>BDMB01000053.1:0-384293 GCA_016859785.1 Macrotyloma uniflorum
AAGAAGAAACAGAACGGGGTTGAAACTTCTAAAAGAACACAAGTTACAATATTCTCCAAATGGGAAAAATGGTACGATGAGTCAGAAAACTGGTCTTTCTAATTACTTAGGATCTAATACGCTTCGTGTTGAGAAATCTTCATTATTTTCACTCAAGTAAATATCTCATCTTTGATGTATATGAAAGAGCAGACCATAAGTTAAAAGACCAAAAATAAAGAGTTCGTAACCATATTTTACAAGTCTTAGACAAAAAGAAATTGAATTATTTAGTATTATACTATTATACATAAAGTAAGAACTTTTTTTCCAAGGGACATAAGTAAATATTTCAATTTGAAATAGATGATTACTTCAAGTTCAGAGAATGATACAACTTTAGCACTCAGACTCACATGGCAGTTGACTAAGTGGAAGGAGCCTCCTGAAACTTCAATAATATCTAAAGCCTCGTTGATCGATCAAATAAGTAACCACTCAAAGATATCTGTCAGTTATATTTAGCAATCTCAATCAGAAGATTAACTAGCAACTAATTATTGATGTGTTGTATTTTAGTCTATGTTTAGGTTTCATTTTAGTTTGAATTAGTTGCACGATTAGTCGCTTAGGTTTTCGATTAGTCACACAATTACTCGCTTAAGTTTTCGATTAGTCGCACGATCAGAGCGGTCAGAGTAGTTATAATTAATTGGATTACATATGTAACTAATTCAGAACAATTAGAGTAGTAATAATTAAATATTCTGTAATTAGTAGAATAAATAAGAAGTTTGTTAGAGACGCGAGTGTGTAATTATAGAATTTTTCTGCATTCTCTAATTGGCATGAGATGTACATCATTTGCTCAAGTCTCAAGTTATATTGATGGACTAAACCCTAAACTTATTTATCATGCCCTGCAATACCACCAGATTTATGTTTCAAAGAGAAACTCAACTAGTTTCAGATCTCTTTTCAATCTCACCCACCTTGAGTTTTTTATTAGAGGAAATGCTTTAGAGACTAGTTTTTTAGTTGCTCTCTCAGGTAGTTTGGCAGCCATTAAATTTGTTACACAGCTGTAATTTTGTAACATCTCCATATGACCAACACTAAAAGCTATAATACTATCGTAGTGATAATTATAAGTACCTCAATAGTTGGATAGAACACAGGTGCTTCATCAATTATAGGCCAACATGCTTCAACTGGATCCCATCTGGTTGATATCTGCAACACGACAACAATATATACATTCAGTAATTTTTAAATCAATTCTTTCTTCTGAATAATATCCACACTGATATTCATAGGAAATATGATAAAAGACTGAAATTAGTACCTGACTTCATTGAGTATACCAAGACACCTTCACATGCTAAATACCTTTTTATGCTGCAGACTGTCAGAAGACTCAAGTGTGATTTCCATTTCTTGCTTATGCCTAAGAAGATTATGCTGCAAAATAAAGAAATATGTGCACTTCTATGTATACATTGGACTTGGAATACTTTGGAAATTGGATCTAATGCACATTTGGGAATTAATATTGAAATCCAATGACGCATTTCATAAGCAGTTTGACACAAAGTCATTGAAATAGTATTCAAGTAAAAGCTTATAAAGCATTGAACAAAATAAACTCAACTTATACCCACAAAACAATCACATTAACCGAAAATTTCCACCCTCCAACACTTCTTACACCTACCAGACACTAAACGCAAGGAAAAAACGCATAACCACATCTCCAACCATTTTACATACCAGACACTAGAAACACAAAAAAAAATATCAAAATTTCAACCTAACCCCTAAACCCTAAAACCACAACTCCTCTCTAAACTACCACTTCCAATTGCATGCATCCACGAATCAATCAATAACTTCCCAATAAAATGTCTTTCTGCACACACTAATATTTCAATAACCACGGAAAATAACATACCTTCAAAAGCTGAATATGAAGTCGAGCAAGCCAAGCGTCAGGCTTAACAAGTCCAATCTCAATATCCTCAGCAGAAAGCTTCAAATCTTTTCCAAGAATCGGACCAAACACCTGAATAACGCCATCACATGCATAATAAATAATCATAAACATTAGTCACTCTACTCTCACTGAAAAAAAAAAAATAAACAATAAGATACAATCTCTGAAATATTTCACGACCTAACTGAAATATATTCAACCTGTCGTAAAAACACCATTAACCAACAACAAATATTAAATTTCATATTTTTTTTAGAGTGTTTTGTAATTTCTAGGGTTAATTTCAGAACCCGCCTTCCAATTTTTCTTCCCTCCCTGCTTAACCAAACCTACACTTCAATCACCATAATATGTTGACAGCATTTATTACTGCAGTAAAATTCCGGTCATTTTGATCTTTACTCTTTACAAAAATAATAAAAAAGGATAAATAAGATTATTTTTTTTTATTTTTTAACTATTTTTTCTTAAATAATATGATGTCATTTGAATTTAAAATTAAATACATTATTTATTATATTTAAATTTAATATTAAATATTTTTAATTAAAAAAATTATTAATATCTCTGTTGAAACTTATTTATAATTTAATATATTATATTTATAATATATTTATATTTATGATAATAAATTTGTATATAATATTTATGTATAAATTATATAATTATTTATAAATATAAGACAAATTAAAATAATAATCATATGAATAAAAATTATAAAATTTATTTTTATTATGAAAGAAACAGTATTTTATTTTACAAAAAAATTACTTTATAATTTTAAAAAAATATATTTAATAATTTTATAATAATAAAATCATTTAAATCAAATAATAAAATATTAACTTGATTTAATTTAAATTTTATATTATATTAAAATTAAGTAAAAAATATTTTTATATTTATTTTAAATCAATATTTAATAAAAATAAAATAAAAAAACAACCCCGTGAACATGTACTAATTAATATGTTTCATATTTAACAAAACTTTGCTAGTATTTTGTTTAAGATAAATTATATACATAAACTACATCAAACAAACAAAATATAATAGATCATATCATAAACTTATTAAATTTTGTAACAGTTACTTTATAGTTTAATGATTCATTTTATTAATTAGAGATCTAAATTTTTTACATTAATATTTTTTATTTTTTTTAAAATAAATGTGTTTTGATTTTAGTTTTCAATTTTTTTTTCTTTATTTTTATATTTTTAAAATTGAAAATTATTATTCTTAATTTGAAATATTATGTAGACATTTACTATTAATTAGAAACATAACTAGGAAAACACTGATACATTTTTCAAAAATATTTAAAATATTCAGAGATCTTTTAATGTTGATAGTTTGTATTTTATCAATTTACTAATGCTCCAAAAAAAATTATTTATTGAGAATAACTATTCCTAAAGTCGTTAATTTATCCTAAAATAAAATTGAAAATGAAAGAAAGTTGAGCCCACTAGATGCAAATATACTAAGGCTTTTGCTTCCTACACTCCATGTATTTCCACCTAACACCTCAATAATTCCAAGTCTAAGACCAAATACAAACCAAATAAAACTCACTGGGATATTATGATCTTTATAAAAATATTAGAGTACAGTTAAAAAATATGGAGGTGCAGGAAGCAATTGTTTTCTACCAAACCCAAAATTATAGTTTTTGGGCCTCACATCTCTTGTTAAAAAACCCAGAAAAATGAATCTTTCGTATGTCGTTTGGCAATGGAAGGAGTTAATCACCATCTTGATGATTAAAAATGTAAATCATTATAGTTTTAGTTTTTGAGGTTAAAAAAATCAAATTAATTTATAAAAATGTTTTTTATTTCTAAGCACATGCAAATATTATTACTTTTTTTTTAATTTAGATTAATTTAATTAGTAAATTGTATAATTTTAAAAGCTAATATCACAAAGAGATGTTGATAGTAGTTTAGTGACATTAAAAAGTGTGATTGATTTTGTTGCGATGTTGATTCCGGGGAAGAGAGGAAAATCTATTTGGAAAGCTTCCCAACACGTTCCTTTGTTCCAGTTTTATAGGACAGGACTTTTCATTCCAATAATATCCCACTTTTTATTTACTTTTTTTTTTATAAAGCATGTTGATATTTTAAAACTTAAAAAAATGAGTAAAAAATCTTAAAAAATAAATTTAAGTTTAACTTTTATAAAATTAAAATTCACATTTATTTATATATTATGATTTAGAGATGTGAAATCTCCCATAATATTAGCATCTACCAAGAGGCAATAAAATTATATACTATTAGGTATCATTTTTTGACTAATACAAATAAATTAGTTATGGATTTTAGTGATGGTCACAAAATTGCCACGTAATCCACAATCAAATCAGAAAAAAAAATTGTCACTGATCAGCAGTTTTTTTTTTTATATAATTAAAATATATTTGAAGATATCAATTTCAATGTTAAAACTTGTATCATTATCGGAAATGTTTAGTTGAAATAAGAATTTACTAATCCAACTAGTGTCAAGTCAAATGCTCTCATTAGTAATAAGAAGCAATCTCAGCTAATCTTGCCCTTAATCAAATTTTTAAAACACTTCCATTTTCGTGGATACTAGTCAAAAGATCAAACAAACCTTGATTGGCGTAAAAAAAATCAAACAATTGACTTTGTCACATGTTATGTCTACGATTCCCATGATTAAAAAAAAATCAGTACGTTTCTTTGTGGCACCTGGCAGAATTTACATATAAACTACATTATTTAAGGGACTTAAGCAAAAGGAAATATAATAAATTATTTTCGGAAAATTATTATTATTATTATTATTATTATTTAATAGTAATTATTTGGTGTAGAATATTCAAACGTTTTTTTTTTCTCATAAGTTCACTACATTATCCATGTTCTTAAGTGATTATTCTAGCAATTTACCTTTTGTTGAAAATATATTCCATGAGTTGCCTTTGCGAGTACGTTTCCTTGCCTGGTGGTGCTGTCATAATATGAAAGATAATATTTTTATTTTCATTAATCTAAATTTTATATTTTTATTTTATAATCTAAACAATCATATATATATATATATATATATATTACAATAATAAATTGAATTAGGCTGTTTTTTTTTCTTCTAAATTAACATTCAAAACCTACTACAGATTTATTTTTTCTTAATTATTTTATTTATTTTTCTTAATTTACATAGCGTATGACACAGCAAGGCCACGTGTACCAACAGCCTCGGGTCAAATCGATAAGGTGTCGAAAGGAAGAGATGCTCCACTTTCCTCCCTTGGTTATATTCATAAGTCAATAATTAACCCAAACATTTTCTTCAAACACACCCAACATAAGCAAGGGAGAAAACAATGAACCGACAGAATGATTTTGCAATATATATATGTTACATAGCTACCTAGCAATACAATATAAACATCACTACTATCATTTAGCTTCAGCACAAGATCAAACTTTTCGTTTTCTCCTTTTCAATTCCCTCAAGAAGCCTGAAAGTGACAGTAGCAACAGCACAAGAAGAAGGAAGAAGCAGCATCATATACACTTCCTTCCTCTGCTAATTAATCTCATATTCAGAGGTATGATGTTACTTTTCTCCGTTTTCTTCTTCATAATCTTCTCTTTTCTCTATTAATACTTTACGTCTCTAAAATATAATCTTTTCTGCTTTATATGAGTTAACTGTCTGTAAAACAATGAATACATGATTGAATATGGAGGATACGACTTTGGTTCTTCGAACATGATTCATCATGAAAATACCAGGATTGCTCGAATCCCTTGTATACACTAAAACAATGGTTTTAGGTTTACAATTACAGCAATGTGATTTAAATTCAAGATTTTAAAGAAACTACCCTTGCCCAGTTATTAGCTTAGATATTCTTTTTTTTATACAAATTTTTGGAGAACATTTTGTAGGAAAATAAAACTAATAATTATTATTATTATCATACGTATAAAAATAAATACATAAATGCTAAAATTACCATTGCGTATATTTAGAAATTATGTAAATCCATGATCGTGGGTTTTAAATTCATGTCGTTATTAGGAATAAAATCAAGACTTAAGAATGGAGGAGAATTTAATATGTATAAATATTAAAATGATAAAAATCAAAGTTAAGCTGACCATACATCATCATAGCATAAAAAATAAAGTTAAGGTGATAATCACATACGTGTTCTAAAGCTTGGGCAATGTTTCAGAGAAAAGTAATCTAGAGAGACAGAGTCGTCTTTTTCATCATACCATTATAATTTAGTTTTTAAATTATTGTATCCGTATATTTTTTTTTTTTAAACTTCCCATATAATTAAGTAAGTCGTATTTTATAAGTACGATTTTTTTATCCGTAATATTCGTAAGGTATAACTTATAATAGTTGTATTATTTTTGAAAGGTTAAGTTAATTTGATAATTTTAAAAAGAATTTTTTAAGAATAAGAAAGCTGAAAAAATTATATGTTTATTAATTGCGTGGACACAAATGAATTACATCTTTATTATGACAGACCAAATCAGTGATGTAGCTTTCATGTTCACATTGTCATTGCCCCCACCCACTCTTGTTCAGTTGTTCGTAACAACTCGTAACTATGGTGATGCTATCATTATATTAGTTTATTCTATTTAAAAAATATATAAACTATAATTTTTTTATTCTTATTTTTTTATGGAGTACTAATGGAAACATAAATACTGTCGGCTCTCTATATTCTTTTATTACATAATAAAAATAATATTTAAAATAAAAAATAATTATCTTAAAAAAGACTCAGTTACTATATAGATAATATAGTAAAAAATGAAAACTTTCAAAAAATCTGTATATACCAAAAGCATATTCCAAAGTGGTATACTTTATTTTTCAGAGATTGTGGTCTAAACAGGATGTTTGATTTATGGGGAAAAAGTTTGAACAGAAAAAGAAAAAAAAAATAAGCAAGGAAAAAGAAGTAAAAAGTGAGACCATTTTTCGATGGTTTGATAAAAGAAAAAGAAGGATTTTTTAGATAGATAAAATGTAAAAGTGGAATAAAATTATATATATTTAAATTAAAAATAAGATGTAAAGGAATTGTTGTGAAACCGGATTGCGACATTTTTGTTCTGCACTTACAAAAAGAGAAGCATTAGATACTTCAACCTTTTCAGTTTCTCATACGATTTTTTTCATTTTTATTTTTCCAAACACAACATAAGTGTTTGATAAACATGTTTCTTTTCGTTCATAATCGTCTAGATTGTCCTTAGATGACCTTTGTTGTTAAATCCAACCGTTAGTTATATTGTGAAGACAATGTTGGACAAATAGACATAAAATTGGAAAAAATAATTGAAGTTATTATTAAAAATATGATTGTTATAAAATCTAATTAATCACACTAACTTTATTATATAACATATATTTTCCAATTTTTTTGTTTTAGTTATAATTATACTTCTTGTGTTTTTGTAATGATTTTAGAATTTCAAAGACTTAGTTCACGCTCTTTTATTTTGATATGGAGAATCTTTGTCCAAGCTCTATGATCTCTCTCCCTTCACAATATTAAAACTTTAGCAGAATCTGATGAAAAACTTTTCACATGTCAGAAAGGACAATGTTGTCTTAGTTGTCAAAATTAACGAGTTTCCAAAATGAAATACTCTTCAATCGGTGAACCTTCCAAATAAATTTGCTAAAATATTTCATAATAACTTGAATCAATGACTTGGTGGCTATGGATATGAAAAAAAAATGATTGTGTTTATAGGCATGTCTAAAGTCAATATCTGAATGTCACATGCATGTGTGTCCATATTTTTGCTTTTGATTCTGCATTACTTGTATCGTGGTGTGCTTTTTCATCATTATCACTTAAAAAGACACCAAATAAGAAAAATCAAAATCAAAATTAAAAAAAAATGTGATTTATAAATGAAAATGAGAAAAAAATATATTAGTAAGTGAATTTGAAGATAAGTTGGATTTAAAACAAAGTTTAATTTGAATTCGAATTGATTAATTAAAATAAATAAATCATTTCGGTTCAGGTGAACTGTTTCTTTGGATCATTTTTTTTTTTAATTTAGTTTAATTACAACACGATTTAGTTTAAGTTAATATGTTTGAATACTCTTATATATTATTATAATTGACTTTTTTTACGAATTAAGGATATTTTTATTTGAAAATTATTTAAAATTGACCTGTATTTATCATTTAGAATCAAGTCGTACTTTGAAAGCACGACTTTATTATGTAGAGATCGTATTTTATAGCATAACTTTTAAATTTTTATTTTTTTTCCTTAAAATGTACTAAAGTCGTGCTTGATAACACGACTTCAAATTTTTTTTTTAAATGTTAAAGAAGTCGTGCTATCAAGCACGACTTCACTTTTTTTCTTTTCTAAAAAATAATGGTGAAAAAGAAACTGGTTTAAACATTTTGTATTTTTATTATTCATATTTATTTATGTCTTGTAAACATTTTGTATTATGTACAATTTTTTAAATATTCATGAATGTCTTCTTTATTAAAATATATGTTTTTTTAATATATGAGGTTTAATTAAATCATAAACATTAAACTCAAACAATAAACTCAATCTAATAAGGAATGTGACACATTAGCACGGCTTACATACACTAAATTTAGAACATTCAAATCTTGTGTTCTGTCACTTTCTTAAAAAAATAAAAAAATAAGTACAATTTTTTCAATTTTTTTTTTAAAAAAGGTGAAGTCGTGCTACCAAGTACGACTTCTTTAATTTTTAAAAAAATATAAATAAAAATAAAAAGTGAAATCGTATTTGATAGCACGACTTCTTTAATTTTTTTTTTTAAATTTAAAATCGTGTTATCAAGCACGACTTCAGTGCATTTTAAGGAAAGAAGATAAAAATTTAAAAGTCGTGCTATGAAATACGACTTCTACATAATAAAGTCGTACTTTTAAAATACGACTTGACTCCAAATGATAAATACTGGTCAAGTTAACCCTTTTAAATAATTTTCAAATAAAAATACTTCTAATACGTATAAAAACCACCTTAAGTCCATGATGTACAACCTTAGCACAGCCATGGCAGAACCACCATTGAAGTTCACAACCACATAAATAAAGTTGCCATTGAAGCTCATTTCACCTAAGCAAAGTCCTATAAAGCTAATAAACTTCTATAGAAAATAGTTAAATCAAACTCATTTTTAACATTTTAATTTTTTTTAAAAGAGAGAAAAATAGATTTTCAAAGTGAACATGTTTTCTCAATCTAAATAAATTGAAAATAAAAACGATTTCTAAAGAGAAAATGAAAAAAAAAAAGTTTTCTGATCTTTCAACTACTACATGTCGGTCCAGTATACTTCGAGGTTCTCAGCAATAATTTCTCTGACTACTTTAATTTGTACACAAAGTACAATTCTTTCTTATTTCTTCTTTTGAATTTGGTTCTTTCTTGTTTCAACAGTTATAAAGGAAAGAAATACATGTGTGATTTTTCTTTCTTTTAAGAAATAGATATTCTATTTGATTTGAATTAATGATGGGAAAAAAGAGAAAAAAAAAAGAGAGTAGACTAATCCGAATTTCCCACTAGTTCTAGCTTGATATATTTTCCTTAACAAAATAGTTGTGGGTCTTCATATTTACTCAAAACAAAATATGATGTCGGGTGTATATAATTAATAATACTATCAACATGGAAACTTATTACATAAAGTTAAGGCCTACTAGTACTATTATTCCTGTGGTTGTCACATTGTCACTGTCTCTTTAAAATTTACATGCAATGATAAACACTATCAATATATAATAATGCATATTGCTATTCAAAATATAATCATTGTCCACGTGAAAACAGAAATGATTATTACAGAGATTTAATGAAAGCATGTTTAAATTGCTAATGTTATTTTTTTCAACACGCTTAATTTATCATTGAAAAAATGGGCACTACAATGTGACTCTTATTTTACAACTTCCACTAATCTCAAAGTTGTATAAGAAAAATAGTTTTTCCCATTTTTTAGTTGCTTTTCTGGTTTACTTTTTCTACTAGGTTTAATATATAATAACTCAATCATTTCTTAGACATTCTCCAATCTTCTTTTTCTTCCCCCAACTGATAGTTGGTACCTTCATTGAATGTTGGGGCAGAGGGATTACCTGATATGATTTACTTCTCCCAGTCGTGGTTTCATATCACATCATCATGATGAGTTATCTTTTTTAGCATTATCTTAGTCCATTGTTCAACCAATTAGGTTGTAGAAGAATGCAACACTAATTTGCCTTTTTACTAGACTCATCTATTAACTGGGTGGTTGCTTTTCACGCAGTCTACTCATTAATCCACATATGTTGAGTGTGGAAACAAAAGTTAACTTAATTTAACTAGATCAATCAGTGTCAATTGTACCTGAGAGCTTGTGCTCATTGGTGCCAGAGTGTTAAGATTTTGATCCACCCCCTCTTAAACATTATTATTTCTCTCTCTCTCTTTGTTTTTTTCTTTTTTAGAAAAAAATTCTTCCTTGACTTTACTTAAGGGTCATCGAGAAAATATATTTAAAAGTGTTTTTTCAATAAACTAAGAATTCAAGTTTAATTAGTTAATCTTGTATATGGAATAATTAACAAAATTTAATGTCATACATACACATAATTTAATAACTTAATTGGCTTGTCGTATATGATGTTTTTCATATAAGATTTCTCTCCAGGGCATGCCACGTGTTGGGGAGGTTTGACATGTGCGAGTACGATTTTACTAATTTATTAGCCCAACCTCCAACTGACAAGTTGTTCATGTCCCGTGATTTTAGCCACGGACCCACTTTGCTCACGATTGAACTACTATTATTATTTTTACATTTTTTGTATGAATAAGAAGTAGATTGATATGAGCCATTCGATAACGATTCAATGATGTCACTGAATTGGATCCTCGTTACTTCTTATCGAATATTGTCAAATGGTGTGTGAATAATAATGTCTTAAAAATAGTAGTATTTGTTTTTCTTGCGAACAATTCTATCTGAAAGTGACCAAAAATTATCAAAATAAAATATCCAGTAATTATTATTCTACCAAACAAAAGATTCATAAGAAAAACCCAGTTTTGCAGCCTCAAGATCAAGTACCCACTGTTTCAACTTCATAAGAAGCAACTGCTTTGATGTGCTTTGTCCCCTTTCATAGCTTGTCCATTTCTAGACATTACTTCATTTCAGTTTCTGCCTTCATTTTCTCATTCTGCTTTGTGATATAGCCAATTTTAACAGTGATGAAGCAAGGATCAGCAGCAAACAACCAACAGGTAATGTGTTTGTGTTTGTGTTTTTGTGTGTGTGAGTACCCTGAGCTAGTGCATGGCTTGTTTCTGCATGCTTTTGCGAGTTGGTGTCTTTGGTGTTTTGGGTTAGATGATCTTGGGAAACTGCGGCACAGTGCAAAGGACTTAGGCTGAAATGTGCTTTTGTGTTTGGTGTTGGATGCAGCTCTTGTGGGCTAGAGTGGTCATGCGGAAATGGCTTAACATGGGTAGCAACGAGCCTGATTACAGCGCTGACCCTGATGATGATAATGAGGATGACCCTGATGGTGACTCAGACAATGAAGGTGAGTCTGTGCAACTATTTTTTTTATTGTTATGAATATGTTCGTGTTCTTGAGTTTGTTTGTCTGCGTGTGTGGGTTGGTTTTTCTTAGAATATGGAAATTGAGCATAATGATTATGTCAAAATGATCTGAAAATTTAGAATTGAGACTTTACAACTCCTTTTCAGTTTGGTTGTTTCTGTGATCTGTCTATGCAGGGTGGGAAAAACAGAAACGGTTTGGGGACTGCAGAGGGGAACAAGCTCCAACTGAGTCAAATGGTTATTATTACTTTCTCCTTCTCATATATGCAATTATAGCTTCTGAATTTTCTTCCAATCTGAGAATCGCAAAGATTAGTATGCTGCTTTTCTTGTTTGTCTTGATCAAACCCTCTAAAAATGTAATGAACTGCAGAATTTCTTCCAAGGTTAAGGAGGCAAAAGTCGCTAACTTCTAGGTCTCAGTATATAAACAAGAAGGAACTGAGGTGAGGCACCACTCTTGTGTTTATTTAGCAAGAGATGACTCTAATTGCTATGAATTGAAGAATAAAAAGCAAAGTTCGTTTGTTGCTATTGCTCAAGCCTCTCATCTGGGTTCTGGTGAATATTTGTCTCTTAGAGTTCGTGTTGGAACATGGAATGTTGGAGGAAAGCTTCCACCCGATGACCTTGATATTGATGATTGGCTAGGCATTAACGAACCAGCTGATATCTATGTTCTTGGGTAAGTTGTACTCTGTACCTTATCAATTTTTTTATGCTTCTAATATTTTTGTATATTCGTCAGAATACAATGTCAATTTTCAGTCACAATTAATATATTTTCTTTATACAAACACTTAACTCTTCATGCATATGAATATTTGTCCCCCTTGTTTGACTAGAACATTACATTACAATGCTGCAGTCTTCAGGAGATTGTACCATTAAATCCCGGTAACATTTTTGGTGCTGAAGATACTCGGCCAGTCCCAAAATGGGAAAACATTATTCGAGATACACTGAATAGAGTTAGACCGACAGCACCAAAGATGAAATCCTTTAGTGATCCTCCATCTCCATCAAAATTTAAGCCATCAGATGATGTACCAGACATAGAAGAAGAAATTTTATTTGAAAGCGATAGTGACATTGGTGAGGAAGTCCATCCTGTGGATGAAGATCACAATGTTTATGATGGAGGGACAGATAATCAAACCGCAGATGAAGGAGTTTTGGCTTCAGATGCTGCTGATATTGGCAGCACAGGTGACCCAGTTGGCAATGATTTACAGAGACAGTTTTCTGATGGAAAGAGGTTGAGTAGGCTAAATTGTTTCCGTGACGAAAATTTGCCCCAGAAAACGGAAACATCATCTTCTCAGAAGGCCAGTAAGCTATCCAGAATGATTAGTAGTTCTGATAGGATTGGTTTGAGTTGGCCAGAGCCACCACTGCATTTGCTATCTCAGCAACCATTGGATAGACCAACTTCTTTTAAATCTATCAGATCCTTTTCAGCATCAAAGTCTTTCAGAACATGTCATTCTTTCAAGCCAACCATAGATGACATAAGTGTTCTTGCTAAAATTGACCTTGAAGCATTGATGCAGCGGAAAAGGAGATCATCATATGTAAGGATAGTGAGCAAACAGATGGTTGGGATTTTCATCACCGTGTGGGTTCGTCGTAGCTTGCGTAAACATATTCACAATTTAAAGGTGTCAACTGTTGGTGTCGGTGTTATGGGCTATATTGGTAACAAGGTCTTTATCCCTTTCTTTAGAATATCCGTTTTTTTTTTTCCTTTACTCTTGAATTTGTAATGTTTGGTTGTTAAATCATTACATTATCATTATCTTAATACATCTTTCTCTTGTTGCTCTCGCTATATAAAGTTTTCTGCATTACTCGCTTGTCATATTAGGTTCTTATATATATTTTGGCATCAATTGTGGACTCGAATACGGTAGGTATGTTTGGTGGGTGCCACATAAACTAAAATTTTATGTGGTTGATATATGGTGTGCTCACCAATCAACGATGACACTTTCCTTGTACTGATTATTTCATTCATACCATTATGTTTTGTTTTTAGCTTTTAATTTTTTTAACTAATTTCTGGCTAAGTATTTAATTGAGAAAAAAAAGGAAATGAACTTTTTCTTTATGAATAAATTAATTTATATTTTTTTTCATTCGTAAAAAGTTTTCTTTTAACATGTCTATAAACTAATTTTAATTTATAATTTTCTTACTTCTTATATTTTTTATAAAAAAAGTATTTATGAAAAATTTTATTTAAACTATCATATATATATATATATATATTTTTTTTTCTTGTTTTGTTCAAGGTGATTTATTGTTGGAAAGATTGGGTGATCTTGACATCTGGTCGATGTTAATGTACTTATTAGATAAGAAACTTTTAAAAATTTTCAGGGATCAATATCTATCAGCATGTCTATATACCAGACACTCTTTTGTTTCATATGCACCCACCTTACGGCAGGTGAAAAGGAAGTAGATGAGCTTAAAAGAAATGCTGATGTTCGCGAAATACATCAAAGAACCCACTTTTATTCTCTTGCAGAGATTGGAGTTCCCAGAAAGATTCTTGATCATGAGTGAGTGCATTTTTTACATACCAAGATAAACTAAAATGATTTCTAAGCAAATATCATGTTGTTTATTGATTTGTAAGTTTCAATCTGAAATGGAGGCAATAAATTTATTCGACACGTATTTTGCATGTCTATTCTCTGCATTAAAAGAATTGTTTGTTTGTGAGAATATGGTATTTTAATAAGCCTGAATATAGTTGGAACATGTGAAGCAATATTTGCTGGCAAAGCAGGCAGAGTAAGGAGTCAGAAATGTGCCTTCTAAGGACAAGGCAAATAATTCTCTAAGGCACTATTCTCCAGGCTACGCAAGTGCCTCGTCCAAATGCTTTTGATATAACCCATATTTGATGCATAAACGTTGGCTTCAGAATTTAAATTCCTGCAGCTTTGCTTTTTTTTTTTTTTAAATGTTTCTATTTAGTATACGATAGTGACAATCAAGATCCAACTTGAGATGCATATTATCAAACGTTATGCAAATTACTTAACCTTTCATCACTAGAATGGCCCAAGTGATCAACATATGGTAGTTTGGTCTTTTCTATATTCTATTTTGTATAGTTTTTGCATAGACAGGAATTATTCATTTATTGAGCTTATATCACCAAGTTAATCTCTGGCTGAGAATGTTATTTTTCTTTTTGGTGTTTACTCAATGGTGTTCAAAAGGATGATTATTTGACTTTTCAATGGGATTGCTTTCATGATAATTATTCCTTTTAATCCTGTTGGCTGGATGCTTTAATTCTGTATTCACAGGTTCTGTCTAAAATAACTATAACCACTTCATCAATTCCAATTTATTTTCACTTTGCAGAAGAATAATTTGGTTGGGCGATCTGAATTATCGTATCAACTTGTCATATGAAAAAACAAGAGATTTGATCTCAAAGAAGCAATGGTCCAAATTGATTGAAAAAGACCAGGTAATAGTATAGATACTCTTACTCTGATCTGTACTGCACAATTCTATGGTCCTGATCTGCACCTTTAATGAGAAATATGGTTCCCAGATTTTTCTAGTAGGTCTTTGCTACTGATATAACCAACTTTTCAACGACATGATTGGGCTCAAGCTAACTTGGAGATTTTTTTTATTAATTTTTGTCTAGGAAAGAAAATAATAGCGAATAAAAATTTAAAATATTGGTTTGACACAATTTATCAGTTTCAAGAAAGTTTAGTTTAATATACAAACAAGTAGGAGAAGAATCGATTTCAGTTTATCCTAGTGGTGAATCTAGTTTTCTCTTTCTATAGCAAGGAATTTTACTGGTAGAAGAGAAATAAATAAAAGTATGTACAACTAGTATTCCAAATGAATTTTGTATTAATTTTTTTTTCAGACTATTATTTACACTATTTTGCATTAGATTTTTATTAAATTATCGATATTTATGTAGGTGACTTTACCCTCTTATTTGTTTGACAACCTTTTTGTGATAAGTGTGATGACTGTAGTTTGTCATAGTTTTTCAGCTTTGAGCATTTGTCTCAGTTGGGACAATTTTTAGTGATTTCATTCAAATAAAACTGCTTAGTGATATTTAATCGTGTATCCTTGTTGTAACTTAGATAACAGTGTTCACATGACAACAATATTCAGTAACCATGTCATGTTGCAACTATTGGTTATACAATTCTTAATGCTTCCTAATTGGAGCAAGTCACCTAAAAGTGTATCAGCATAAAAAAAGAACTTAATTATGGCTGTGTATTTTATTGACATCTTATAATGACAGCTTACGAAAGAACTGGAGAAAGGTGTATTTCAAGGATGGTCAGAAGGGGCGTTAAACTTCGCACCAACGTATAAGTATGAGATTAATTCAGAGAAATACTATGGAGAAGACCCAAAGGTTGGGAGGCGCATACCATCATGGTATGCTTGAATTTTTCTGAACTGAGATTTTGCTTCAAAATCTGTCAGTGTGTGTTTATATACTTCTTATTTGATTGCATTTTTTTTCTTCCCTAATTGTGTAATTTTGGTGTTTTACATTTATGTGGTGGAGTTTTACAGTGACATGATTTTAGTCTCTTCATCAACCTTCCATTAAATTTTTAAAATTACAGGATTAAAATTACACAATTGTAATACATAAAAAAAGGACTGAAAAAACAATTAAACCTATATTTATTTATCTATCTTCTAAACTATTAATGTTATCGATTCTAAATGAAGTTATTCTTAGAAAAATCATTTGCTAATAATTGTATGTGTTCATATGTATCTTTTATTATACTACATGTCTTGAATACACGAATCAAGATTTCCATGGTGAAAGAAGTAGAGGTATCTAGTACATGATTTTCTTACGTAGATAACTTAATACAGTAACTGAGAAATCGTATTTGTTGTTCCCTGCTTAAAATTTCACTAATTTATATAATCTTTTAATACAAATTTTAAGTGGGTAGATTTTTAAGGTAAAACTCATCCTAATTGGAGAATAACACAAATAACATTGAAACTATAACTTTTTCCCTATTTATAGACAAATGCAAGGGCCCAAGGATAAGGAATCAAAACTATTTTTTTATTAGAAATTAAACCATTTATTATATCAGAAACACAGAAGTCAATTTAAGGTAGGGAAAAAAAAATTATACACTGATAATAATAGTGTCTAACCATTTTCATATGTTATACTTTCAGTGCATAAGCATTATACTTTTTAACATATGCTTTTAAAATTATTAGAGAAGTATTTAGTTCGGTATATTGATCAATCTCTTTACCACACTTGTTGGAAAAGTCTTTCTTTATATAAATGATTTTGGTTTGTAAAATTTACAATTACTTTCAGGTGTGATCGTATTCTTTCATACGGCATGGGAATGAAATTACTTAGATATGGAAGGACTGAACTCAAATTTTCAGACCATAGACCAGTGACTGCAACATACATGGCTGAGGTTGAGGTGTTCTCTCCAAGGAAGCTGCAGAAAGCCCTGACTTTCACTGATGCAGAGATTGAAAATGAAGAAGTCATGGCAAATTTAGGTATAGTTCAAATTTAACCAAATAATCTACAGACAGGTTTCTTTACATATATAAACATATCTTGCTTGCCTGAAATTTGAATGAACTATGAGATTGCACCAACTTGAATATATTGCAAATCTATAAAATAATACTCCTTACATTTGTCCATAATCTCTATTTTCTGGTGCAGGGCCACTGTATGAGTTCTGAAGTATTTATTGAATTTGAAGGAACAACAATGTTAGCTATTGCAACTTCATATTGGATTTTTCATTTTCATTTTATTTTTACATAATATATTAGACAAAATAGGTGTATGATTTCTGTAAAGTATATGATGAATAAGATGTATAGCTTGTTGATCAATTTGGTATGACAGTTTACATGAGTCAGCCTAACAGTGAGGGTTTGGATTAGTTTGTATAAAGTTCTAAGTACAAACTTCATTACAGTCATTGCATTAAAAGAAAAAAAAGTTGCTGCAGTGTTATTTGCATTATATGTAAGAAAGAGCTTTAGTGGGAAGAATTCTGTATGCTTATAAAGATAAACAGAATGCAAATATGTGTAAGATCAATGGCAGGTATTTCCAGATTTAGTTTTGTGGAGAGATGATTGCAATTGCTACATGCATTCAGGTGATACATATGCAGAATGCATAAGATAAACTTTCTTGTGTTTTCTCATTGCTGTAACTAAAAAAAAAAGATTTTGTTTTTAGTTAAATATGAGAGAATTTTATCGTTTTGGTGTCATCAAAGAAACTCATTAATTATAAGACTTACACATTATGGCCAGTTTTGGCTTTTTCTACATTCCTTGAATAATTTCATTGCTATAATATTTACATCAATGTGTCAATATCAAGAGTTTGGATCAGATACGATAACTAATTGACTACTAATTTTCTTAATTGTCCCTGCCAAATCATTTAAAAGAATAAATTCAGTTCATCCATTTTGTTTTTAGTAAGTGTAGATGTTGCATAGTTTGCTCTGTTAAAGTAGTTCTTATTCACTGGTATAGTTTATACAACTCGCACATCCACGTAATTAATTCAATTAAATTTTCTTTACACTTTTATAATTTATACTAATATATAAAAAAAATACTATTTTTTAATTTGTTCTAATGTGTATATTTTGTTTTCACTTTTATTTTTATTATTGTATCTTCATAGTATTTTTTTTATAAATTTTAATAAGTGTTTTTATTTTTCTATTATAGTAATTATTATTTAATTACGAAATAGAAAGGTGAAAATAAAATATTAAATAATAACCATAATAATAGTTAATAACTTTTTTGTTTTCTATTATAGTAACTATTATTTAATTACGTTATAAAAACGTGAACATAATAATAGTAGTAGTAAGTTTTTTAATTTTTAATTAATACTAAATTTAAGTTTAAATATCCGACTATTCCTCACTTCTTTCTTTAGCCATTCATCCCTATTTCTTAAAAAAAAATTATTTATCTTTATCTCCTAAATAAATTAAAATATATAAATCAAATTTCTTATTATCAATTAATTAATTATACATATATATTATTTTTTAGTGTGGATTATTTTTTAAATCATAAAGTGTCTGTCAATTTATTAATAAATTTTTATAAAAAAAAATTGACTGATTATCTTTCATAAAATTTATCATTTAATAATATAATTTTTATATCAATTTTTTTTAAAAGAAATTAAGTTTAATACCACTAAAATTAGATTTTTAAAATACATTTAAAATTATTTAATAAAATAAATTATCTCAAATAATCTTCCTTTCATATTTATAATAATGTAATAATATGTGACTTCAATCACTCTATAATACATGATTTGTATATTATTACAATATTTATTGTATTTTTTATACATTTTCATCGTAAAAATAAGAGTAAATAGATTAAATTCAGCTATAATTATCGAGTAAAAAATATATACATTAAAAAAACTAAAAATATAGTTATTTTTTAATTTAATTATATATTTAAGAAATACAGGTATTTAGTATTCATATTTAACTTAAAAACAAAACTAAGATGAAAAATCAAATGTTTAAAATGAAAAGGATGTATTTTCAATAAAATACTAAGAAATATTTGTATGAACCAAATAATAAAGATATATTCTTATAAAATAACTGATATTTTAGGCTTCAATGTTTAAATTTGTGCAATATCATTGTTTTCAATTAAAATATTTATTACATATTCCAGCAAAAATATATCACAAAGTTGGAAATCCTTTTTGCATATTCTAGACTAACAATTAGTAGTTCGGTGTTTCAAAAAATTGAGAATGAATGATTTATTTCGAAAGCTAAAAAAATAAATTATTATTTTTATTTAAAATTAAAACTATTTATTTTTTCCAACCTGATAAGAAACAAGTCAATTTCATTTTTTAATAATCTAAACATTATCAATAACACTTGAAACAAGGGGATAAGGTGGTCCAGGCTTCCCCACAAATCTTAAAACACAGTATAAATTGTAATTTTTTTAAAGTAGAAAAATAAAATTAAAAGATATTTTATTTATACAATTATATACATAAAATTTTATTTACTTTTTGACCTCTTATTTACATGCTGTCAAATCTGTTTATGATGGTTTTCATTTGTATCTTTTGAAATATGCAGAGTTTCATGGCATGCATATATCCACACAATATTTGCCCTCCTATTTTATGAAAAGACCAATGAATCATAAAACATGCATGATTGAAAAGAGTCCCACTTCAGTGCCTAATTCTGTGGAGATTAGTTTCCCACTTACTAAGTGCAGACACACTTTCCATAACCATGTTCTTCACTTTCTGCAATAAAGTAACTCATTTATTGGTCACTTGAGTTATGAGGTCTCTAAAAGAGTAGTTATGAGATTCAAAGACTTGAGGATAGCCAGTGAAAGTGCACTTTCCACTTCTTTATTATGCAGCTACAACTCTCTGGTTATACTATTCTGGGTTGCTTTATACTGTTAATTTTTTTCCTTTTATAATGTTTTAAAAGGGATAACTTAAAAGTTACTATTTTTATATTAACTAAAATAAGAATTTTTTTATTTATGTGATCTTATTTTGAATTGTATCTACTCAAATTTATATCTAATTATATAACATTACATTACAAGTATAAAAGTTATTTACCTATAAAAATAACTTTTATAAAAAAAAACTAATTACTTATTAAATATTTTTTTATAAATTTATTTTTATAAAAAAAATTATAAATTTATTTGTAAGAAATTTTTCATAAATTTATTTATAAAAAAATTATTTATTTATTTGTATGAAATTTTTTATAAATTTATTCGTGTAAAATTTTTTATAAAAATTTTATAAAAAATAAATTTTTATTAATTTTTTATTTTTAAATTTATAATAATAAAAAATTTGTGATAAATTTATAAGAAAAATTATATTTTTTCTTAATTTTAAGTATTATTTATAAATTTATGAAAAATATAATTTATAAAACATATTTTTTTTTCTTATAGTGTAAGATATTTATAAAAAAATAAGGACTATTATCATAAAAGTTAAAATATCCCATAATATTACAATTATCATAAAATACTTTTATATATACATTTTTGTTTTATAAATTTGTATACATTTCTTTTATAGTATTATTGGCTTAATAGAATTTCATAAATAAATTTTCTTCTTTAAAAATCCATACTTCATTGGTTTAGGCTTGATTTGTTGTGTGTTTCTAGACCTTAATTAATACACCTAAAAATGTTCATCTCAGTACACAATTTCCAGAAAAAATGTGAATCATGTATAGTGAATGAAGGAATAAGTTGTGATTGGTGCAAATTCCGGAAAATAATGAAAAGAATAATAATGGACAAATAGCTGGCCACAAAACTAGCTTACATGATATGATTTGTCAGTGTTTCTAATTGTTGGAATCATGCGATGAACAAACTTAATGTCTCCACATGCTCTCCATGAGACCTAATGTTTTTTTTTTAAGTAAAACCCTAAAACAGTTGCTTTTTACTTTACTATTTCTGCTCATTAACCACTAACACATTCAATGAAGTGGAAGTGAGGCACTAACATGTAATCAAATCACAAAATTGTCATACTTTCACTTTTTCAAACTTTTTAATCATTTTGATTTGTAAGTAACCTATACCCTTTCAAACTAATAAAGATTACTTTTTAAGATAGTTAAAATCAATAAAATGATCAGATTTAGCTTGGTAACTTATAGCTTATCATATCAGGAAGTCAATGTTAAACATATTTCATATAATTAAAGATTTTATTTTCTAAATTACTAAATTAAAATATATATATATAAATATTATTTTGAAATTATATAGATTCTTTTTATATAAAAAAAATATCATAATTTATTAATAGGTAATTTTAATTTATTAATATTTAACTGATTTTTTAAATTATTTTAAAATATAAAATTTATATTTTATTTATATATTATAATTCAATTTTTTTTTAATAACATATATCTTATTTTATAAATGTTTTTAAATTAATAAATATATAAAATAATTATAAAATTAGTTAATTTTAAAATTTATTTTTATTATTTATATTAATGAGATTATGAGATTGAATTAAATTTAAAATTATTTTTATTAGTTAAATTAGTGAAAAATTTCTATTATAATAGAATAATGAAGGTGTGACAAATAAGAAATCTTAGTTGAGTAAAAAGTTACTCTTGTAAGTTAGATATATTTATAGTATGAAGAATAAGTAACTTATTGCATAGAATTGAGCTTTGGCATTATACATTCTTGATGAATTCCAATCCTAGTTTAGAATAATGTATTTCCAATCCCTTCCTGTGCAGAATAATTATTGGAATGCAAAAGATGATGGAGCTCAGAACTGGGATTGGAACGTGGTGGCAAGTTGTGCACGCTAAGGGTGACTAATGACCATCATTATTATTTCAGCAAATTGCAGAAAAATGAACCCTATTATCTATGGCCTATGGTTGCAGAGTGACCCACACCACACCACAACTATATATATTTCCAACTATTTACTTCAATCATCAAGTCAACCAACATTTCCCAACAGCTGTAGCCCTAACCCAACCATCAACCATTCATTTTAATTTAATTGCTTTCTCTATATAATATCATTGTCGTACATTGCATGTACCCACGCTTAATCATTAACTCCTCCAATAACATTATCAACACATAATAATATGTGATGAAGTTCAAGTTTAAGTTTAGTTAAACTGTGCCCTTGTATATTCAATTTGTTTTGGCGTAAGATATAACTAATGATTAGATGTTAGATTTGTTTCATTAATGTGGCATTTATTTAACAAATATTAAACAACTGATGTAAATGTATATCAGAAGTTTAACTCACTAAATAATATGATTATACTAACTTGCAATTGTGTTGGAATAATATGATGTATATATACTATTCATATGAACTCTTAATATGTGTCCTGCTAAAGATAAAAACAATGTCGAAACAAAAAAGCAATATTTAAGATTGACAATGGTGTACGTAAAATTTATTTAAAAAAATTGTGGAGAAGTCAGAGGGTTTTCTTACTTGCTGGCTGCATTATTTGGTGTAGTTGAGAGGTATTTGAAGATAAAAAAAATGAATTGAAAAGAAAGAAAGAAATCGTAACTGAACATGACGTGACATGAAACTTGGAGTTTCTGGTGCATGATAATGTAGATTACGTTTATGGTTGCATGATTTATCTTTTATTTAAACAAAATTGGTACGGTTTTGACGATAAGAGAGGCATTAAACTCAAAATGCAAGGCTGCAATGGAATGTTGCAATCGTCATCAACCCAAATTACAGACCTGCTAAAACTAAACTTACTTTACACTTTCTGCAGACCATGAATCATATAACAAATAAAAAATCAAGAAACTCTTGTTTCAATAATCAAAATTAAAAAAAATCAAATATTTATTTTCCATTCTTAGACGGAAAATAATAATAATAATAATAATAATAAAAATAATAATAAAAAAAAAAAAGTGTGTACATTTTTATATTAAGTTACTTCACAACCCCTTGTGCAATATAGGAGATTGAGGACCTTACGGGTATGGAAAAGTAATTAATTATTGTTTATTGAAATGTCCACACAACATGAAATAAATAAATCAGAAATTCAACGCAATTAGATGCAATTAGATTCAATTATACACTAACTAAATATGTATATTATAATTTAAGACATACTAACATGCGTCCTTACGAGCATAACTTCACTATGTGTATCTATTTTTTAAATAATTAAATAAAAACTCATTTAACTTAACATTAGCGTAAATAACACATTTTCTGGTTGAAATTTTAAATTTTATATACACAAATTTTAACTTTCTAATCTTGCTGATTTTCCTATAATTTTTAAAATGTTTCCATAAAAATGGTGTTATATCTATCAGAGTAAATTTGGTTAAACGTTGACATTTTTCCTCATTAACAATGTAGTTATTCCTCTATTTTTGGCTTTGAAATATATAAACATTTGACGACTTAAAAATGATAAATCAGACAGAGTCTTAAATAATTTCCTTTAAAATGTAAAACCTTGTAGAGACAACTTTTGATAAATCGAAGTAGCTAAACCTACTTTTTTCAGTTGTAATTAAAATCATCATTCGGAATGAAAAGTATAGAAAGACGTAACTAATATGTGCTGGAAAAGAAAACAAACAACATGATTATTATAAGATATAATATAATGTGATGTAACGCAGCACATGAATAACTTATGCTTATTGGAGTATCACATAAAAAAAAGTCATATATTATAGAGTCATTAGATAAAGTAAAATAAACAAATAATGCAAGGCCTTTGACTTTTCCATTTTTTTTTTACCGTTTATGATATTATTTTTAATTTCCTAATTATTATAAAAATTTGACTAAAATTGTACAAAGCAATTAAACATCATAAACCGCCAACTTTTGTAACATTTATGATGATCTTTGGTTCATAGAAAAACGCGGCATAATATCTTAAAATAATTAAAAGTTATAAAGATGTCGGCGAAATATTTTTAAAATTGTTTAAAAAGTTAGTACAAACATAAAAAATTTTTAAAAAAAATATTGTAATTTCATAAAAGATAAGCATTGATTACTATAATTTATTATAAAAATTGTATAGTTACAATTAGTTGTAACTAAAAGTCATACATAACCTACAAAGTTAAACCAAATTTAATTTGAGGGATTTATATGATAAAGTTTTTGGAAATTGAATTACTCAAAAAATCCAAAAAAGAAAGAAAGACAAATTTACGAAAAACGAGAACAATCTTTTTCCATGAAGGAAGCAACTCGCCGACTTTAATTCTTTTGACTTTAATAATGACATTCATAGCATTACCACTTCCTCACCTCATTATTATAATCCAAAATAATGATATTAATAAAAATAAATTCATTAAATATATTATACACAAAATATTAAATATAAATCATGATATGTTATTTTTTAAAATATGGGTATAAAATTAACATTTTCTTAACTATAAGAACTCTTCACTTCACCTCCATTCCCATTTCTTCTTCACTAACTCGTTGACCCCCACTTTTCTCTCTCTTATTCTCCTTTTCTCCTCCTCCATCATCTTCCAACTTCCATCACAACCTTCTTCACAAGTTTTCCCGATTCTATTCCAACCTTAACAACACCAATCACAACCCACTTCCACTATCATCACACACATGCTCCATTTCTTCACCTCCTAATACTCAAACTTTCCCAACCTGGCTCTCCTCTCTCCTCCCAACATTCCTTAAGAACATATTTATAAAAACCATCCAATTATGTAACTCTTCCCTTTCCACCTTAAATCCTCCCCAAAAAACACAAAAAAAAAAAATTTCTCTTTCTCCTTGCATTCGCAAAATCATGTAGTGCATCGCCCACTATCAATATCCTATCATCGTTCTTTACTTCTTTTATATTCATCAAGTTTGAAAAAAAAAAAATATGCCGGAATCGGAGACAGGGACACCGACGGCGGCGTCTGTGCCGGCGACGCCGGACACTCCCGGAGGACCGCTGTTCACGTCGCTACGAGTTGACTCACTGTCGCACGAGCGTGAGTCGTTTACCATGGCTCGATGCAAGTGTTTGCCGAGTAAAGGTCACACCTGCTTCACTGATTTCTCCGTCGGTGGTGTTTCGTTCCCCAATGTTTCTCTCACCCAAAAGGTAACACAATCAAACCCCTCTCTTTCTCTCTATTTTGGTCAACGCTTCATCTTCATTCAATCCCTCATACACCACCGTTTACTTTTATATTATTTTCACTCTAACTTACAAAATCTAAATACCTAATTCATTACCCTGAAGAAAAGAAGAAAAAAAAAACATTTTTTTCACTTCTCATTATTTGTCTGTGTAACATTATTATTGTGTTTTATCCGTTTTCCCTATGTCTTTTTTTCATACACATTCGACACGTCATGCCTCGAAAAGCGATTTTATATGACAGTGATGAGAAATGCCAGAAATGAATGAATGGATTATAACACCTCTAATTTTCATGACACTGATTAAAACACCTCTAATGAATGTCTATCACACGGATCAGAAATTATCTTTCTTTTTTTAATATTTTTTAAAATTTCTCACAAAATTTAATATATATTTAATATTTCTCTTTGTTAAATTTTAAATTTTTAATTAAAAATTGTATTATAAAGAATATGTAAAAAATTGTATTCTTAGCACTATTAAGATACTACGAAGTGGAACTTATATTATACGCAATACATTTCTTTTTCTGGTCACATGAAATTGACTGCGAGTGTTGGCGTTCATATCATGCACATTCTATTTCCGGGATTTTTGGCTTTAGCATATCGTTTAAAGAATTCAAATAACTTTTTTTTTCATATTAAAAAATCGTCGCATAATGGATTAAAAAATTACATAAATATGTATTTTGAGTATTTTAATAAAAAAATTATAATTTTTTAACGAGTATTTTGACATTTGCGTTAGGATGTATGTTTCATATTTTATTCGTCACTGATGGCTTTTATTAAATTTTCTTTGTTTTAAAATTATTGTAATCATAGTCTTTAAGAAACTTAAATTAACTAGTATTCTTAATTTTGATAAAATATTTTTTAGTTTGTGTCTAAATATTTATTGGGAAATGTTTGTATTTGTAAAAAATCAAAGTAATGTGTATATTTAGAAAATTGAATTATTCTGATAAAATTGTTTTCATATTTATTGTTGTTTTCAATCGGTATTAAATAAATAAATTTTAGTCATATTTTACAATTTTTTTATCTTGTCATACAGTTTTTCAGTTGAATAAATTTATATACTGATTTTTCAATTTAAATTGTAAAACTAAAATAAACGAGACATCTAAAACCATGTAAATATAATTATTTCTTTTTAGACGTGGGAAATATATATAATTTGTAAAAGGAAGCGAAGATATTTTCTGGTGTAGCCAGAACTAATTTTGATGTAATAAAAACCTCTCCATAATATGCAAAAAAGAATTACTTAATACTATAAAAAATTAAATATTAATTAGATTATATTATATTATCTTAATACACCAACTTAACTCGATTTAAACAAAATGTAGTATATATTCTGAGGCCAATCACAATTTTTTCTTACTAAAATAAAATCAGGCATCAACTTGCAATTCGCCCCATTTGTGAACAAATATAAAATTATTTGTTAAAAGAAAAATAGAAAGTCTATATCGACTTTTTTATTATTTATTTGTCGCATTTTTAATTATTTTTATTTTTATTTAATTATCATTTTCAAAATTTAAAACAATATTAATTGTTAATAATTTATTTAATTTTTAATTAATTTATTTTATATATTTATTGTTGTATAAAAATAAAAATAATGTTATAAATATTTTATTAAAGTTAAATCAATTTATTATATTTTTTATTTCTTAAAAAAAATCTAAAAAAAGAGAGTAGTATCATTCTAAAAGTCTAAACCTATTGATTCGACTTAAACCAAACATATCATTTTCCCTCTCTATTTAGTAGTCTATTATTTGTACTCATTTATTTTAAATAAATGCTTATTTAATAAAATAATCAGAATTCTGGCTTTGTATTTTACTTTAAAAATAAATATTTTTCTACTTATTTTAAAAAATCAATCCTATATATTCCTTAAATAAATAATTATGTTGAAAATTACTTTTTTTTTTCAAAACCCCTTATTTAAAAGTTAAACAAACTAATTCATTATCAATTCCCCATTTGTGAACCTCATCATCTTTCTCTACACATATCAATAATTTATATTAATTAAGCTACATGCATCTATAATTTTTATGCTGATACAAAAAAATTCCATAAATTAAACGAAAGTAAAATGATCAAACTAAGGATTCCTTTTAAATAAATTTAGAACATATTTAATCTTGGGAGTTACTTTAAATTTCATAAATTGATTATCACACAATCTCTTCTAAAATAAGTGGTGTTCAAGATATTGAACATGAATTAAGAAAAAAATGAATAATTTTGAAACATGTTCTCCCAAGGATTTTGATGTGATCAAATATAGATGGGTATCCATCACTCTTTCCTTATCTTCTCTTCATTATTGTTTTCCTTTCCGAATTGACTTCTCTTCTATTTATCTTTCATGTCTCACCTTTGATTTTATTTTATTTTTTCTGAAAAAGCACTAATGAAAATTGTGTTCTCTTTGGTGGACACAACTTACAAGCATCACCTCAAGAACCTTTACCCTTGACTAATACCTTATCTTTCTTGTTTGATTCAACTTTTTTGACTCAGGATTTTCTATCCTTCTGTTAATACCACTCCCTTTCTTTTCTACATTGCTTTCATCTCATAGTTCATCATTATGGCTATTCACTACTTAACTTTTATTTTCTTTCCTTTCATGGTGTCCTTTTTTTTGACCTTTTGATACACCTTCAATTGTCTGTGCTCAAATTTCCTATTCTTTGACTTTGATGCATACCATCATTATTGAATTTCAGATCTCTTGTTTAACCAAATCTCTTGATAGGTTAAATTTCATTTTAGTTTTATTGCTTGTGAAAAAAATTATATTTTTTTCTCAAGTTTTTTTACATTTGAAATAATGTCTATTTAAATTTTAATTCGTTTCAAATGCTTATTGCTTTATAATTTTTTTTTTTAAATTGCTTTTTCTAACCATTACATTGTGGTAATGCACTAAATGAACTTAAAACAAATTATCTAAATAGAAAGATTTTATGGTTAAAATTTGATAACCTTAAAATGGCTATAGTTTTAAAACAAAATAAATTAAATAGTTGTTGAGAATCTTTTAAAACTAAAACAAAGTTAAATAAGAAACAAAAAAGAGATGTGTCAAATTTTTTTGCCATTTTCTTGGATAATCAAGAAAGTCTTACTTGCTCAAGCGAAGCAACATACGTTTCGTCGCTTTGATCTTTTCGTTTATTTTTTTTAGAAGAAATTAGTGTTTTTTTTTTTTCTTTTCATGAACATGTTTGACTGCAGATTTAGTTATTTAACAAAATAAAAATTGATTGATGTTTTCAATGCATTAATTTTTTATTTATTTATTCTCAAATAAATTATTCTCTATATCTCCATCAAAATTATGTATTTATGAAAAGAGAGTAATACTATCTTAGTAAGATTGTTTTAAAGAAATGATATACTTATTCTTATTTTAAATATGTATGAAAGAACCTTCAATTGCAATCAATATGGGACGGAGGAAGTACTGCTTTTTCCTTTTATTTTAAAATATAAATTTAACTTTCTTAATAGATTATGGGTGCTGTAAAAGAAAAGATTATTATAATTATATTTAGCATATGACTAAGTTAATTGTGAAAGTTATATTACTTCAGTAATTTATTATATGTGTAGTTAATTATGGTTATAATTTATTACAATCATAAAAAATTGTATATATAGATAATTTTGGTGGAAAGTGATTTTAGAATAATTTATTTTGTTTAAATATAATGAAAAAATTGAAGCTTTACATGGTAAATTATGATATATATGTACGAAGTTTTATTAGACCCCTTAAAAATGGTGAATATTGTTACTAATAGCTAATTTCAACCATTTTATGGTTGATTTAATGTTTTAGAAAATAGAATGAAGTTTTAAATACTTCTATTACAGGTTTTAAAATGAAATCTAAAATCTTTATTTTAAATATTTGGTACCAATAAGACAAACGAAAAGAAGACCTTACTTCATATTAGGTAAACCTCGATAATGTATTGATGTAATATACAAGTATTTTAAGTACAAGTTGTAAGATTTCAACTATGGCACATGAATTGGCTTAATTCTTACGTGAAGAGTTCACCAAGTGCGAGTGTGTTTGGGGAGTGAGGAATAATGCATCATCGTGTGAATGAATCAGTTTAGATTAGAGAAGTAAATTAAATGTGTGGAAAATAGAAACATAAGTGGGTACTAAACAAGGATGTTTTGTAACGATGAAAGGTTGGAGCAGAGTTTGTGGGGACATTTATATTGATATTTGCAGCAACGGCTGGACCAATAGTGAACAACAAGTACAATGGAGTGGAGACTCTCATGGGAAATGCAGCATGTGCAGGGTTAACAGTGATGTTCATCATCCTCTCCATTGGCCACATCTCAGGTGCACATCTGAACCCATCCCTCACCATTGCCTTCGCAGCCTTTCGCCACTTCCCTTGGACACATGTCCCTGCCTACATAGCAGCACAAGTTTCTGCCTCCATCTGTGCCTGTTTTGCTCTCAAAGGTGTTTACCACCCCTTCCTCTCTGGTGGGGTCACTGTCCCTTCTGTCAGCGTTGGTCAGGCCTTTGCAACTGAGTTCATCATCACTTTCAATCTCTTGTTCGTCGTCACTGCTGTTGCCACTGATACTCGTGCGGTGGGTTCATTCGTTGCTTCCTTTCATTCCTTCATCAGTGAAAAATTCAGCTTTTGTTTTTCTTTTGTGAGGTTGATTTGTTTATACCGTGGATTTGATGGTTCCATGCAGGTTGGTGAATTGGCGGGTATTGCTGTTGGGGCTACAGTTTTGCTCAACATTCTCATATCAGGGTAAGAATTCATTTAACTATTGGATAAATGCACGATTTGTTCAAGTAAACAATATTAAGAAATGATTGACATGACATGTTTGTTGGATCAGGCCAACAAGTGGTGGTTCGATGAATCCAGTGCGTACGTTAGGGCCAGCCGTTGCAGCAGGAAATTACAAGCATATATGGATCTATTTGGTGGCTCCCACGCTGGGTGCTCTCGCCGGTGCCGGAGTTTACACGCTCGTCAAGCTGCGGGAGAACGAGGCTGAACCCCCGCGACAAGTTAGGAGTTTCCGTCGCTAGTTTGGCAACAACAACGTCGGTTTTCTTCTTCCACCCCACAACACAAGTCATATATCTAGCTTCTTCCTTCCATTTGATTTTATATGTATAATAGTAATTGCATAAATAAAATGTGGGGGGACTCTAATGATCCAATCTGTGAATTTAAGTGTGTATGGTAATGGTGTGTTTCACTTTATGTTGTCATGAAAAGTTTTTCATGTCAAATAAATGTTGTAAAAGAGCTAACTAAGCCCATAGTTTGTTTAGTTCATGTTTGGCCACTGAAGTTAATCATATCTATGGTTCTGTGTGAAACAGTGATTCTTTCATTTTTTTTCTTGCTAAATTACTCAAAACAGAATTAGAAGAGAAAAAAAAAATAGCATAATTGTTTTTCACACATATATGATAAACGAATTGTTTGTGTAATTAAAATTATAATTATATATATATATATATATATGATATTTTACAAATAGAAGCGCATGTGTGTTAACTTTATTTGTCAAAATAAAGCCTAGATTAAATTTAAAAAATTATTTTAATAAATTAGTCAAACAATTGTTTATAAATGAGTTTTCTTAATTTCTTTCACGTGGCGTACCGATGTCAAGTAAAACAGTATTAGTTATAAAATGGAATAGAGTATAGACTTTGTAGTCAAATTAGAAATTCTTAATTATTTTGATAAACTTCAAAGCAAGAGATTATAGTTTTAAGACAGTAACCATGTAAGGTGAGAGGTAGTATTCAAATTAGATTTCACGAATACAAGAGATAGATATAAATATTCTATGCACCATTACGCGAATGAAGTCAGAGTGACTAATTTCAGATCATAACCTCAATTTATGTGTAAAGAAGAGAAGAAAATCTATCTGTCCTCTACATGCATATCCCATAGTTATTGCAAACAATACATAAACGGCATATACCTCAACTCAACCCCAAAAGATAAGGATTGATAAACATCACACATTCTTAGTGATTAAATAAATTTACATATACGATGCTGCATATCACATCTTAGGTGTTATTTATATATATCTATATATATACTATAATACTAAGACTAAACTTCAGTAAGACATCTGAAGCAAAATCACGTGAAAGATGGGAGAGATCCATTCACAGCTTCGTCTTGGGAAACGATGCTTGGTGAGTCCAATAAAGTAGCCTTACTTAACCAGTATTGCTGAAACCTCTGCCTTGCATACTCCTTGTAGTCAAAGTCAATTTTATTGACATAACTCTGCATGTACATGCATAACATCTATATTACTAGTATATATATACTTTTACCTTCATAGTAGGCACAAATAACCTCTATATGGAATTCAAAATAAGTAAACGACTTACCGAAATAAGTCCCCACAAACCCCAAAATATATGGTTTGCAAGAGTGTACATTTCAGTAGCTTTTACTAACTGGTTCACTTTAGCATTGCTTGGTTTATTGCCTGTGTACAAGGTGTTGCCAAAATAAACAGAGATATGTGTGAGATTCAGAAGCTAGCTTTCATGATATGTTTTCAACTTCTATAACATGATTTTGACAAGGCATGTTGAAGAGTGAACGAATCATGTGTACTAACGAGGGGGTCAGGTTAGAGGACTAACCTTCAGAACTCAGATAGATGCGAATAAATCTTTGACGTTCCTCTAGTCCTGGTTTATCATATCCAATTTGGTATGTCAGCAATTCAGAGTGATCTCAATAAACATAAAATTGCAACTAGTATTAATCATTGTGGAAATGTAATTTGGGTAGCAAAGATATTATAAACAAGAACTTTACCTGGATATTTCTTGTAGTCAAGAACATGAGGTGTATCACTATGGTAATCAGCCACCATTTCACAGAAATGATTTGCCAGGTCATATGCAATAGGATTATAACTCGCATATTCATAGTCCTGTATAGTAAAAAGAAATTAAAATACAAAAAAAGATAAGTTTACAGTAATATTTATATGACTGATAAAAGATGAAAAGAGTCTCTAAAAGTGGTATTATACTCGTATGTCCCAACATTTATACAGAAAGTGTTCCTAAGTCTTATTATCATGCACAAAATTTCATGGATTTAGCATTCAAATTATTGCAATAAAACAACTAAAAGAAAAGTTATGGACAAAACAAATACCAGAGGCAAAGAATGTATGACCATAACTTACGATTATAGTGATTAATCTTGTCTCCTCATCCATCATTATGTTACCATATTGTAGATCATTGTGACAAAAACCAATCTCCTGATATCCTTCAGATAACTTCTTCTCCAGGATTTTTATTTCCTCTTCCAGATTGTCCAAGCCAAAATTTTTTGTATCCTTTGGGGAGCACAGACTCTTGGCTTGACCGAGCCACTTCCTAGTAATAACACGAGAAAGTATTAAATATTCATCACAGCAATGAAAAAGGATTTTAAGATTGATCTGACTAACAATTACCTCAATCTGTCCCAAATCTGAGCCTTCTTTGCGCCTGGCATATGAAGATTATGGAACTCTCTCATCTTAGATGCTATCAGAGCAGATACTTCAGGGTCACGGAGGTCAGCAGCTGAGAGAGTCTAAAGAAAGGAAGAAAAAAAAAAAGCTTATACACAAACATTATACTAGGACCATAAATAACGCTGCATGTATAACTCATCATCTTGACTTGTTCAAATGTTTTTTTTTCCACTGGATGCTTAAAGTGACATCAACAGTAGATAAAGTCACTTGAATGGATGAACTCAGTCCTCAAGGAATAAATACCACAGTGCATAGTTGATATGTGAGGCCTAGCAAGTTATGGTGGCTGATATATATATATATATATATATATATATAGTTCTAATAAATTTAAATCATTTTATTCACCTTTGGAACTTAGGTTGTCAAGATTAAATTTTGTTTAACATGTTCCCCCTTAATAAATAGACAGGTTTGAATGGATACATGATTAAATCTCTGAATGGCACTGTTAATGCAGACAAATGGAGGATAGAAGTGTCTATTTTAGTAACATAAAATAAGATATTTCACCCAAAACTTATCCATGTCTACAGTTCAAGAGCCTCATCTTGGTTTAAATGAAAAAGCTCTTTAATTTCATATTCAGTGTCTATGTACTGATGTTCAGAAGTTTCGGATGCAAAGGTGACAAACATGTTCGCAAGTACTAAATTACATAACTATGAAGTTATTAATGAGCATTTAATGGGTGAAATAGACAGGAAATAAGATCTCTCAAGTGTATGCATACAAAAATCCAGATTCTTATTCCGAGTAACATCAATGTTTTATTACGTTTCTTTATTTGCAATAGAGCAAATGACATTTTAGCAAATGAGTATGGGAAAAAAGAATGGTCAAGGTAAGAGCACCAGATCCCATTGACTCAACACCATTCAATTGAATTTCTAAAAGATGCTTCTTATTTATTTAATTAATCCTAAACAGGTAATGGTATTGATAACCCTCTAGTGCTCCAGGAGTAAAGGGAATAAAATACGAAATAGAGAGCCCCAAGCAAAGAAAAGCTTTCTGACTACAGAAAAAAAAAAGTAAAATGAAGAACAAAAAGTTAATTCACTTTCAAACTGAGCATATACTCTCTAAAGATCAAGCACGAATTGAAATAATCATTGCAACCAATGATCCACGGATACTACGCGTATCGGGAAGCGATACAATTATTCTAAAAATAAGAAAATACGCTACTTGCAAAATATATATATTTAAAAATATATAAAAATTCATAAAACATAATAAAAAACTATAAATCATTGTTTTCATAGATTCCTTTATATCATTTTTATTAATTTTATCTATTTTAAAATAATTTAAACAATTTCATTACTTCATTTATGAAGAAATAATATTTTTATATTCACATGCTTATATATTTCATGCAACTGTATTAAATAAAAATATTTTAAATATGTGGAAATTTTATCAACACGTGTTGAAGAAGTATCTGAAAATATTAATAGCAAATACAGAAAATAAAATTTAAAAAAAAAAATACTGATGTTTCATAAGTTTAAATATTTCATAAAATATTGGGAAAAAACATTCACAACTTTGAATACTTCATAATACATATAAGTATTGGTACTGGATACGAGTGAAGCAATAGTGTTTCATAAATTACAACCAATTTATTGGGAAAACAAAACAAAAACACTAAAATTTATGGTCATAGGAGGTTGTTTCATGTTGCGGTCACATATTCAACGAGAGATTGTGTTTAGATAATCAGCCAAGACCGGTGCCAAAAAGACTTTGAAACTATGACTGGGTCATCTCAATTGCAAACAATTTTAAATTTTATTTCTTTCAGTGTAAAAGTTCATTTTCACTCACATCCAATTGCAAATTAACACATCATTAAAAAAAACAATAAACAACCATAAATCAAAGTTATCTAATGATGCATTAAATTACAACTGACTTTTCTATATCGTTTACCAAATCCCTAAGCTTAATGAGTCTATATATGCATTTTATAGTTTATACCTAACAAATTATTTATTTTCAAACACAAGCTTTTATTTTTGGTCCTGGGCTATGTACCTGGTCCACACCATCTAAAAGTGGTTGTTATATCAAGAAAAAATAGTAAATATGATAAATTTGCTAACTTTTATAATTAACTTTAGCAAAAATATAATTTATTTTATTTAAAATGGATCAAAATTTAACTAAAATTATACAATCTCGTCAGCAAGATTAATTTTCTGTGGCCATGTAACAATCATGTAGTTTTTTTGTGAAAGAAAAAGAAATATAAAAAACAGAAGAAGATAAGAACATACTCTGGCATGAATAAACTCCTCAACTCTGCCAGAGGTGAATCGGCCAAGAAGGCGTGGACCCTGACCATGCTTTGACATGCACTCAAAGGTTTTCACTTCTTCTTCCCTGTCGAAGAAAACTTCAACACCTTCCCCATATAAACGAACCAGAACCTTTCTGACTTCACCACCATTTTTGGTAGGCCAGTTTACCTGAAAAACCTCATTGGTCATTGCACCCTTCAGTGGGATCACCTGCAAGGTGCTCACATCATGGATCACATCACCCAAATCCGAAGCCACCGCAGCAAGCACTTCCATTATCTCTTCCTGGGATCCGCACCCTTTCAACAGTTCAATTGTCTTTATGGCCATCCTCGAAAACAGAACAACTCTTTTCGTGCCGAAAAACAGAGGAAACTGAAAAAGATTTTGGTTAAGTGCTTTCCTGCATGCACAAACAGACGGAGAAAGATGCCGGGTTTGAGAACGCGTTGCGAGAAAACGCCACCAACCGATTACACTTTATAAGAAAAATTGTAAAAAAAGTAGAATTGCGTGTTTAAAAAAACAACCCAGATACAGAGAATTACAAAGTTCGGAAACAGTAGAAATGCTACGAGCAAAAAGGTATGAAAATAGCAGATTGCGTGGAAAAGACAGAAACTTTTGGGCAACCCAGTTGAGGCAAGGCGTCAGGAATCAACAACCCGTGAAGAATGATAAAAGGGTAAGAAAGGAAAGGAGAAAAAGTTGAATTTAGAGAGTTAGCTACATACCAAAAAGAAGGAGAAGTAGAAGCAGAAACAACAGCAGAGTGAAGAGTTTGGTGATGAGAAAGAGACACTATTGTTCTATGATGGTGTGAAGTCAGAAAGCTTGAAGCATATATTTATAAATAGGGAGGGAGAGAGAAGAGCACAAGTATTCTATTAGCTAAAGTCTTGGCCGTTTACAGTGCGAATTTATTTGGTTTTTGTTTGACCACAGAAGATTTCTTTTTTATTGAGATTTTTTTTATAAGAAACATTTATATTGGTAGCTTACACCCAAGGATTTCCTTTAATTCAAATAGTCAAACTTGTCGATAGCAATTAGCTAAGCAAAATAAATGAGAACAGACAGATAGAAATTGACTAATATCATAAAGGGAAAAAAATTAGATAGCTATTACTTATTTTTCAATTTATCAAAATTGTTCTGACAAAGACCATAAAAATCACAACTTTATAAGTTTGTATATAAGAAAACTTTATACAACTTGACTTTTGATGCTTCTCAAAAGGTTACAAAATCTCCTCAAGCTTGTCTTACTCATGTACTACTGATATACTATTGACATCACAATTTTATCTTCTTTCATACAAAATATGTATATTAATGAGGTCTAATTCTTGTTGAGTTATGTTTCAGTTGGATCTCTCAAATAGGCTTGTGAGCATCACCATCAGAATACATTAGAATCTTTGTTGTTTTAGTCATTTACTTCCCACTATGATTTGAGGAATTATCTATTCGATAATCATGCATAAATATCCTAAAGTATGATATGATCAGATTATCACACTGATTACTTGTCTAATCGTGTAGTAGAGAAATTTTGACTCTGGAAATGCAGAAGGATTAAAAAAACTACTATAAAGTAACGTTCATAAATTAAAAAGTATAATTTATTGTGGGAAAAAGTGTACGTTCCTAATTTTATATTGTTTTGTATGTAAACGTGATATTAAAAAGATGAAGTTCACCATCATGAGAAAAAAAACAAGATAAGCACGAATAAGGGCCATGTTTTACAACAAACGTAGGGTGAAGTTTGACTCAAAGATGAACCGCGTCCTCCACAAAACAAAACGTGTAATTAAATTGAGGACAGAAAAAATGCCGTTCCGAATCGGGAAACACGGCTCCAAAAAATTAGCTTTTAGTTTGTTTCAAAATATAAATATATTCATATAATTAGTAAACATAGGACTTATATAAGTGTTTATTTGTGTTTAAATATATGAAAAATTTTGTTAGTAATGCAAGCCAATTAATGAACACTTGTTACTGTGTTGAAATGGAGAAGGTAACAAGAATGTAGTTGCATGTTTTGGTCAGAAGTTTTAAATTGAAAATGAGGTCTTTCTTCTTTTGCCTTTTCGGCTTTGAGCGTTGAAAACAAGTATATCAAAATCAGGACATGGACGGTTGTGTCAGGCGTTACACAAACATTATAAATTAATTCATTTGTTATATTCGATAATATTACATCATATCTTGAGATATGTTAATATTTTATTGAGATCTGTATGAATTTGAAGCAAAATTTTATAACAAAATTATAATTTTAATCAAATACATTTGTCACAATGTTTTGCCTCAATATTTGAATTTTTCGTTTATTTATGAAAATTTTGGACGATAAAGCCACTGCAAGTACAAACACAAAGGCATATGAGTGGGTCCACCATCACATGTCATGCATTCATAACCACAATTTTTTTTTTCTTGCAGTACTTTCACCCACCCTTGATTTGCTCACGCCAAATTCAGTGATTTAAAAACTTTTATAGAATAATTGATGATTTTTGAAAAGTTAATTAGTAACTGAGTTTTAGGTATGATTTATGAAAAATTAATTAGTAATAACTTAATTTTACGTAGATTTGGTTCAAAGCATTGTTTTTAAAAATCGTAAAATGCGTTGAAGAATTCACTTTCTATATAAAGCGAAAGTTATTATTAATATTTATGTCATATAACAGTATATTATAAATATTTAATTAATATTTTATTATTTTTATAATAATAATAATAATAATAAGCCATTTAAAAAATAGTGTTGAATTATTATATAATAATAATTAAAATTAGTTTATTTTTTCATCTTTACAAAAAACATTAAAAAAATTAATTATTCAAAATCACTTCTGTTAAAATTGTATACTGTGAAGTGAGAACGTAAAAACTAAATAATGATTAACTGTGCTAAAAATTTTAAAATGGATATATTTTATTGAATTATTTTAGAATTAATGTATAATTAGAAGGAATTTATATTATTGAATTAGACATATTTATATAGTACACAAATCATAAATACTATAAAAGTGTAATAAAAAAATAATAAAACGTATATGTTTATTTGAAGATATTAGAATAACCTAATTTCCTCTAATCAAATTATTTATTGTTAGAAATAAAAACTTATATATTATGTCACAAAACTTAAATATATACATTATATTATGATATAAAATAAATTATTCAACGATGAAACTTTTGTAGTAATAAATAGAAATTTGGAAACTTAGAATGTATGAATAGAAAATGAAAATGAAAAGCTTAATAAAAAGAAAGAAAGAAGAAAAAGAAGAAGTGAAATGTAGTTTATCCATTTGATTGTATCATTGATCATCGGAAAAAGTGCCAAGTCATTTAATTCAGCACGTGGGAAGAGATAAAGTGAACAGTGAATGACAATATTAATTTGAAGAAGGCAAATCAGAAACTTTAGAGAAGAGAATGACACGTGAGAAGAGACACTTACCTGTGTAACTGCTGGAACATTTATTTATGATGAATTTTCTCACACACTTATCACAAGATTCTTGCTCTTATCTATGTGTCCCTACCACCTTCAGTGCTCCACCATCTTAGAACATTTATCTTGTGAAAAAGTTTGTTTTTTATATTTTGATAAAGAGTAACTATAAATCGAATACGCGCTTTTTTTTTTAGATATTCATATCATGTTGATAAATTGAACTTATTATATTATATTTTTATAAAAGATTTTGCTCAATATAATTTATTTACATTAAATGTGATTTACTAAGTATATATAATACGTAAATATGATTTATATTATGTTATGAGTATTTTTCTTTGGTTAATTCATTTCTGCTGTATTTTCCATGCATCTATGTATATTAAATGTCCATTGTTGCGCAGCCATTTCTCCATGCTCTACAAATATTATAAATCTAGATAATGTTTTTCTCTTTTTCTTATTTTTTTATTCGAGGACCATTAATTAAATTAAAACAAAATTATATTAATTATCTGTAAATATTGATGTGGCTGGTATTTTTAGATTAATTAGGAATATTTTTAGATGTAATAGAGTTAAATTTCAAAAAAAAAAAAAAAAAAAAAAAGATATGATAGAAAAAATATATAGCTGTTTTTTTTAGATTTGTGATATTTTAAATATTTATTTATTAATATTTTTATAATTAACTTTACTGATAAGATTGATTCTTATTTTGCATATATTAATGAATCTATAAATGTTACGAGTATAAAGTTTAATTTGTTTTTTCATTTCTATTATAAGGATATAGTCTATTTTAACGGAGTGTATTAAATCTAAGTATATTATCACTTTTTAAATTGAATTTTTGTTAATAAATATTTAATCTTATATTAAAGATGTTTAGTTTTTAATATTTATTGAAAATTCGTATCAATTAAAAAATATAATTATATTATAGTTTATAAATTTATGCAAATATTATGTTATTGGTAGATTTTGTAGAATTTAGTCAGTTACATTCATCTTCAATATAAGATGATAAGTTAACAGAAGAAATTAAAATTTTATTATGTCTTATTAATGTTTATCACCTACTTACACATCTTTTATGATATTTTTGTATTCCCATGTTAAATTAAAGAATTATAATGAAGCAATTTCACATGAATATTATTCAAATTAAGTTAGTGACTCTTAATATAAATCAAACATGGATTTTCACAGATTTAAAACGTTGTAATTAACTATTAGTGATATTGAAATTCAAATACAAAATTGATGAAACCATTGAAAAATATAAACCTCTAGTGAAAGGTATTAATTGTCTAGATACTTTTTCTCTTATATAGTCAAAATAACAAGGTAAAGTTAATCTTATTTCTTATCACTATATTTATATTTAATTGATATATTCCACAATTAGATATCAATGTATTTTTACATGCAAAATTAAAGAGAGAAAAAATTATATAATAATTCTTTTCATCTAATTCCTTAAATACATAAATTTAAAAAAAATATTTATATGACCTTAAATGAGTAAGTGAAGAATAATATACTATTTTTTTTAATATTCATTTATATTTTAATGTTTAGTATAACGTTGTACTTCAATTGAATAAAGAAACGAAGTTGACATTAATTTAAAATTTAGGAGATCGAATTGTAGTTGTCTAATAATATAGGATTTAAATTTAATAAATTATATAAATATAGGATCAAATAAATTATTTAAGCGTTATTTATTTAATTTCTATTTATATTTACATTTTTCAATTATTTAATATTTAATTCAGTCTTGTTATTTTAAATTTTGTTTAATGTTATCCTTTTATCCTATTTCATCAACGTTATTAAATTGGATAAAAGGGCATCATTAAACATTTTTTTTAAAAATAAATTAATTATTAGCTCGTTTTAAAAATTGAAAGATTAAATTAAATTATATGAGGAAAAGGGAATTAAAAGAGTAATTTAGTATTTTATTACAAAAATGGTATCTAATTTATTTTCATTTAACTAATTTAGTAATTTTCATATTCAAATATGTTTGATTTTTCTTTTATTTACTTAATGTTTTTTAATTAGAAAACTCCTTCTTGTTATTTAGTTTTAAATTGAAATACTAAATTTATTGTTAATCACGATCTTTTTAACCTAATTTTAGGTCTGTATTTATTTATTTTATTTTAATTATAATTTTAAAAATTTGATTTAGACAAGAGAATTCAATTCATTATTAGAAACAGAAAATAAATATAGAGATGAGAAAATAAATTGATCTGAAGAGACAGAATTGGGTGGTTGGATCCATTAGGTTTAAACGAATTTTATTAAAAAAAATTGTACTTTTTTTGTCATCTGTTCTTCAATTTAATCCTAAATGGTGGATGAGGCTAAAATAAGTAAGATTAAATTATTTTATCATCTCTAATTCAACATTCATTATCTTAAAATGTGTCTTTTCTTATCTAAAAGAATCAAACCAATTCAAAATTAACAAAAAAAAATGATATGTTTAGATTTTTTTAATTTTAGGATAAATAAAAATAGTAATATGGGCATTAATTATTTCCTCAATTATTTTAGTTTTCCAATCTTTAATAAAATGTTTAATTGAACATTTCATAAAAAAAAAATTGAACTTTTTAAATTGAAAATATTAAAGCGAGCAATATAAATAATTACTTTTTTTAAGCAACTTGCTTGTCAATTTTCTTATGTTTTTGTTTTTTAAATGAATTTAATCAAACATGTAAAACTTGTTAATAAATGCTAATTTTATTAAAAAGTATTTTTTTCCTTATTTTCTTAAACAAAACCTAAGTTAACCTTCATCTTCTTCTTCTTACTATTAGATAAATAAATAAACCCAACTAAAACCCATTTGTTGTAGGATTTGGCTTCTTCTTCGCCATAAGCTGAGTATACCAAACTTGGCTAGTTGAATTGTCGGAAAAAAAAATTAGTTTTGTTTGATAAAGCTTTGATCTTTGCGCAGTGCCTATGACGTCGAAAGTTCCCTCCCCAGATTCAATTGGTATTACACTCTTTACTATTTCGTAACTAAGAGTCATGTAGCCATCACTGTGTCGTACTCGACATGGGTTTTCCTCAAATTTCAATTTTATTTTTGTGACTATTACTTTCATTCTGACCCCATTGTTAGCCTAAAGGTTCTTCGTGCTGTTCCTTTTTCTAGAAGGTAAGGTTGAATAGTGGGTAGTTAATCAAACGAGTCTCAGACTCAAGGAGGACCTTGCTATTATTTAGTTAGTTTTTAAAAGTAATACCCTGAAAATTGCAGTGTCAATCTGTTGCCTGAGGTTTGTGCTTGGACTTTGCGTTGCTTATCTTGAACAAGTGACTTGTCTGTACAGATACATTGAAGTCTAAAATGTCTGTTCAAAAGGATCCAGTTAAGTTCTTCATGTCTATCACTGAACGAGAGAAAAAGCCATTTGACTTTTTACGTGTTCTATATGGTAAGTTTTGCCATACCAGGTGAAGATTGTGTGGATACATGGATAAAAAAATTTCAATACTTTGGTGGTTAAATATTGGCCAAGTCTGTCTTGTTATTGTACTATGCATATGTTGTATGTTTATGTTACATTTTGAGCAGATAATGACACCAGTGACATATATGTTGTTATTAGAAGTAGATAGTTGAAATTTCAAAGCATTGAAATTGTAATTTTTTATTCAAATACTCGTTTTTCCCCTACTGTATATACCATTATGAATTGATAATCATGACAACTTATGTGCGAAGAGTTGTCTTAGTTGGATGTTCCAATGTTTGGCTCCATTTTCTTACAAGAAAAATAGTTGCAATGTTTCCATTTCTATGGATGGTTATGTTTCATGATGTAGGGTCTGGCATTGGAACTCAAACTGGTCATAAGTTGCATCTAATCACTCATCTTGATTTGTCTTGTGCTATTGCTATTTTGTTGTATGGCATATTTAAAACATTGATCTAATTGCAGATGGTTGCATTGCTGGAGGTGTTGCTGGTGTCATGGTAGAAACAGCTTTATACCCCATTGATACCATCAAAACTCGACTACAGGTCAATTATGTGTATACATTGTAAACCTTTTATTCTAATTTTTCTCTGTTAACATCTGTTGGGTGACGGTTGAAGGGAAGGGAGGAACTAGGGAAACAGAAGTAATAAAATTCATGGTTTGTTATGGTGTTTTCAGCATAGAAGGAGGAAGATAGACAAAAGAGAATGAGACACTGAATTGATATTAATTAAGATGTTTTACAGTGTGATGATATTTATATGTTCATAAAACCAAGAGTATAATCCTTATTTATAAATTTTATACATTCTAACAAGAATATTAGTCCTGTAAAAAGATATTTCATATATTAGTCCTGTAAGATATTTCATATATTCTAACAAGAATATTAGTCCTGTAATATTTTTCTATTTTCCCCTCACCATTTCTTCTTAGCATGAGTTTGTTGTATAAGCCACTAAACAGAAATCGACTTTGGCCAATGCACGGAAGTCTTCCTTTTGTAACAAGTAACTTGGCCATGTTATCTTTCTCCAGTTGCAGTGTCAAAGTTGTAGAACAAACAGACTTGTAGTGATTTTGATTTTATAACTCATTCCATCCTATATCAGGTTGCTCGTGATGGAGGAAAGATTGTTTTTAAGGGTCTGTACTCTGGATTGTCTGGAAATCTTGTTGGTGTCTTACCGTGAGTAAACATTTCTTTTCATAGATACATCATCATCCTTTGCAGTTCTTATGGCAATTATTTTGTTGTTGTTTATCTTGTGTTCTCTGCTTTTCACTTAATATTTTTCTGTGGCAGACCTATTTGAATTTGATCTAGTTAGATGTCATAGTTTTTGTGCCATAAAGTTAAGCAAGGAAAATTTCTATTTCTAGTTTTATCTATTAGGAATTGACTAGAGGAATCTGTTTTTATCCCATAATCATTTATTGAAATTTTCTCTAATTGCTGGTTCAGAATAAAGCAATTTTTATTTTCTGGAAGGAGGTTTTTGTATATTTGTACTGGGGAAAAAGATGGGTTGTATTCTGATTTTAAACTGAGTAAATATGCAATAGCATAGTCAATAGCTGCTATTTCTGTACACAGAACTATCTCAGCTCCTTCGGAACCTAGAGCTTATTACTGTTATGACTTATGACACAATTTAACACTAATGTTGTTCTAACTTCTAATCACAGTATAAGCAAAGCATGAGAAAGCATAATTACTTTTTATTATCAGTGGTAATAGTTGGGGAGGATCTATTCTGAGCATTTCTCGCTGTCGCTCTACTATATCTCAATGAGGAAGATAATCATACTTTTAATCTATCTACTGCAACAAGATAGTCTTTCCAGGATGCATTGACTTTAAAGTTCTCTTATTTTGGTAAAGATATAAGTTCTTAATTGATTAATTTATGCAGAACGTATGCCTGATAGACCATTCTTCCTCTCTTGCAGAGCTTCTGCAATTTTTATTGGTGTGTATGAACCCATAAAGCAGCAATTGCTTAAGTCATTGCCTGAGAATCTCAGTGCTGTGGCTCATTTTGTAAGTTGGCTCTCTTTTTTGAAAGAGACAATCTCTTCAAATTATCTATGTGGTGACTTTATTTGTCATGTGCCACCAGCTTCCACCTTAGATATGTATGTGATGATGCTTTTTACCCCCAGACATTTGCAGAATTCCTATGTTAATTTTTTATGCTTGTACACCAATATGCTGGTTTCTTAGTTTTGTTAGTGAGTTAAATCGTAGGATACACATAGCAGGAGTCGCAGCAAGGTGATTACATAACTGAAAACATGAGAACCCAGTTCTTTCATATGATATTGATGTGCAAGGATACCACCAAAGCATATTTCCAAACATGTTTTATTATTTTATATGCATATTGTAGGTACATTTCAACCTTTGTAAACAGAGTTGGGGAAGACATTGCAGAGTAAAATGTTATGATACCCCAAAGTCAATCTCTTCCAATTTAAAATTATATCATGTAATCCGAAATTTATATTTTTATATGCTCACCAAATTTAGAAGAAATTTCACCAAAATATTTTAACCAATCCAATAAGATAGCAGATTTATAATATTTTACAATGTCTGCAACGCTTACAAGTTACAATAGAACAATTTCATAAAATCTGGGTCTGCATGAGGTCCATTTCAGATAAGCTCCTCAGCAAGTACTTATTGGGGAAGAAAATAAAGAGGTAAAATGCATCAAGTTTTTCTCATCTGTTAAAGTCAACTTATATTCCTTTGATTCTTTAGAAGCTCTCTCAAGTTTCATCTAACTTCTTCAAAAGCCAAGGTGTATAACTTAATTTTAATTTATGAGAAAAATTTGATTAATTTTACTCCCTATTTCTTCCCTTACAAATGCTTATTGAGAAATTTATCCAAACTATATGTCATAGCTCGAGTAGCACAAGCTGAACTTGAACAGTTAAAGATTTGTCCCTAGGCTTATGCTTCGCTTGAAAGGAGATTTTCTAGTTTGATCTGCACCTTTAAATGTTTGTGCTTTAAATTACATGTCAAATTTTATTATATCTTGAGCATAAATTTGCACTATTTTTAGTGCCTTAGAAAAAATAATATCAGAATGCATATAAACAGAATCAGATAAATAGAAGTTATAAAACTTATTAATGACTATTTAACCGAACTGTTTGGTGATTATCATGTTGATCATCCTAGAATCAAGCTTGTCTTCAATGATTGGCTCACAAGCTACCTAGCCAGGTACCCTGACCTTGAAGTTGGGGGTGACATTTCTTTTCAATTTTTGCTATTTTGGTGATATTCTGAAGCTGAGTGCAGGCTGCAGGTGCTATTGGAGGCATTGCTTCTTCTCTTGTTCGGGTTCCAACTGAAGTAATTAACTTTACTTCTTGTATTGCCAAGCATTTTCTGCTTTCTTGAACTTTGAATATATTCATGTCTTTCTAGGTTGTTAAGCAAAGGATGCAGATTGGGCAATTTAAATCAGCTCCGGATGCTGTTCGTCTCATTGTCTCGAATGAGGGTTTTAAAGGTCTTTATGCGGTATGTATGACTTAATTTCATATCTTAGGAATCACAATTAATTAGTTATTAATTTTTTGGTAGCATATGATTTCTGCTTTAAAATATTGTTCCTGGTGGTGCCTTTTATTCAGAGAACTTTGGAAGGCAGTTTTATGTAAGAGAGAAGAGATATGGTGTTGTTTGCAGGATTATTATCAAAACTATAAAGCCTTTTTACATTATTTTTTAGCTTTCCCATATTACATGCTTTTTGAATATTATGTAGATGCAAACTATGTCTTTTTTTTCTTTTACCTGCCTTGACCTCTATTTTGTTTTTGTGAGATTGTAGGGATATGGATCTTTCTTATTGCGAGATTTACCATTTGATGCTATAGAATTATGCATCTATGAGCAGCTCCGTATTGGGTATAAATTAGCGGTAAGCTTAATATTTGAAGTGTCTATTGATCATATGGATTTGAATAAAAGTTGTCGTTAGTTTTTAATCATCTATTGAAGCATTCTGTTTCACGTAAAATTATATATCTCAATTGTCTCTGAGTTGAAGAAAAGTAATGCATAAAACTAGTACAGTTATGCTCATCATAATTTTTCTGATGAATATTAAAATATTTATCGAATTTCTGGCAAATTATTGTAATTAGCTCAGGAATAAGGACTTTAGGCCCATTAGTTTGGTTTCTAATTTTTAGCTTATATATTATATTATTAAAACAAAGGCTCTTTCTCTTGCGTGAATGATGTTCTATAAAATACCATCTTGGAAAACCAAAGGAATTTCATTCCAGTTAAACAAATTTTGGGTGCGGGTCTTGTTGCAAATTAGGTGCTAAGAGATGCAACAAAGTTGGATAAACAGAATCCAGTCTTTTCATACCAAAATTTAAGAAAGCTTATGATCATGTGAGTTGAGATTACTTGGACAAAAGTCCTTGAGAGAATGCAGCTTATCTTTCTCAATTTCTGTTTGTTAGAGATGTGATTTAATTATATTAAATAGGGAAATATGATATGATTTGACATGAAATATCTAACCAAATATTTTTCATTATTAGATATTTATTTTGTTTCGTACTATTGTATCTCTTTTTCATTATAAATAGAAGTACTCTGTGTGTATAAAACACACAATGAGTAGCAATCCTTTCAACACTGTTAACCATAAAGGTTGATGTATACGTTCTTGAGCATCGCTAACAACACCCTCATTGGAACACATTCTATTATAGGGTAAATTTGTATATGACTCCTACTAAAAAACTTGGGCTCACTCTTTTTAGTTGCATGTGTCAAATATGTCTATCATTTTCTAAGTTTCCTATCTTGATTGGACAAATCTTTTCACAAGGAATTTTGCTTTTTCTATCTTCTGTTTGAAGTGACACTGTTCTATTCTGGGAAAATGTAGAGATAGTTTTGGGAATGTACTCTCTATATTCTTCAGTTCTATGAAAGAATTAGATATAGAAGAGAAAATTAGTTGTATAAAAATAGGGAGAATTAAGAGGAAAAAGTACATTCTGTTGGGTTGTCATTGGTAGATTGAACTTTTGCTCTGTAACAAGATAAATCCTTTGTGAAGGAAAAACCCTTGGAGGAGAGATATCACTCCTATTTTCTGTTTTTCCTTTCAATTCAATAAAATTGTTCATTTCTCACCCATTTCTATTATTGGTTCCTGAGAATAGTATTAGAGAGCGGCCGCTCCTTGTCGCTATTGACTACTATGAGGAATAGTATTGTTTTGTCCTTAAAGATAACTTCATTGTTTCTGAAATTTTGTTTCTTTGCAGGCAAAAAGAGATCCTAATGATCCAGAGAATGCTATGCTTGGGGCTGTGGCTGGTACTACATATCTATTAAAACCTTTTTGTTGAAATATTCAATTATGCTTTGATATTTATGTTCATGCTTCAAGTACATGTTACTTTTTACTTCCTGGAATTCATGCCAAACTAGTATGGCTGAATTCATATGAAATTTCCATTTCTTTTACCGGTGTCATAATCAGTAATGTTGCCTTTAATTTTCATATATTGACTCTTGATCCTTATTTTTCTGGCTAATTTCCTAACTTCGCCATATATTTGCTGTGAAAGCTAAACTATTTCATAATTGGCTGGGCCTGCAAGTTGGTAAAAAGTGCCATTAAAGGGAAGATAGTAAGATTGTACGACATTTGCAACATGCTGAAACAATAATTTAATCTAGTAGCTAGGCCGTAAGGAAGCATTGTTACTGTGCAAATTAGCTTGGAATCAGCCTTTTTTTCAATGTTTTATTTACTCATGCCGAAATAATATCCTGCCAAACTTAATTTGTTTGAACTGAGAATGGCGAATTTGATACCTGATAGGTGCCATAACTGGAGCAGTTACAACTCCTCTTGATGTAGTAAAGACCAGATTGATGGTTCAGGTACAAAGAATTTTTTTTTTCTTATATTATTTGAAGGAAATCTTTGGGAGGGTCCCAAACAGAAATCCTTTTTCTTTAACGGTTTGCTATGTGCATTTTCCTCTTTCTTCAAATCTCTCTCACTAACTTCAGGGATCACAAAATCATTACAAAGGCATTAGTGATTGTGTGAGGACAATAGTCAAAGAAGAAGGAACTCATGCTCTTTTTAAGGTATACTCATTGATTGCATTCGTACTTTTCTTTCACCAGAGCTTACTGAATGTTTAATACGATTAACTTTGTTACATTTGCACTGTGCTACAGGGTATTGGGCCTAGAGTTCTGTGGATAGGAGTTGGAGGTTCAATATTTTTTTGTGTTCTCGAGAAGACAAAGCAAATTCTTGCTCAGAATCGGCAACGCAAAGCTCAGATTCAGAAGTGAGTTTCTTCTAGGCAGGGATTAAGCTGATGATGTTGCAATGCACATTTAATTTAATTTCTGATTGCACGGAGCCAGTTTTTGTTCAGCTTCTTCCTCTGCTGCTTCATTCCTAAATTGGTGCCGGGCCTGAAAGGGTCCAGTTAAACAAGCCCTTTTGGACCTGGAAATTCAATCCTACATTGAAATTTGGGCTTTGTCATAAAGCCTGAATAAAATCTGCCTGGAGCTTTCTCTAAAGAGGCTGACAAAGCAAAGTTTGTACCAAATGTAAATGTTTGTTTTCATCTTTCTTTTGCAGTAAAATGTTTCTCTTTCGTTTTTTTCAAATACGAAACAATAGAGAACAGGGACACTGAAATAATAAAAAGATTTCAAATGCATAATTCGGAATTAATTTTAAATTATTCCAAATTAATCATCACGGAACACTGCTAATAAGATTTATCATTACGGAATAAATGTGTCAAAATTGTGTTTAGAAAAGAACATGATACATTTTTACACTTTCGGAAAGAATGTTCTAGAATAGATTTTAAACTTTTCCGGAAATATGATTCTGTAATAAAACAGTAAAAGGTATTTTAAAAAAGTATTTTGAAATAGTTAAATATTAATTTCGAAATGTATATTTCAGAATTTATTCCAGATTTTTTATTCCAAAATATTTTTTTTGGAAATATTTTCGGAATTATAATTTGAATGTTTTTAATATTCCAAGTGATATTTTCCAGAAAATATAAATTCTTTTAAAAGGTTGCTTCTGCTGTTCCACTATAATGGAAAGTTTGGGAAAAAAATATGAAGGTGCAGGAATCAATTTCCCCCTTAATAAGATTAATAGTTCCATGTCTTGATGCAATGTGGCTCTATAGTTTCTGTGACCTTTTAACTGTGCTAAAGATTTCGGCGGATTCAACTAAATATCTGCATTCAGTAGATTTTGATAAAAAAAAAAATATTTAAAACATTTCGAGAAATTTCTTTTCTTTAACAACATTAATCATTAACTTACTGTTAATACATTGGTGTGCGATTCTGCAGGTGTCCACATCAGTACAATTGAATATCTGAAGTAACCGTTATTTTAATTTCCGTTTTCTTTCTTTCAAGAACTTAAGTGTACCAGCTGAAGCATTGAATAAAAATGAAGTAACATTATTCATCTTCAGAAATATTCATATGGAAATAGTTTTAATTTCTTCAAACACCATTCAGTATTATGAATTCCGTTACGCATCTGAAGAAATCTTTACATGGAAACAGGTTCGATTTCACTACCACCTTAATATACAACAAAAATTTAATAAAACCCTAAACCTCAAAAGTTCTTTTTGACCCCCCTAACTGTCTGTTTGTTGAAAATTTGACTTTTGCTCTCCTTTGAAATAACAAAAGTAAAAGTCCTAAAATGACAATCAAAATGAAGAAAACTTCCAAGTGAGCTCCCCAAAGAAACTGAACAGATTCTCCTGTGCTTTTACTGTTACAGTCACAATCATACACATTCTGCAGTACAACACTCCCTTTGACACTGACTTCAGGATCAAGAACAAAATCCAATGTCACAGGTCCATCATCCAACCAAATAGTTGTATTCTTTGATTTGTAGCCAGCCATGGTTGCCACTACTGCAATTTAGATAGAGAAATTGATCATAAAAACTAAGAAACTGAAACTTGTGTAATAGGCTGAAAAAAAGAGAGGAGGATATTGTCATCTGGGTTGGGATGACATCAATATTCCATCCTGGAATTTTCACTAATGTACAGTACAATCTGAATTCCCTTTGTCCTCAATTTAGAGCCCAAAGTTCCAAATGAATTCAATTTATTGGAATAATAGGGAACTAAATGTCCTAGGTCATTTATTTGATGTAATAAATTAAGTTGTCTTCAAACAACTTAAGAACCCACCTAAATTTCACCAAATCATGAGAATTTCATATTTATTATTTAATTATTCCAGAACATCTTCAGGATAGGCTTCAATCTATACTGGAAAAATAATTCGAATAATATTATAATACCTTCATATTTATCTCTTGGGGAAAGAAAGCGATGATAGTCACCAAAAGTTTTTCCAGCTCTAACCTGCTAGTCCACAAAATTAACAGATACAAAGTAAACTATCAAAGTGAAGCGTAAAATCAAACATGCATTTGAGAAAAACATCAAGAATTGTACAAAACGAGCAAAACAACCCATAGACTATCAATTGAAACACTTTATCTAATAAATTAATCAGTCAAATAAATATGCAGTATAGCTAATTTATTTGAAAGGAAAAATGAAAAAAAGAACATGTACTTTCACATACTGTGTAATTTATTCCACTGACAGTTATAGAGCCAGGTAATGGTCTTCCATCGCCTGAAGAATATATTCTTCCATGCACTCCTGTCTAGAGAGTAGAAAACAAATAGCTAATCAATTTAATAAGAAGGAACTGAGCTATGCATATTTTGAGATATAATGAAAAAGGTCATCTTTTAATCCAAAATATGCAACTGTCATAAAATATTATTGCACATCTTATTTCAAGCATTATGAAACTGAATCTTTCAGGTTTCCTTCAATGTTTGTAAAAGTTGAAGGGACGAACAGTATGTTTTGGAAATCAAAGGAAATGACTGTGTCTGCTAAAGGATAATGTGCACATGGTAGCAATTGATAAAAAGCAGTTCCGTGTGCTGAAGCCCCTTTAAAACTTTACTTTTCCTTGTGCACATTGCCCTTTGAAGATATTCTGAGTATATGATTACATAAGGTTAGGCTTCACAGCCTTAGTTGGTAAATTGGTATAAATAGTATAGAGGATACATGACACAGTAGATTAGTAGTTGCTTGGTTATGATAAACTTAAGTATTCTTGGATTTCTTTGATGTGTAATGCTTGCATTTGATGTGGATTTTCCAGTGTAAACTGTAACTGTAATGATGGGAAATGTTCAGTTCCATTAGGGACAACTTGGGCATAAGAATTTATGTTTCCTTATCATTTTTTATGTCAACCGGTCTCTATCTGCATTCTCCTAATGACAAAGGTGACCATATGGGTGAAGTAATTTCAACAGTCAAAAATAAAATATGATTTTATCATTGCGAACTGTTAAAATAGTAGCCATATTATGGTTGTATATAGTGTAATTTAGCATGTGTTCTCATACTACACAGTTTTACAACAGACTGTAAAGAGCCTCATTCTTTTTATAAATTAAAACTGATACATAATGTCAGAGATCACTTGTATACAACTATACATTCACTCAGAGGTTGTTGTCTCCTACATCCTCTCTCTAGAACATTTACATGAACCATTGAAGGGCCTCTAGAAAAATTCTGAAGCAAAAGACAGGCTATAGGTTTCACTTTAGTTATTTACGTGTAAAGCATAAACAGAAACAGCATACCTTCACCAAGCTTGCCACAAGATTAAGCAAGCTCATTTTGTTGTATCTCCAAAGAATAGGAAGCTGGACATTAACAAAGTAAACAGATCTCCTCGTAAGAAACTTTTGGTAAGTAAATGATAACCAATAATATGTAGAAGCCAAACACACCTTAGGATACAAAAAATGGAAAACAAGCTCCTTACATGCAGAGTTCGATAGAACTCTGTTGATATTGAAATTACAAAAGGAAACACAGGGATTTAAAAGAAATTTTGCCTCCCAAAGCCTCTCCACCTTTATCATTCTTGCCTAGCCCCTTGCTTCTCTTCCACCTTCTCATTTTAATCATTATTTATGACAGAGTTCACACTCATTCCTCCCTACCATATCATAATTTTGTTACTCCCAAGAGTGAATATTCCTTTTGGCCACCATACTGTCAACGTGACTCTAGTGCCTTATGGTCATTACTTCTATATTCCTATCAGTATCTCATTCTCATGCTTATGTTGGTCAAGAGCAAAGAGAAATCAATGCAATAAAAAGAAACCGAAATAAATTATGTGTGTAACTATAGTTCAACTCCTACTTCTGTGTAAATGGATGAGGAGAAAACTCACAATTCCTTGAAACTTGAGAATTATTTTTAATGATGGAACAGGTAAGATCGGGGTAAAAATATTAAAAATGGATGAACAGTAGTTGTATTGCTAGGCTCCAGACAGATCTAAGGGACAATGCAGCTAAAGACATGTTCTCTTATCCTACTTGAATGCTTGAATAATGTCAGAATGCATCCCAAGTGTCTCTGGGGATTCGCGGCAGGACCAGTATTCCTATCACTTAAGATTTTCTTCCCTTTTTTGTGTTCTTTTGTAATAATTATTAGGGAAAAAATTACTCACCCCAAGGTTTAATGCAATTGCACTCGATACCTCCATATTGTTACCTTATACAAGCCTCCATATTTTGCCGTATACTCTTTCCATTAACACACAGACTTCCACTGGTTTCTTATGCATTTATATTTATCAAGGAAGGTCAAAGTAATCAGAAAAGGAAAAGATATTAAGTATAAATGTGTAATTTCAATAAAACTCAGGATGTGAGAGTAATTTGTCTTAATTATTTTGCCCTAATCCAGATATACTTTCGTAATTTTAAAGACTGCTCAGAATTAACTAACCTCAGTAGCATTAGGCCATTTATTATCACTAACTTCCAAGGTCAACTCAAAACAGCCAGCATGAATATAGTTCCAATCTTGCATTCCCCCATATAGAGGGTACCTGCAGTGAGTACCATTTGTAAATCATGCACAATTTAAAAGGAAACAAATTTCAGTAATGAACATACAAAACAATACATTCAAAAAACAATACCATGCTGCTCCATTTGTAATTCCGCCAAGAAATTCCTTGCTTGAAGACATATTGTAATGAGAGTGACTATAGATACTTGCCATGAATCGAAATGCATCATCATCAGGGCATCCATGGTACTTTGTCCTGTAACTTATTCATATCAATAGACAAATTCAACACAAGAGTCCAAATTGGAAGCGTGTCATTATACATTTCTAATGTAATGCACTAAAGATGGTCTGAATAATTTCTTAATAATTCCATCTGATTTACTCCCCTTATTGGCAAGCTTCTACAAGTCTTCACACATGCCCAAACTACCTAAGGCATGTTTCTGCTATCTTTTCTACAATTTACTTCAACTTTTTCTTTAATGTATTTATTTCTTATCCTATGTTGTCTAGTGTGTCCACTCATCCAATTCAGCATTATCGTATCTGCTATATTGACTTTTTCTCTTACTGACTTTATACCATCCAACATTCAGCAGCATACAACATTGCAAGTCTTAAAGCTGAGGTAAAATTTTCCTTTCGGTAGAAAAGAACAATTGTGAGCTACTGGAGTAGCATTTATTATGATATAGGAAACACATAATGAGTTGCAACATAGACAAAAAATGCAAATTAAATAATGAGGAATGAATACAATATAGTATTTTACGACCTTTTATCATCAGAACCATCCCATGGATAATTTGCAACAAGTGCACCCTGAGGTTTAAAAAAATGACAACATTAATAAACAAAGTCTGCATATATGAAAATTACTAATAAAGATGAGCTATAATCAATTCTACAATATCAACTATTCAGGGTTATTTCAAATAGGCTCGCCTTTTCAACCATAGAATGAAAATAAATAAAGTGAATGTCAGTGAAGAAATGAACACAAATTTTCAATGACTTTTGACAACTTTTTCTTATTGCCATTAACCAAACCCATATAATTCAGTTTTGGCAATATGTATATCTAATGGAGGAAATTGAAAGATTGCAGAAAGAAACCAAGGATGTAATTTCTTGATGTATAGCAGGATCCCTATAAATGCAAGAAAAACTGGAAATAAACAGCTCAGTCCAGAGTAGACATCACAAAAATAAATGAATAAATAAGTCAAGAAAACAAGCTATTATGCAACTCCAAAGAATTAATACCCCGTGCAAAGTGGCAGATGCTGTGAATCGTATATCTCTCAACCAATTCATTATTGCTCTTGTTTCAGGTTGCCGGGAATCCTCATCATCGTTTATAGAAACAAACTGTTAATTGAGACATTGTAGGCTAATGATCAGATGATCTTTAGCAAGAAATAGAAGTAATTATAACAAATAATTTGATATACAAATAGTAACTTTAAATTTAAATTAAATGCAAATAAAAAGTAAAAATATGTATACATCCACATCCAGAAAGTAAAGGCTCATGTTTCTAATAGTAAATTCTCCGTCAACAGTGAAAACATTAATATTGATTCTAATGTTAGAATTTTATTTCATAGTAACAGTGAACTTCGACCAATTTCATCAACATATTGAATACATTACAGTTACTATTAGTATTAAAAAGACATATATACCTGGTCAGGAAAATCCCGATTCAAATCAATATTATTAGCATTACCACGCTTTCTTAAACTAAACCCATCAGGATTCATTGATGGAAGCAAATGAAGGTGAACATTCTCCACAATCAATTTCGCCTGAAACATTTCACTAAAAGTCGGACAATATAATAGTAAAAACTGAATAATAAAAAATCAATAAATAATATCAGTGTCACTAACAAATACATGAATACTGAAGCTGATTAACTAAATTCCAATATATAGAAAATATAGTCATAGTTATTTACTAAATGAATTTGTAACATGAATAGTATTTTAACTTTCGATCATCTGAATATACAGCAGGATGGAAAAGCCTTATTTGATGATTTTCTTTCTATTTTTTTCACTATAAGATTCAATACCGGCAAGAGATGAAGAAATTGTTATCAGACTGTAGAATAATTTTCTCTTGGCCAGTTACTAGAGTTTGCGTGCACTTGCAATCAAGGATATGCTCTAATATCATCTTAGAAAGTGAATTTAGGTCTAAATCAATCCTCAAAATTGACTTGTAAAATAAAGTTTGCATCCACTTATAAACTATAATTTGATCATATTTTTAGTAGATGTAAAATCTCCAACGGTTTGAAAATAGTATGCAACCATAATTTTGGCAACCATGTCAAAGTTTGCAGTCACTGTGACTGCAACATGGACAAATTTGTTGACAATTTACAATAATATCAAGCATGCCACCTGCAACCACAGCTGTGGCCGCATTTGTCCACAATTTACAGTAATATCAAGGATGTAACCTGCGACCACAATTGTGGCAGCATTTGTCCCCAAATTTACCACAATATCAAGGATGTGATGAGACTACAACCTTAATTTAAAACCTTCATTACAACAGTTTATAACCTTCAAGAATTTGCACCAGTATCAGTAATTGTGCTGTCATAATCATAATTAATAATTAGAAGTTACAGTTGTACAAAACAAATCTGTCTTTTGGGTTATTACTATTTCTAGACGTGAAAATTATATTATCATTACTATTTAGTTAGACATTACAATTCCTGTAATGTGACGTGAATATCTGTAATGTCTCCTAAAATGGCTCCAAGTGGGCAGATAATTTTCCCCAAATTATATTCCTAACTGCATCTTATATAGTTCTTATGATTTTCTGACAGTATCAGCAATACAACAGCGAAGGCACATATCAGTTATAACAACAAAGCGAAAAACATGGGGAAATATAGAATATATCAGAAAATAAAGAAAAGAAAAATACCAAAGGATCTTTCATATAGTTATCACATAACCAATTGGCCAAAAATATAAGAAGCTCGCGTCCCACAGGTTCATCACCGTGCACATTTCCAATATACTGCATCAGCAAAATTTTGGTCATAGAGTTGCTGAATACAAGACTATAGAATATTCCAGAGATTTAATTAACAAAGCAGAAGTATAAATATGGCATAGAGCACAAAAATCGTAACAAAAAATGAAAAACACAACTATTACATATATAAGTAAGAAAATCCAATAAAGAATAATTTATTGAGAGAAAATGCAACAGTTTGTTAAACCTTTATGTGCAAAAATGTAAAAATCCCAGAAAAAAAAAGAAGTAGTCGTTCCTAAGATTATTTTGCATCTTAAGGTTAGCTGAGATAATTATTTTAGAGGGGCATTGAATATGCAGTGGGATTCTTATAACAAATATCTTTTACACACTTACAAGTCAACGATTTCTTTTGGACTTCAAATCCTTGAATTATTTAATGACTTACCCCAAAAAAACTTCTGCCAGTTCAGTAAATTGATGCATGCAGAATGCACTATTGTTCCTAATAAAGAACAAGAAAATTTTGGAATATCAAGACAAGTATCGCATATGACAAGGATAGGAGAATTAATGAACAAGAATTCTTAAGTAACAACCATTGGATAAAGTGGTATTCCAAACATAATGCAATATTTTATTCTATTTTTAAGGAAGTATTCAACTTTGGAAAAGTGTTAAAAGGGAAGGGAATCAAAAGGATTAAAATGAGTGGAAAACTTATTTCAATCTATTATTCAATGTGTGATATTCTTACTTTAAAAGTATTTAATGTCAGTAATATTTCCCAGTCAAAAGAAGAAAAATTGAAATTAAATAATAGCATAAGCTAGTTGCTCCACTGGTATTGGGTGGCAAACACTTGCCTTAAATGCAGGTTCCGTCTCTTCTTCTCCAGGCTTGTCAGAAATCTCTATCACCAACTATATGGAATGGAGGAAAACAAAAAAGTGATGACAATCACTTATATGAAACTTTTTCAAGTAGTTATAAATGAATTCCAAAAAAGAAAAAGAAATTACCAGTGGAAATCCATTTACACTATTCCCAATACTGATAGCCCATTCCAAAAATCCCTCAAAGAGAGAAACAAAATGCAAGTCAGTTGAGCAATTGCAAGAAGAACATACCTTTTAAGAAACCCATTTATTCATAACGGAGGTATTAATGACATTAAGCTCTAATGTCCTTTGATGAGACATAATATTGAGATAGACAATAAAGAACTGTACTAGTATGAGGAATCACCTGTATATCCTGGAAATGTTGCTGCATCTTTGTCCAAATTCTTTGATGGCCCATTCAAGGTCATCATTGGACATATATCCTTGTGCCAAATCAACACTAGTAAAGAAAATAATAAATAAATAAACATTAAAAATAAAAACACATTAAATGGAGAACAAAACATAGGAATACCTACATCATAGCTATCCAGGAGAAATTACCTTGTCTGAGCCTGAGATTCATCCTCTAGCAAATGCCTTGTACGGCTTGCATTACTACAGCCATTGAATTCTCCTAATACCGACAAAACATGCAAATTCAAATTCAAAATTCCACCTTTCAAACCAAACAGCAAACGTTATCGAGCTACTTATGACAACATGCAAACTCGGAGCCCGACCCAAAGTTGAAACTTTTCACTTCAAACTTCTAACTCAGACAATTGAAATGAAAATAAACAGAATACAAATCCAGATGCAAGTCAAGATAATTTCCAGTCTCATCCATTCAACAAATATTTATACAGTGTAAAAGATATCATGAAACACATAATTTTGAACCCTAAGCACAGTTAACATAACTTCATTCCTAATGTGGCCAAATTAACTCAAATAAAGCAATTGAGCAGAGTTAATCCAAATTAACTCAAATAACTAAAATTTAAAAAAAAAAAATACTAAGGCATTAGCATGGTTTGAGATGCAAAAAAGACCTGAATGAAAAAGGGTTTGTTGCAAGGAACCCTTGGCAAGAGAAGAGGAAATTGTCGAAGCAAAAAGGAGAAGAAAGAAAAGCAGGTTCATCTTCATCATCATGGACGTGGACGATGATGTCGGGTCGTGGCATCAGGCTAAGGTTGTTTTGTTTGTTTCGTTGCGATTTATCTGGGTCACTAACGTGACGTGAAAAATAGAAAATTTCAAATTCAAGCAATGTTGTTGCCTTTTCTCTCTTTTGGGTTGTAAATGGGCTGGCTCATTCAATCATCAGTCACCCATTTGTGACTTTGAAAAGCCCATCAGCTTGTTTTGATATATTCTTTGAAAAAACATCCTTTCATGTCATAAAAAGTTATTTTCACCTTTTGAAAACTTTATAATAAAAATTATTCGCTCAACTAAGCTTTATGCTGAGATAACTTCTTTTATTTTTTTTAAAGCCTACTATTTTTTTTGCTTATAATATGCAGAGATTCCAACGTTTCAAGTCAAATATTTAACACTATCTTATTCAAAAATTTAATGTACACGTTCACGGTTATTATGCGGTATTTATAGAGAAATAGGTAACATATTACACAATTTTTCATCCTTTCCCTGTCATGATTATAAAAAAAATCCTAATAAAAAAACTAATTGCCCAGCATATTTCATATATAGTGGCAGATTATGAAGTAACTGTTATTTTGAGGATGAATGTTTATATAGATGAGTTGGATATCACATTAATATATGGGAATGCTAAACAATTAAAGAGATTGGTTATTAAATGGACTATTTGGTCTTGTTATACTTTTAGAATAGTCTTTCAAATGGATCATTTTTTTTAACCATTTCATGTCTCCTTTGTGGTAGTATAATGGGTAAACGTGATTAACAAAGTTTGCTTTGATAAATATTTTGGTTAAGAAATTTGATTCTTGGTCACACCCATTACTTTCATGATCTTTACGTCTTGAAAGAATTAATCTTTACTAATCAATTATGATTCCTTTATAATGTATTATTTACGTTTTGATTGTGTAGAACTTATTTCATGTAATGTAACCATAATTCTCATTTATGATTTTCACTTAAATTTCCACCCTTCTACTTGAGTTAAGTTCGTTGGGCTGGCTAAGTCCAACGACCTTTTTCATTCGATTTCAATCACTTCACTTATTTGCACTGAGATAATGCTGAAATGAACCCTTCTACTTGCAATGTGTTGATTTACCCATTGAATATAATTTCCCTAGGGTTTCTAAGTTTGATCAACTATGTTGGTAAATCATTGTTTTGTACATAATGCTTAAAATGACGCATGCTCAAATGAATAGGATATTCACAAGTTGGGATAAAACTGTAGCTTCAACTTGTAAGATTTTTCTTATACCAAACTGCTTTTAAAGTGGATAAGATTGTAGTTTTCTGACAGAAAACACAAATCAATATCCATTACAATTCACAACATTATTTGATTGGGATATTTTATGGACCATTCTGGATTGCACTTCCCTTACAAAAGAAGCCTATTTTTCTTTTATAATCACACCCATAAATTATATTAGCCTGGATTTATTTCACAATCTAATAACCATCATCATTCATATGCTTACAAAATAATAATCACAATTGAAAACAAGAGCAACAAAACCAAATAAAATAAAGATTTGGGTAGAAGTTTTGACTGTGGAGTAAACTACATCAAGTACCAGTGCTTAACTACATCCCAATTAGGAAAATACGAATAAATAGAAGTAGCAGATTATGGAGAAATAACCCACCTGAAAGAATCAGCTTTGGGTTCATATCATTCGAGCCCAATTCTCCTAATTGAACTGAGTAACAATATTGCTTATCTTATAGAAAAATATTTTTTGAAATTTTTAAACTGCATAGGTTATTTATACATATGGATATATTTAATCACAATTTTAATTATTGTTTTTATAATCAAGAACTATAATTAATTGTTTTAAAAAAACTATAATTAAATCATTATTATTATCATAAAGTGTATTTAGAAGCTAAATTATTATTATCATAATAATTGTTGGCAAAAAACATGTAGATATTATATATATATATATATATGGAAAAGATTCACTGCTCTAAAAAACATGTATTTATTTTTCATTTAATTATTTATTTTTAATTTAATGATTATGATGAATTAAAATGTTAAATTATTAAATATAAACATTAAATGATAAAGATCCATAATAAATCTTTAACTCTTATTTTTAAAATAAATATATCAATTCAAAAGAGATATTATATGAGATTATGACATATTAATTATTGATTTAAATTTACTGTCCAATAAAAATCTCTATTAAAAATAGTTATTATTAAATCATCTCAATTAGATTAGCATTCGATAATGTAATTATTACTTCAAAAGAGTGTGTTCTATTTTTTTCTTAATTCTATTTTTTTTTTCTTATACCTATTAACAATCTCTTTTTTTTATTTGATTGTTAACTGTGTAGCTTGAGGGAAGAGAGAGTGGGTTGATAGTACATTATTATGTATAATGACAATCTCAATCTCTTTCATTCGATTATTAATTATTATGACATGAGAAGAAACGACACTGAATTAATCACGCATTATTATATTACAAAAAGTACAATAAAAAATAAACATGAAAATAAAAAACACAATATAAAAACTGAGAAAATCAATAACAAAGATGAAATAACTCAAATGTTACATAAGAATTACAACACTTCTATGATATAATTATGTGCAGTTACTAAAATATTACTGCTTGCAAACTCATCTTCACATTTTAAACGTTGAACACACAAAACATGACACAGAAAAACACTGCCTATTAATAACTATATGCACTTATGCTCTGTCGGGTAGAAAGGAGAAAAACAGGCAGCGTGAAAATAAATAACCTAACTCACATTGCAATTTTACTTTTCATTTTTAATTTTCAAAATTTGAAAAAATAATAATAATTCCAGTTAAAATTCTCAATGTTGTATAGTTTTATTTTTTATTTTATATTGGTCAATTAAACTCTAAATTAAAATACTCGTTTAAATTGTTAACAAAATTAATTTAATCAATTAAATGTAGAAAGATTAAAAAAGTGAAAAGAAAAAAGGAAAGTGAAAAGCATGGTGAGATGTTGTTACATGAAAGAGAGAGAGAGAGAGTGATTAAATTGTTGTTATTATGTTTAGGAGCCGCCCAAAACCTTTATAATAACATATCAGTTGCCGACACAGTGACGAATGAAGCGCGTGAACCCACATAAAGCACCTAACAGCGTAATTAAGGACACGTGTACGGATTACGAGACATAATGCGATTGTTAATGTAAAGTATTTAATGTTAATTGGATTACGGTAAGTGATTGTTTGGGCGTTGAAATTGACAAGTATACCAATTCTGAGTGGCTAACGTTATTGCGTAACCGACCACCTTCGTCTTCTATGCTACCTCACTTATCATCATCGTTCTAGATTCTTCTCCTCCCTAGTCAAATTTTCATGCTCTTCAGATATTTTCAATGCTACTTTCTTAAACACTAATTTAGCAAATATTTCACTCTGCATCAGATCAAGTTAATCATACACATACACATTCATCTCTATAATAATAAATGAAGAACTGAACTGTTAGTACTAGGACGTTTGATTTAATTACACCCATTAATACTCTTACATGATTTTTCCATATATAATTGCAATCCTAAATTTATACGTATGGAAACGTTATTATTCAGACCAAATACTTCAAAAAGTTCTACGTCATGTCTTTACATTTTTTAATAATAACTTACTACTTACTTAAACTTAAATAATCGTAATTAAAATGAGTTTTCACTTATTCGAAAATAACCTGATAATCTACCTTTACAATATGCTTTTGTCAAAAAGTAAGACTCGAATAAAAAAATAAATTCTACAGACAAAAGTCATATACTAATATTACTTTTGATTTTAAACTATAACGGAAAAACTTTCATCATGTTGTTGCATGTGAGTAAGTTATATCTGGCAGCATGTGAGTTTGGCACTGATGTTTTCCAGAAACAAAAAATGATTTATTTATTTATTTTTGTTTAATATTACCACTTCAGCAAATCAATAACAAAAAATGGGACCACTTCACAAGATCAATTTCAAGTTTCTTAAATTATCTCTAATGGGATTGTTTAATGAAATGATTAAATAAAATTTAAGTTATTTAAATTTTTTTTTTTTTAGTTTTCATAATAAATAATAATATGACACAATAAAATCTATAAGTTTAGTCAAACGGGGTGAAAAACACCAGCACGATTCCAGAAAAGTACGAATCCAAAGCATGTGAAGACAAACCATTAAGAGAGCTAATCAAAATCAACCACCTAACATAGGCACATTAACTATATTTTCTTCTGTAATTTTTTTTCAGAAACAAAGTGTTTAAAATATAGTGAGACACTAAAAAAAGTTTTTTTTTTTTTAATAAATATTAAATGTTACGAAAGGCTAATATTTTTTTCTTAGACCAAATTTGATTTGTATGGGGAATTGAAGATGGAAGAGAGAAATTTAGAAGATGACATGGTAAGATGATGATGTAGATGATGGGGATGATGATGGTGGAGGAGGAGAGTGGAAGGGAGGGTGGGACCCACGTCCAAGTGGGTTGGAAATTTGAATGTCGGAAACAAGTTAAGCAGAGTGACGGAGGCGATGAGAATTAGATTTGTGTATATCTTAAAATGTGTCCTGATTGGGCCTGGCAGCACTGAGTCGACACGCTAGACTCGGGTCCGAGTCAAGCAAATAAATATCCTAGAGGTGCGTGCCTCTACCACCAGATATTTCTTAGCTGACCGCGATGCTGCCCGCTAGCTCCCAGCCACTAGTGTGCCACGTGTCTGCTCATGGTAGCGCGATGCGTTCCCGGGCAGGGAAACGGGCAGGGAGGTTAGAATGCGAATGCATAGTGCAATGGAATCTGAATCTGGTGGCACGCAGATACGGGCTTCAGAGTTTGGGTCTGCTTACTTGCAAACTCAACATGTTCCTTGTAATTTTATTTAATTTTTTAAAATTCTTTAACTTATAACAAATTAAATAATAAATAAAATTCGGATTATTGAAGTGATTATAAAGGTAAAAGCATAAGATAGAAATTTAAATTGTTATTAATGGTTTTAGGAAAAATATTTTCTTTTTATTTGTCTGATATATACAAAAGTTTCCAATAAGGAGGTAAAGTGATGAGAAAATGTAAGTTATTGGATTTATTATTTTTTAGTTATTTTTTATAATTAAATAGTTGTAACTATTAAAAATATTTTTAATTAATATAAAATTCGCTTGTCGACGGATTTCTTAAATGTTAGAGTATATTTATGGCATGAAACAACTCGAAGCAAAAAATATAAATTGGTTATTTAGTTTCACTGGCTATTCTGTACATCTACTGAACTGAAAGAAAGAAAAAAAAAAAACAACTTCTTTTCTTACTTTCTGTTCATTCATGCAATATTTCTCTCTCTCTATCTCTTTCTTTTATTATCCTTTTGATTCACTTTTATTTCAATATTTTATACTTTTTTTTTATAATTTTTCATTGACAAGCTACATATATAAAAGAATACAAATATATTTATGATCTCACGTTAAAAAATCAAGTAAAAGATAGTGTGATAAAAAGGTATAACAATACTTAAATTTCATTATAACTTCAATCATTAATTTTACAATGACTACTTTCCTTTAAAATATATTATTTTCATTTTATAAGAGTTGGATCATTAAAATATGTCAGACTTAATTCTGTTTTTTTTTTTTAGTTTATTTGTTCAATTTTATTTCACAATTTTTTAATTAATTACATTTTTTTTCAGTTTTCAAAATAAGCAAATATATTGTACTCTGCCATACATTTTATGCTTTGAACTTTCATATTTTATTTCCATATCTAAACATTTAGAACTTCACGATAAATTTAGGATATTAACAAGTTTAAAAAGTAAAAAGTCGGGCTTTAAAAAAGTAAAAAGATATAGTGGAAACCTCAAAAATATTTGAAAGGAACTCATAAGATGTATGATTGAAGTTTCAATAGTAGACTTCTTAAAGATATTTTACATTTTTTATGAAAATCAATGAGTTTTGGATGAAGCATGCTTTAATTAAGTATATATGAAATATAATAAAATAATGAAAAAATTAAAAATTGAGGATCTTTAGTAAAAGAAATCTATTGGACTAAATTTACTTAATTATAAAAACAAATTATTAGAAAAATTGAAATAAGAATGACATTGAATTAAAAAAATATTAAGGCAATATGATAAACCAATTAAGTGTTTATCAATATATCTTTATTATTGGATTGGTGTATTTCTATTACCCATTTTCTAGAAAAAAAATATTATGTTGGTAAGTAGGCATGAAAAATATATCTCATTTACAATCCTTTTTACAATATAATAATATGATTATATTATGAAAATCGATGAGTTTTGGAATAAATATATCACTAACTAGTTTGATAAATGATATATATTTGTGAGATGATTGCATAAGCTTGTGAATAGAATCAATGACATGTGTAAATGCAAGATATAAATAGTGGAAGGTTTTTAGAAATGGCCGTTGATGCGAAGGTAGGAAGAGAAAACCGGAACTGGAAAACCATTTGCCCTAGCTTAGGTTGCTTTAATATTGAAGACATATATAACTAACAGTATATCGAAACCACTTTACAGAAAGAAGAATCAGCATGTCAAGTAGCACTAGGGTATCTTTCAAGCAGCACTAAATAAGGTGTGTAATTTAAAAACTAAAAAAAGAAATGCACTTGTCATTAGAAAACCAATATATACGCACTTTGAACAAATTTAAACGAATGATGTGGTTTGATGAAGTAGAAATGGTTGATTTGTTTTGTGAAAAAGAAGGGTTAAAGAAGCCAATAAATTTAAGTCAACCATAATAGGCTTTGCCTAATATGCGAAGAATATAAGCTCTGTCTGCCACGTATGACCAGTCAAGGCAATGCTCACTCCAAGATTATGGACATCGGAATTTTGTCAAACATGCCTTCCATCCATGGTGCTAATCCTTCGTTGACTTTCAAATTTCAAGTGGAACATATACATATATTTGGTTGATTTTGATTCGAATGAAGTAAATTAAAAGGAGCATAGTGTTAATTATAAAAATATTGGTGAGGTATAAAAATAGTAAATTTGTGTATATTATAATTTGTTTAACGTATTATACACTATAATTTATTATTAAATAGATAATATTAAAATTATTAATCGTGATTTATTAATTGTTAAAAAAAATTTATATTAAATAAAAATAATATAATATATAAATAAAATTTAAATTTTATTTTTTAAATTAAATTAGGGTAAATTGGATTATAATAATTAATTTTTTAGATATGATATCAAAGTTTAATTAATAATATTATTAAATCTTGATTGATAAATTATTATGTATAAATTATTATGTATGACACTATTTATTAATATATAATAATTTTTTTTAATATAATTTGAGGAATTTTTTTTTAATAAGAAAAATTACCTGTAACGAATCAAGTTGATCACTTGTTAATAAGTTAAATTGAGAAAATATTTTAAACACGGAAATTTTATTTTTTAAATAGATTTAAAAATAAATTAGATTTATAATAATTTTTTATATTAAATAAATAAATATGATGTGATGAATATATGATGAAGATCAATATTTTAGAAAAAATGAATATTGATGAAATGTTTTTTATTTGCTATATTTAGAAAGAGAATGAAGGAAAAGTGAGGGAAGTAAAAGTTGTGAAAGACGCGAGGCATGGAGCACCACGAGTGTGATCGGGAATCGAAGGCAATTGATGTGTGAATTGGAATAATAGGATGATCACCACAAAAATCTCAGGGTGAGAATGGCGTAATAAGGAGGAATGTTACGCTAATAACCTCACCTCACGTTAGTTTGGTCGCACGCAACACAAATAAATATATGCGACAGTGCACTCGACAACGCAACACACCAAACAAACAAACAAACAAACTCACCCACTATTTTATTCTATTATTCACCTTCACCTTCTCTCCCTCCAATAATTCCAACTTTCCATTATCAAATTCACCCAACTCATCACTCCCAGGTCACTTTCGTCATTTCCATCATCTTCCACCATCGCATTCTCCATTTTAAATCATAAACCCACATCGCCCCCAATCAATTCAATCGCATGCAATTCTCTCTCTCTCTCTCTCCCCCCTTGGGGTTTTCTTCAAATCAAAACCAACACTTAATTTGGTATCCATCACTGTGCCAGTTTCAATAATGCGTTTTTATTACTTTATTTTACTTTAATACTTATCATTACAATTTCCCTTTACTTCTATTCACGTGTCTTTCTCAGCGTAAAAACTAAATATTTAAGATCCGTTCCATTTTAGGGTTTGTATGTATGAATGTTAATAACAAGAGGAAATGAACAATTACGTGTATAATTATAATAACCCGACACGAGTGACGAACTCATTACGGTTAAAATTAAGGATAATTTTATAGATTCCGATTGTCTTAATAACTTTTTAGTAAAGTTTCCGTAATTAAAATTTACTAATATTTTAAAATTTATGTAATTATATCCCTGTCCGTTAAAATTGTTATAACTCTGTTAATTTAAATTTTAAATGCTAACTATATTTCTACTATATTAAATATGATAATGTGATTGTAGTCTTTTTAAGTTTTAATTATTTTGAAATAAGTTAATTACTTTTTAGTTTGGTTATTTATTTCTCCCGTTGTTAATAAAAAGTTTAATTAAGTGTCGCAAATTTATTAAAATAATAATATGATAGCTTTTTATTCAATTAATTAATAATAAAATTATTAGTAACATAAATATTTACAGTTTTAATTTACTTATATTGTAATTTATGATGAAATAATATTAATACTTTATAAAATTAATAATATTTATTTTAATAAATCAAATAGTCATATTTTTACTATTTTAAAAATTGAGATACTTAATTAAATATTAAAAAAAATTATATTATTATGTTTTGGAACGAACCTTTTAATATTATAACCTTTCAGTCTTATGTTAACTACGTTTACATGGTGCTAATAATGTGACGATAAAGTGACATCCAAAAATAATTGAGTAGGATTTAACAAAATATTAAATGTGGGAATTGAATCCCGGAACATCTACCAACAATTTTATAATTACAAGATTAATAAATTTTGTATATATCTAAATAAAGATTACATTATATATATTCACTAATTAATAAAATAATATTAAGGATTAAATAAAACAATATCAGCGTTATATAAGCTAATAAAATTGAAATCAATAATAATAAACACAATTTCACATGTTTTATTGGATATTAATTATATTAATATTTTAAATTAAATAATATTTTTAAGGATAAATTAAATAATATTAACATCATATAAACTAATAAAATTGAAATTAATATTAATAGACACAAAATAACAATCATAAATTCATATATGTTAAAATTAATATAAATTAATGATAAAAATTGTTAACATCAATGAGGTTCGAATCTCACCATCAGAAGTTCTCTTTCTCATATATATATATATAAATAAAAATGTGGAAAATAAAATTATATTAAGTATTTCTAGAACTAAAATATTAACATTTAAAAATATTTGGAGAAAACTAAATCATGCTTAACGATAATAAAAACTTATTACATAAAAATATCTCCTTTAAAAATATGGACTACAGTATCAGAAGTGATTAAAAAAAGAAAAACAAAATCATATAGTAAATGTTGTTGGTGTGTTTCATAAAAATGAGTGATATATGTATTACCGCTCTTATTATTTTAATAAGCATATAATAAAAAAACTTAAAAAACAAAATTTTATAAAATAGAAGGTTATTTAAGATAGAGTGATTTCATTATAATAAAAATATACATCTAATTTTTCTCCTTGGGATATGCAATTAATCTATATTTATTTTAATTATAATATATTTATTTATATTATTAGTTTATATAGTATCAATATTGCTCAAATCAGTATTGTATATAAGTATAATTTTAATATTCTTTTAAGTTATATATAATATTTTTCATCTCTGTAAAAAAAATATAATTTTTAGTTTTATTAAATAAAGTAATTAGTATAGTAATTTTACATGTCACTTAAGTCAAATAGAAATCAGCAGTATTATAAGAATATTAACGTAGAGAAATTTAGTTACATTTTTTTAACATTATAAATAACTTTTTTAAAGTGCTTTACCTACAGGGATTTATTTAATTTTATTTTAATGAAAGTATGGGAGATGCAAATTAATTTAACCTAAAATAATAGGTGTAATTACAAATAAGGGCACGGTGAATATGCATGTGTAATGGTGATGGATGAGCATGGATGTGGATGATGTGTATACATGAAGATGAATGTGAAGAGTAACATGACGTGACACGGGCTCGGAGGTGAGAGGAAAATATCATTGCCACGTATGCATTCAATCTAGGCTTCTCAGAGCTCCTAAAGATCTTCTCCTTCTTTCTCTCTCCCAGTTGTGTTTGTTTAGCCTTTCTCTCTCTCTCTTCTGCCCTCTCTCACTCTCCCTTCCACCATAAACCACCACCACCTCTTAAATATTTTCATTTCATAGAACACCAGAATTTCCAAAATTTTCACCTCCATCGTTTCACCTTCTTAATCTCAATATTTTCTTCCTTAAATAATTGCTTCTGCTGGACTCAGGTACATTTTTTTTTTCTGATTTTTTTATTTATTGATGTAATGATTTGCATGGCTTCTGGGTTTGTTCATGGTGTTTGTGTTAATTTCTACAGTGGATTTGATCGTCTCTCTCTTACCTTTTTTAAGAAAATTTTGTATGGTGAATCTGAGTTAGATATTTAAGGGGCATATTTTTTTTTTAGTTTTTTTTAATAATTATTAATCTTATTATTATTATTATTTTTAATTTGTACTAGCTTTTGAATCTTAGCTGACCTCTTTGGCCTGGAGGGAAAATCGATGTTTCTCGCACAAAGTCTCATTCTCACTACTATTTCTGTTTTATTTTTTTTTTTTAAATTTGATTTGCTCTGCTTGCCAGGATTCTGTTTCAGATTTATCTGTGTTTCTGATTTTCATTATTTAGGAAACAATTTGATTTTTTATAGTGGTTTTAGAGTGAAAAAAATAACTTAGAAATCACTAGTAAATTTGAAAAGTACGCAGGCTCAAGTTGCATAGGGCAACTGTTGTTGTGCTAAATATCTACTATTTTCTCGAGATGCATTTGGCTGTCTTCTGTGTTTGCTCTCTGTCAAAAAGTAATGCTTTTTTTAAAATATGTTTTTGTGGATGATCAATTGTTGGTCATGGATTGGTTACTAAGGTAAAAGTATCTGGCCATGGTGAACAGGGAATGGTGAATTACGATATTTTAATTCTTGATTGGTAGAATGTTTTGGCTGGAATTTGGATAATTGCTTTTGATTGTCAGAGATAGAAGGAAATAATACCTTGAAAGTAGATAGATGTCTTCTTCTTCAATGGCTGCTCCCAGTGAAAAGTGGATTGACCGTCTTCAGTTCTCTTCATTGTTCTGGCCTCCCCCACCAGATGGTCAACAAAGAAAGGTGTCATTTCAATCTTGATTTCCCCTCCCCAAGCCCTTTATTCTGCAATGTTCTTCTCTCAAAATAAACTAACTTTAGTCATTGAATGTCTGTTGCACTCTTTTTTGGATAATGATAAGAATAGTGATAGTAATTATAATATTTTGTTTAATGTTTCACCGTTCGGAATAAAGCTTTTAGAAATTCAGAAGTTAAGAAATGAAATTTCTATATGTATACATAAATAATATATATATGTGTGTGTGATCTTTCTGTTCTATACATTTAATGTCTATATTAATGGGACAAAAATGGAAAACTATTGAAGAAAATAAAGTATTTATTATACTAGAAACGCAAATTATTTAGTGACTTCTTTTATAAGTAATTGAATACATTTAGGAGCAGATGCAATACCTTTAATCTGTTTGGTGAATAGGATAGAAAAAATAATTTGCCAATATGTTTGAGGATTAAAGATGATGGGTCAAGCACAAATATACTTATGCTTTTGAAAAAAATGGATACCTTTGAAGCATAAATAACATATTGTGATGTTATATAATCAAAAGGATACATATTTTCCACACTAGTTTTGTTTTGGAAATTGTTCCATTTTGTTTTTCTTGTAATATCACCAATATTGGTGATGAGCACCCTGTAGTTTTTATTGTCCACTTACTAGGATATTTAATCCAAGTAAATGTATATGCAATGAGGGTTTTACCTTAATTTTGTTCTTCCTAAGTAGACATGGAAAATTTTCAGGTAAACACAATAATAGCATTTTCCATTAAAAAACATGGGATATTGTCCTTGATGAAGAGATGCCACCTGGTAAAATTTGTGTAGTTAATAAGTTTGCTTAGGATCTTCCCTCTCACATGATCATTTAAATTGACTATGATCCTGGGACCAATGAGTGCCCTGATGTTCAACATTCATTAGCTGTTAGAGTTGTTTTATGTGGTACTGTTGACTGTTGGAATATCCTTGTGAGAGAATTTATTATTTTGTTGAGAGAAGTTGGTATTTCACATAAGAATTTAAAACAAATAAAATTGTGAATAGCATGTCAACTCATAAATTTTAAATTAATTTATGTATGTACGAGTGCTGAAGCAGAGGTAGAATATTTTCATAAATAAATAGGATATGAAAAAGTAGTTTTTTATCCCTATGTTGTATGACTGCAGAAATTTTGGTGTAAACATATTTTGAAGTTTTATAAGCTCGGTGACACTGTTGATTGTTGCAATGTCTTTATGGAGAGAAGTTCTGTAATTCCCATTAGATGGCAATAAAGAAATTATGATATCTTTTTCTAAAATGATCCAGAAAAACAATAATTTGTGAAGCATTAGATTTATCCATAATAATTTTTCCTTACATATATGCCTATATCAAACATTAGATTGCATTTGGATACTTTTTTTAGCTACTTATTTGGATACTTTCATGTTGCAGAAAATATTAATTTTTTTTTATATCATAAGATTGACTGAATTTGAAATTTGTGTGGGCTTTGGGTGTATTCAATCTAATGAAATTTTCCCAAGTATTTTCCAGTTCTTTTTTTTTTTGTTGGTTTTTCTCTGCATGTTTCTGAAATTTTCTTGAAAAGTTTGAGTGAAGGTATCATATAGTGTAATTGTTTGAACTAATACATTGCGTACATAACCTGTTACTGTGTGTTCCCTATTCTTGATTCATTAGATCCTAAGTGAAAATGACACATTGAAAAGAAAAGGAAATGTTCAATTTTCAGCATCCCATATGTTAATTCATTCTAATGCAAACCTGAAAAAAGTTTCCTAGCAGAGAACTTTTTGATGATAAAAGTCCTGGTAATTATTTGATTTAGTGAGACATTGGCTATGACAATGAAAAGGAAGCAGATTAGCAAGGTTTTAGAGGGTCTGAGTCATGCTTTTGGTGCATTTTGACTCTTTGGTCATAAAAGGTCTACTTAACTCTTTGGTGTTTTGTTCAAGTATGATCATCAATAGCCTCTATGACGGAACTTTTCTATATCCACAAATTCATGTAGCTGCAAAATGGTAATGACTGGTTACCTCTCCAAGAGATTAAAAGTTAAGGTGTTTCAACATATTGATAATGCAGTTTTTAGGGATGTAATATAGAGACCATTCATGTGACTTTACTAGACAACTTAGGATTTTGGATTAGTTAGTTCATGAGATGATATTGGAGTTCTTACAACCAACTGATCTAGAGTTTGATCCTTGCTGCTCCCATTCTCGTAATGTAAAAGTTGAATTTCAGCACAATGCCGGTTGGGCTATGCATTATTCAAGCTTTAAACGCAAAGGATACTTGTGTGAGAAGGTGTTTTGGGAATGCAATTTAAGTTGTCGAGATATTTGGTTCATGTCTGGAATGTTATGGAGGGAGGCATCTTTGTGCTTTAGTCTTAGCATGAATCAGCATACATATGGGCCCACGATGAGACTCTATTGTATGTCATTTCAAAGGTTTTAGTGGGAGTAATGAGTAATAATGACAATGGAGACAAGTTTCTACAGTGGAATGCAAAATGCTTATGTTTGGACAACACTGACAGAACTTTTAAGGATTTTTTTTTTCCCAGTTGCATCATTTATGGAGTTAAATGATCTTTTTTTTCTATCTCAACTAGCTTCTATTTCTGATGGGTCTCTTTACTGGACTTTATATCTGACACAGTCTAGCTATTAGGCATTTGTGATTCTCTGGTATTTTTGGGAACTGTTAGATATCCTGAGAATTTGGAGAACTTTATATGTCATTTCAAAGGTTTTAGTGGGAGTAATGAGTAATAATGACTAATGGAGACAAGTTTCTACAGTGGAATGCAGAATGCTTATGTTCGGACAACAGTGACAGAACTTTTAAGGAATTTTTTTTCCCAGTTGCATCATTTATGGAATTAAATGATATTTTTTTTCTATCTCAACTAGTTTCTATTTCTGATGGGTCTCTTTACTGGACTTTAGATAGGCTGGAGAGCTTTGTTCACTTGTGTGTGAGTGTGTGTGTTTAAATTTCTTTTTGGGGATACCATATCTTCTGCACTTGCATTTCTGATGATATATCTTCTATTGATGAAAAATTCCCTGAAATGCAATGATATAATCAATGGTTTTGTAATATTTTCTCTATGTAGTTTCACACAAGTTTCCTAAATAACCATATTAAGTGGGTTGTCTTTCAATATTATCTATTGATTAAAGTTAGTGTTTTATGATACATGTAATAAATTGGAACTCTTAAATCTTTTTGCTCTAGTTAGAAAGTAGCAGTCTTTTGGTGAATTGTAAAGCTGAAAATAGTTGTTTCCCGATCCATATGTGAATTGTAAACATTTTTACATCTGTAGTTCTGCTATATTCGAAGCTTTTTATTGTTCCATTTTGTTGGTTTTTGTCTTATCACTTCTGCTTTTCCTAGGATCAAATTGCTGCATATGTTGAGTACTTCATTCAGTTTACATCAGAACAATTTGCCGATGATATTGCTGAGGTATGATAAATGCACCGATATCTACTGATGAATCTTGTGATCTGGAACAGAAAAAATCAATACAAATTATTTTTTTGTATTACTATTATTATTTTTATTTTATTTTATTTTTTACATGAGAAAGGCAATAGTTTTTATCAAATGCTACTCACTCTGTTCTATATTCTTGACAGTTGATCCGTAACCGTTATCCATCCAAGGAAATTCTTCTCTTTGATGATGTTTTGGGTATTTATGCTTTATCCCATGTTAGTTTGACTTATGGTTGACTCAACATAAATATGTTACCATGAATTTATTTCCATCTTATGTGTAATAACTTTATATTTTTACGTTATATACAGCCACATTTGTCCTTCATCATCCAGAGCATGGGCATGCAGTTGTGCTTCCAATTATTTCATGTATTATTGATGGTACACTAGTCTATGATAAGGCTAGTCCTCCATTTGCTTCTTTCATATATTCAGTCTGCCCAAAAATTGAGGTATAAGTATAACTCCCTGCCTGATACTTTGATTTTATTTATATATAACTCAATTTCATAGCAAAGTATCAAATTTAACTGAATGCTTCTCATATAACCTATTTAATAAGAATCTTTAACATTCTACAAGGAAACTTTGCCTAATACATAAGTAATTTACAGCTATTCAAATTTGTCAATGAATGAAATGAAACAGCAAGTAAATCAGTTTCTGTCAAGGAAACTTTCTGTTTTTCATCTTCTAAATTGATTTAATATAGCAACTATATGACTTCAGCTTCTGCAAAGTGGTTCTCTATGATTTTCATTTTCTGTATATAATTTTGCAGAATGAATACTCAGAACAATGGGCTCTGGCATGTGGTGAAATTTTGCGTATTTTAACTCATTACAATCGCCCCATTTACAAAACGGAAAGACAATATGGTGAAACAGAAAGAAGCAGTAGTGGCAGTCATGCCACAACTAGTGAACCTATTAATGGGAAATCTGTGTATAATTCTTTGACACAGCAAGAGAAGAAACCTATAAGGCCATTGTCTCCCTGGATTACGGATATCTTGTTGGCTTCACCAGTAGGCATTAGAAGTGACTATTTCCGATGGTGAGTATTTCTCAGTAATATATTCATAGTGAGTAAGTAACAAATAGTTTAGCTCTATCTATTTATTTGGCCAGATGTGGTTAATTGTGTATGCATGTATGTTTTAGCTTTGCTTGCAAGTCCTAAGGGTGTCATGGTTCAATTTGGTTCAGTTTAAGGTTTGACCTCAAACGCAACCATATCTCATGGTTCACAATTTCAAGAACCAAATGAATATAATTGTGGTCTGATTCACTTTCAAACTATGGTTTATTAGTGTTTCAAGTTTGGTTATTACCACTTTCAAGGAGTGACATATGTTGTTCCTATCATTCACTGTGACAGTGTGAGTGTTGTCGCTCTTGCTTATAATCCAATCCTCCATGCTCACACCAAACATTTGAAACTTGATCTGTTTTTTGTTCGAGAAAAGGTTCTCAGCAAGTAAATTTAGTTTCTGCATGTCCTTACATCTGACCAATATGCTAACATCTTGAGTAAGTCTCTCTCTCCAACCTAGTTTGATGTGATGAGGTCCAAGCTCACAGTGTATCATCCCTCATCTTTGCCTAGCTCTCACCCACCATTGGCTTGTTGGGGAGTGTTAATAGAGTATACATGATTGGGTGTATAGACTAGACACTCAAGATACATGTGTCAACATTGTATAATTTCCTTTTGTTTGAGCAACTGTAAGTAGTTAGTGATAGTTGGATTTTAACTAGTTTGTTTGTGGCAATTGAATCTTATCCAATATTAGCAAGCTTAGTTAGCTTGACTCTATAGATACATGAGTCAATACTTTGTAACTTCGCTTTTTACTATTTAGATGCAATGAAAAATTGTATAGTTTTCTATCAAAAGTCTCAAATCTATTAGTTGGGCTTTCCTCCTTTCTTCAAATCTTGTGGTTGTTTCCAATGGGAACCCCAAATGTTTTGCACCGATTTGCTTATCTCTTTGAGAAGAGCAAGTACATATTTTCTTTGGGAGACAAAGATACCTTGTTCTGAAATGGACAACCTCTATTCAAATAAAGTACCTAAGTTCCCAACTACTTCATTTCAAATTGAAATGCTAGCTTCTTTCTTAAAACTTGCTTTTCAATGTTATCATCACATGCAATGACCATGTCATAAACATGAATGATCACCTTGGCTATGGAGTGTGAATTTGCCAAGATGGGAATGCTTTATAAGAAAAATGAATGATCACCTTGGCTATGCTTGTACCCCAAGGATATAGAAATTTGGGTGGATCTTCCAAACCATGCTACAACAAATTATTTGATACCATACAATGCCTTCTTAAACCTACACACTTGACAACCTGATGGTCTACTTTTCCATGATTGTAGCTCTAAAGATGAAGAAAGGTACTACAATGAAAGAACAAGGTAGAAGGCTGGCCATAATATGAACAAAAAGAAAGGAAATATGTTGTATAAAATTAGTGCCATTCATGGGATGACAACTTGTTGATTAGATAAGTTGCTGGTAACATTGCTTCTTAAGTTTTTGGTATAAACATCTAGAAGAGTAATGCTTTGGCAACTTCAAGGAAGTAATGATTCTTCTTTTTTGCAACCCTGTTATGTTTGGAGGGTATCAACATAACATAGCTCAAGAATTATGCCATTTCCATTGAGAAACTTGGAATTTATTTATTTATGTATCACGTGCCATAATCAAAGAATGTTGCATGGTAGTTTTTCCAAATTGTGTTTGAATCATGTGATAGAAGTTTATAAACAATTGGAAACTCTTCAATTTTCGTGACAAAAATCCATGTAATAAAGGTACAATTATCAAGAAAGAAGCAAAACATTTTGAACTAGATACACAAGGATTGGAAGAAGACCCTCGTGTAAGAATGAATCCAATCAAAAGGTTCAAGGATGATATGCTATTTCTCTCCCTTTTGAATAGAAAAGTCAAGCTTTTGCCAAATTTGGGGGATCTAATTTGGGAATGAACTACTTATATTTACTTGACCGCACATCACTTTTGTAATTCATACGGTATATCATTGTCCATAACAGAATGTGTATGGAGATTTAATAATAGGTTATAAAGATACGGGCCAAATTTGTGCTCTCGAATATTCAAAAGCTAATTAGGTAGGTTCTCTTATTGAAAGGATATATTCCTTATATGGTGAAATAATTGTGGATAACATGTTTTCTTAGAAAGAAAGAAAGAAAGAGTGTTGTAGTAAGGTCAACACCTTGACTTGTTTGTTCAACACCTTTTCTTGAATAAAGAAAAGATCAAATTCCATGTGGTTTGTTCTTTTGGGAAGTATTGGTTGTGAGCCAAGGCAAAATTGCTTTGATTGACTTGAAATATTGTAAGGGCAATGATAAACATAACTAGCTCAAATAATAGGGTTTGAATGCTAAATATTTTAGTTGAAACTTGAGCTAAGTTGTGGTATTCGACTCTTGTGTTGGACTTGGACCTAGAAATCACCATTTATTTTTTGGATCACCAAGATGCATATTTGGACCAGTGAAAATGGCAACACTAGGGGTAGACTAGGGTTTTATTCAAGGCATCAAAGCCTTGCTACTAGGTCATATGGACCTCTTTATTGCAAGGGCTACTTGTAAGTTTTCTCCTTCATTTGTTTCCCTAGAATACTACTTGTAAGCTAAGATTTTTTAGATGTACAACTTGCCATTGGAAGAAAGACATTCATAGCCTTTGTTTGAGGTGGAGAAGCCAAGAAAAAAAACTATTGAGAGTGGAAGTCTAATTTAGGTGGAGTAAAAGGAAGCTGAAACAACTGAACATGGGTGTTTGCAGATTGGATAAATTTAGTCCAATAAGGTTAGTTTTATTTTTTAACCACTTAACCAACTTGATTCTAAAATTCAATCCAATTTATTCTAGTTATGAAGATTGAATTCATCTTCAAGTTTTCTAAAAGAGTCTATAAGTATTAAAAAGTATTTAATGCACTGAGAAATGTAACATTGATAATCACATCTCATAGCATGCTTGTTTACTTGTTGAAGAGATGCATGGGAGAAGAGATGCTAAGTCATCGTGTGAGGTTTAAGAAAAAGTTGATCCAAAAAATCCATAAAAAAGTTCAGTTTGATCAATCTTAGGTTAATTGGATCAGTTCCATTTCAAACACTTTAGTTTTAAGATAATCTTAGTTACAATGGACTCCTTATTCATTTTTGAATTTTCGAGAAACACTTTCTTCCCATGCACCACTAATGCCACACCATTGCATTACTCAACACATAATAACAACCTTCTTTGAGTAGCATCACCAATCGCCTCCACTGGCATCATGATTGTCAGCTCCACCACCATCCTCTATTCTTCATGATCTATTTTCATTTGAGAAAGGAAAGCACAAGATTTCAGTGACCCATTTTCCTTGCACCTCTTTTGATTCCATTGCTTGATCCTTGTTCACCACTCCTGTCTCCCTTCCCATGTCAGGCTCCTATGTCTTTTCGTCCATTTTTGCCATCCCTATTTGTATAATCTCTCTCCCTCTCCTTGTTTCCTATTCCCCTGTGAGAATCCTTCTCCCTTTGTGGTGCCTCGGGTTGTGCTGTGACTATGACTTTGCTTTCAACCAACGCGGTAGCTGATGTTGATGCAATGGTGAGGCCAAAGAGCTTCCTTCCAAGGTCCTTCTGAATGAGCTTGACATACAATAAATTGCAGCAGTTATCGTGGTTTTAGTTGTTCTGCTTGTTGGTGGCACATGCCTTTGCTTAAGTAGGGACAAAGGAGACTTTGATGATGATGGGGCGGCCAGAGTAGGAGTGTTTGTTGAGGGCAAACAAAGCCTTGGTTGTGATGATGGAGCAATATAGGGCCTGAGTTATTTATGTTTTAATGTGGGCTTTGTTGTAGTTGATTGTGATAGAGGTGAGCTTCCAAAACAAGCTTCACACAAGTTGAAAAAAGCTCCTCGTTATAGCTTTTCAAAAAGCTACTTATCTTTAATTTTTATATAAAGCTAGGTTTTTCTCGTAAGAACCTTTGAGTAAGTGTTTGACCCAAGTTTCACTTATAAGAAGTTAATCTAAACATAAGCTAGGCCAACATACCCCGAGTCAAATAATGATTCCCAATTCAGATACCATAGGTAATCTATGAGCCCTGCCAATACAAGCTAAATATACAAACCAACTGTTGACTCACCAATTGAACTAGTGACCCAATCACCTACTACTACACTTTAGTTTATATAATTATGTTCAAATCTGTAGTTTAAATACATGGATTTCATTTTTGTGTCTCTCATCTCAACAATTACATACCAGTCCTAAAGGATGAAGTAGGTGCCAATAGAGCTACAAGTTTGTGGCAGCTTTTCCTGATTGTTAATTGAAATATTTGGATTTTGCTGAATATAATCTTACAAAACAGTGAAAAGGAAAGCATTTGACTCATGTTCATTAGGGTTACCTGTATTGGGATATAGCAACTAAGTTCAGGGGTACATAATTTCATTTATTTTCTCAGTAGTGTAAATTAAGTATGTTTATAGTCTCTCTTCCTCTATCTTGGTAAAATCAAACACCTTACATGATTTGACTCTCCCGTAGTATTATGTATTGAATTATTTTGCTATGCTTTGAGCACTGAGCTTCTTTTTGCTTGAAGTTCATGATTTTGCTGTACGTTAACAGGTGCAGTGGTGTTATGGGTAAATATGCTGCAGGAGAACTCAAACCTCCATCAACTGGTACGATAAATTTTGATAATTTAATACAGAATGCTGCTCTTTGTTTTTTAAAATGATGTTTATCTACAATATTTTGTGAACAGAATTATATAAAAAAATTGAAGACATTTCTTTAGAAAGTAGAGTTTGGTTAAGTTGTTTATTTATTTTCAGTTTTTTGTAGCACTTCAAATCTACTTCAAATACTTTTAACTATATGCTGGTTAACCATGTACTCAGACTTTGGAATTGTCTTTTCCCTTCAATCTCCATCTTCATTTTTCCCTCTCTTATTTCTCATGCTTCTCTTCCATCACTACCATTTTTATGAGTGGTAAGGTAGTATTGAGTGGGGAAACAGTGTTGACACTGGTGGTGATCGTAGTGAAAGTAACAAAGATGGTGGTAGTAGTGGTAGTGGTGGTGATGCTGCGGTGACAGCTATCAGAATAGTCATCATCAAAGATCGCAATAATGTTATTTAAAAACTAGACTAAATTTACTAAGTCTTTGTTATTGATTTTGAAAATGAATGCAACAGTGTTTTGAAATTGAGTAAAAAACTATTTCAACTATATTTTTATTGAACGCGTTTTGTTTTAAAATTGCTTTAAAACCAAAAACGAAAACTAGCAACCACTATATACAGGGCTAAATTTACTGGATTTTCGTAATCCTGCCATGCAACTCATGTTTTTGAAAGAAACGTACTCTTTGTGAGGCATCCAAAAATGAGGAGGAAGGGAGAGAAAGTTCTATGCAGGAAAAAGACAGTATAAGGCACATGACAGTTAAGATTGAAAATGTACAAATTACTAAATAGAGATTTGTCGTAACAGCATCAGTGGAAACCTCTTTGGGGAATTTCATTTGAAAAAGGAAAACTCAATCTAGATCCTTAGTGTTTTTGTTTTTTGGAATTTAGCCATTCTATTTAACTGTTGAGATCATAGAATGACCTTTTTCTTTTATCTTTAAGCATCTTCTCGTGGTTCTGGGAAGCATCCTCAACTTGTTCCTTCAACCCCAAGATGGGCTGTTGCCAATGGTGCTGGTGTAATATTAAGTGTTTGTGATGATGAAGTTGCTCGCAATGAGACTGCTACTTTAACAGCAGCTGCTGTTCCTGCACTTTTGCTTCCTCCTCCAACAACTGCTCTGGATGAGCATCTTGTTGCTGGATTACCAGCTCTGGAACCATATGCTCGTTTATTTCATAGGTTATTTTGAACTTTAATACCTTTCTTGTTTTTTAGTTGTTCATAGAGTTCATCTGCCTGCAAAATATATATACACGTAACCTGTGCAGATATTATGCAATTGCTACTCCAAGTGCTACACAAAGACTTCTTCTAGGACTTCTAGAAGCACCCCCATCGTGGGCTCCGGATGCACTTGATGCTGCTGTACAGCTTGTGGAGCTTCTTCGAGCTGCTGAAGATTATGCATCTGGCATAAGGGTAAGTATAATCTTGATAGACACAAAATAACTGCAATGCTGACATTAATGGAAACTTGCATTTTCATTATTATTGGTTTCATATAAAATTCCTGTTACGCTACTTAATTCAAAACCCAACTTATATTCAAGAGTTAACGTAGTGCTTGACTCAGGTTGTGCATTGGTTCATTTACATTGTTGAATATTTGGCTTTTCAGTAGATTTTTTTTCAGATTTTATATTTCTGAACAGTTGGTGAATCTGAGAGTTTTCTTGAATGTGTCACTTGTATGATTTTGTTTCTTGCTATGTTCAACCAGTGGATATTGTAAGCTATTTTATTATTTAACTGAATATTCGAAGTGTGCATAAGTTGCTAGACTTTTAGGTTGGAAAGAAAGTTAAACTACTATACCTAAAACTTGTTATTCTACCCTGTCTTCCTTGGACCACCAGTTTTTTCCATGTTATAGGTAAGAAGTATCCTTTAGTTTTGTTGTTGATTAATCTTTCCCAGGAAACTTGTTTTAGTGGAGTCTACCTCCCCCCATGAGCGGGTTAAATCAAATACTTGTAGCTCAAGTTTTTTATTTTATGGACAAATATTTGAAGTAATTAATTTGCTTTAATTCATTTTAAATTGAGATAACCTTTTTTTTAAAATAAGGGTAAATTACACTTCTCCTTAGATCTTTCTAAATAACACACCCTCTCACATGGAGGATATGGGTGGTCCAATATTGGTCTATTTTTTAAGTGGTACAATAGATTCTAATAAATCTTACTAAGATAGATTTTGATATCATATTAGAAATTAGAGGAGCTGTCTAATTCAACCTTATAAATTATTTTATAAGGTGAGGTTTACACCCTATTTATATACTATATAGTTTGGTTTTATCTTTAGTTGATGTGCGATTTTCAAGAAATTCTTTATTTTATCTAATAACTAAACAAAATACAATTATGTAGATTAAAAATTAAAGTTTTAAATATGCAAATTGAAGGATTTAGTTATTATATATTAACAATGTAAAATTTTTATACCGTCATCCAATTACAAATTATCATATGATTAAACACTGTAAATTTTGTAGTAATTATTTTAAGTTGGTAATAAATGAACTAACATGTAATTTGATCGACAATATAAAATTATTAAATCATTTACTATAATTAATATCACTTTATTACAATTAAATAATTGAATTTACTATGATTAAATAAAATAAGGGATAAGGGATGTAAGTATTACCTTATTCAAAATACTAAGAAAGGTTACTGTTTATTTTAAAACTAGAGGGAGTTAGAGTCTTATTTAAGAAGACTTTAGGGGAGGAGAGTATAATTTTTCCTGAAATTAATGTCCGGTTAATCATATATTTACAACCTCATGAAGTATAATGGAGAGACTTATATTTAAAACTTATAATTATGTATTTTGATTTTATTTTATATACTTATTATAAAATTTAGACGCAGTTTTTAACTTTATACATGCAGAAGGCTTAGTATATTTATTTTTAATGTTAATTGAATTCATTTAGGACATCAAGAATATTTGTAATTGTTACTGTGTTTCTTTATTTTACAAAATAATTTTCTAAATCATTCTTAATCATATTTTGACAACTTTTTTTTAAAGATATCATGTACTAAGCAGAATTTCTATTTATTGATATATCATGCATATTTATAAAAATAAAATTGACATATCTTATGCTAATACTGTTACTAGTATAAGGAAAATAAATATATCATTGATAAAAAAATATACATAAATTAATTTTTTTTTATTTGTTCAAGGGAAAACCCACGACTGAAGTGAGTCTTCAAGAAGCTCTCGAGGTGGAAAGGGAATAGGAAAAGAACTATTTGAAATCATATGCTTTATTATGAAACAAAGTTGTTTTAGGGTGGTTTATTCAAATATTTTTGCAATTATACCTGCAAATAGAGATTGCAATTATGCCTGTTAGTTAGGGATCCTTCTAAGGATTATCCTATTTAGGGCCTTGAGTACTGGGACTTTTTCTCTGTGGAGATGGGGACAAATTCTGTCTATGGAGGTGGTGGATACCATGATTTGGAGGAATATTAGTACTATGTGCTTACAAGAAGCAAAATGGGTTGTAGAACAGGCTAAGGAGCTAGATACTACAGGTTCCCACAAAAAAGTTAGATACTTTAAGATTTAAACTTTGATAGATAGGAAAATATAAAGGAAAGAATGATGGGGGTATTATTGTGTACAAAGATTGGAAAAAAAGTGCGGTATATGTAAACAAAATTGGGTACAAAATTTTAGTCTTAAACTTAATGGTGGCGCAAGAGACCATCAATTTCATTTGTGTTTATGCACCAGAAGCAGGATTGACAACATTTGTAAAAAATGTTTTGGGATGATTTGTCAGAATGGGTTCAAGGGGTTGCATAAGGGGAAAATGTTTTTTTAGGCAAGGATCTCATGGTAGTTTTGGTTCTGGAGAATTAAACAAGGAAAAATAGTCTATTATTAATATCTCTTACAACTTATGATAGTAGTATTATTATAGGATTATGAACACTTGTTTCAAGAAGTGGTAGGAACATTTAGTCAATAATAAGAATTGAAGTTCAAGGTCACAAATTAATATTTTTCTTGGGAACAAATGTTGTTGATGTAAGAGTTTGTCATGATTGCATGGTGATTCCAAGAAAGAGTCTTACTACACAACATAGGGTATGACATTCGATCTAGATCTTTCGTTTAAAATAGTGGACTAAATGTTGTTTTAGTCATCATGATCATCACCAATTACTATATTACCCACATAGATAACCAAAAAAATAAATCAATTAGAGAAACATATAACACATATTGATCAGGTTCACTTCGGAACATGCCATATTATGGACAACACTTCTGAATCTCTCAAACCATGCTCGAAGGGAGTTTTGAAGTCCATATTGGGCCTTGTAAAGATGACATACGTATCCACAACATTTTCCCTAACAACAAAATAAGGTGGTTGCACCATAGACATTTCTACTTCCAACTCTCCATGAAGGAAGACATTCTTAATGTCTAATTGATAAAATGGCCAGTTTCAGGCTGCCAAAGAAAAGAAACTGGCCGCTAAAGAAAAGAGATGCCATAGGAGAGAAAGTGTCACTGTAAGCTAGACTAAACGCTTTAGTGTAGCCTTTAGCTACCAATTGAGAATTCAGTCTATTGGTACTTCCATTTGGACTAACTTTGACAATGTGAACCCAATGACTCCATGAATGGAATTTCGCAGAAGACGAGGCACATGTATCTATATTTGATTAGATTCTATTGTTTTCATCTCATCAATCAGTGTGTTGCCATCTTGATGAGAAAGATCTTCATGTGGTGACTTAGGAATACCGCTAATAGCATAGATAAAGGTATAGTGTGTAGCATAATAGTCAATAAATGGATAGTGGTGCAGAGTGCCCACCCTAAAAATGCTATAGCAAGATAGCGGATAGTGGATGACCACCATTTTGATCCCTAAGTAGATTTATATTACAGGATGAGTATATATTATATAATGAAAAATAAAGAAAAAACACAAAAAGTTAATCATTTTTTGATTTAAAGTTTCGATGCCAAAACAGCAAACACACTTCAAATTATCAATTACGATAAAGGAATCAAATCAGACTTGTTTAAATCTCTTCCTCATCTTCATCACTTACGCAACTCTTGTTGACCTCTTCCTCCCCCTCTTCTTTTTCATCACCTTGTTGTTATTGTACTTGTATTTGCTTTCTCCTTCCCTTAGAGGTGGCAGGCTTAGAAGTAGAATTTTCAATTGCAACTACCTTGTTTGTTCTTCTTTGCTGCCTAGTCTATGATGTACTCTCCCCAGCACCGGTTGCACCTGCCACAACTCCTCTAGTCAAATCATCAAAGGCTAATTAATCTTTTTGGCATCCTTAGCCATTTCTCCTAGTAACCCATTCATTACTTTCATAAACACCATTCAAGAACATGGGATTTGTCACATTATTGTCATCGAATCTTTTCCTAAGTGCTTGGTTATATTTTATATAAACCAAATCCTGCAACTCAAGTTTGCTTCTTTTCAAAATGAATTTATTTTATAAAAGAAATGTTAGTTTCACATTCTTTTCCGAAACTATTTACAATAATTAATTTAACAATTGAGAATTATTTACATACTCAAAGATTCTCCAATCCTTCTCACAACCTGATGAACTACAAGCAAACTCTACGCAATCTTTTTTAAATATGGAGTATGTTTCAATAGTTCCAACTTCATTTAGCTGCAATACAACAAAATATTTGTATTGACGTTTAATTACTGGAGCCAAGGTAGTCCTTTGTCTTATTTCCATAATCAAACCAAAGTCTTTTATAAATTGGCAACTCATTGTTTGCCTTACCATGGCATATTTCCTTCCTACCCTATCTAGAATATACTTTCCAAAACTTAATCCCATGATCCAGCTGCACTTGTCCATGCCCTGCTATATCAACTGGGTGTTTAGCTCCGATGGCCCTAACAAAGCATTAGACTTTGTACCTTTAAGGAATTATAGCACTTCTATAACCTCTTGAGAAGATTTAAAGGAATTCTATTTTTCTACTTCAGAACAAGTGCAGAATACAGTATCAATTCTATGTGTGCATTGTAGATGAATTAGTAGCTACAGTTTGACATCGAATTGTACATTTTGATATTTTCATCTGAAGAAACTCAGATTTAAAACCAATTGACTGATGTGTTTTCTTTTCTTTTATATGTTAATGAAGCTTCCTAGAAATTGGATGCATTTGCATTTCTTGCGTGCAATAGGGACTGCAATGTCCATGAGAGCTGGTATAGCTGCTGATGCTGCAGCTGCTCTGCTTTTTCGTATACTTTCACAGCCTGCATTACTTTTTCCTCCTCTTAGACAAGTTGATGGAGTTGAAGTTCAACATGAACCTTTGGGTGGTTATATTTCTTCCTATAAAAAGCAGGTTGTGTTCATCTGTATCAGTTAACATTTTTTAATATTATTCTTATTTTGTACAGTTATGCATACAGGTTCTTTCTGTACACTTATGATCTAAACCATTTGTTGTTGATCAGATAGAAGTTCCTGCGGCTGAAGCTTCTATTGAAGCCACTGCCCAAGGCATTGCATCAATGCTTTGTGCCCATGGTCCAGAGGTTGAATGGAGAATTTGCACCATTTGGGAAGCTGCTTATGGCCTAATTCCTACTAGTTCCTCAGCTGTTGATCTTCCAGAAATTATAGTTGCAACTCCACTACAACCTCCCATACTGTCATGGAATTTGTACATACCCCTACTTAAGGTCCTGGAATATCTTCCTCGTGGAAGCCCATCAGAGGCATGTCTTATGAAAATATTTGCTGCTACAGTGGAAGCTATTCTTCAAAGGACATTTCCACCTGAGTCCACTAGAGAACAAAGCAGAAAATCGAAATACCTGTCTATCATTGGCTCTGCCTCTAAAAACCTTGCTGTGGCTGAACTTCGAACTATGGTTCATTCACTCTTCTTAGAATCATGTGCTTCTGTAGAGCTTGCTTCGCGCCTACTTTTTGTTGTCTTAACTGTCTGCGTTAGTCATGAAGCTCAATTCAGTGGAAGCAAGAGGCCAAGAGGTGAAGATAACTATCCAGCTGAGGAAATCAATGAGGACTTACAAACATCTGAAAAGCAGAAAGAATCAAAAAATAGGAAAATGAAGAAGCAAGGTCCTGTAGCAGCGTTTGATTCTTATGTTCTGGCTGCTGTTTGTGCTCTTGCCTGTGAGCTTCAGTTGTTCCCTTTGATTTCAAGGGGGAATGGTCATTTAGCTTCCAATAATGTGCAAGACATAGCGAAGCCTGTTAGACTAAATGGATCTTCCCATGTCAGACAAAATGGATCTTCCCATGAGTTGCGAAGTGGCTTAGATTCTGCAGTACGTCATACTCACAGAATTTTAGCAATTTTAGAGGCACTGTTTTCATTGAAGCCATCTTCTGTTGGCACTCCTTGGAGTTACAGCTCAAATGAGATTGTTGCAGCAGCTATGGTTGCTGCACATGTTTCTGAACTATTTAGGAGGTCAAAAGCTTGCATGCATGCTTTGTCTGTTTTAATCCGTTGCAAGTGGGACAATGAAATTCACTCCAGGGCATCTTCATTGTATAATCTCATAGACATCCACAGCAAAGCTGTTGCATCTATAGTGAACAAGGCAGAGCCTTTAGAGGCAACCTTAATTCATGCACCTATTTGGAGGGACTCCCGTATTTGTTGTGGTAGTAAAAGGCAGAATCAGTGTGAAAGTAGCTTTGACCCTGGGCAGACATCTATTGTACATTCGGCAGATTCCTTCCCATCAAAATCTAACCATACTTCTGAGAAAACCCCTTGTTCAAATGAAGCATCAGGATGTACCTTGGGTAAAGGTGTCACTGGCTTCCCATTGGATGCTTCTGATCTAGCCAACTTCCTCACAATGGACAGGCATATAGGATTGAATTGCAATGCACAAATTTTTCTGAGATCTATGCTGGCAGAGAAACAAGAGTTATGTTTCTCTGTAGTTTCACTTTTATGGCACAAATTAATTGCATCTCCTGAGACTCAACCTTGTGCAGAAAGCACTTCTGCCCAACAGGGATGGAGACAGGTACAAGTACAAATATTATACTGCAGCAACTTTATCATCTTTTCTTTTCTGAATATACTTTTTTCTTCCAATGGTTGGTTATGCATGTTTTTAACCTATAGTGCAATTTGAGAAGAAAAATTCCTCGATGGAACAGCCTAGTTCTTGTTAATCATCGAAGTTAGGTTCTGAAAAGCTAGAACTGCAGATGAGGATAAATAGGTGTATCCTGTGTACACACAAGAAGCATGGGAAAGACAGCCAAAATTCTGTAACAGATACATTTGAAGAAAATTGTGATCTGAAATTTTAGAATGCAGAGAAAGCAACAACCCTTTATGATGAGCAGTGAAAATTATTTATTTTGAAAATAACTAAATAGCATGAAGCATCATGCCAAGACAATCTACCACTAAGACAAGATATATTGGGTGTAACTTGTGAATTTAAGATGAAACTGTGTTAGTATGTGCCAACTGGTGGGAGGTATTCAAGAATTCACATTTTAGTATTTTTTGTCTAAATACTACATATTGGTAAAGATTGCAGAGTTACCATATTGAGACACATAATGAGATATAAATGTGTGCAATGTGATTGTGTGGATCCAAATATTTCTTTTATATCACTATTTCTACTGAAAAAGGTTCATAATTTAATGTAATGTAGGTTGTTGATGCCTTATGCAATGTCGTATCAGCCTCACCAACGAAAGCAGCTACCGCAGTTGTTCTTCAGGTCCAAAATTTCGTCTTATCATGAAGGCTTTCATAAATTACTTTGGCTGCTAACTTGGACTCCTATTCTGTTTCTGTTTAAGCAAGAACAATTACTATTTTTTATCCAAAAAAATATATATTTTTTTAAACAGACTTCCAAAGTTTAGGAATTATCATTTCTAATAACTGTGAGCATTGACTTTTACATTTACTGGCTAGAAAGTTCTATATATGATACTGAAATCTCATCTAACCAATGTGTGTTTATTTTACACTTAGTTTATAAATTATTATGTATTTCCTGCATTTTACTTGTATAGTCACTTTCCTGGGATTGTTTACTTGTCAGGCGGAGAAGGAATTGCAGCCCTGGATTGCCAAGGATGATGATTTAGGTCAGAAGATGTGGAGAATCAATCAGCGGATTGTAAAATTGATTGTGGAACTTATGAGGAATCATGAAAGTGCAGAATCATTGGTAATTGTGGCAAGTTCATCAGATTTACTACTGCGAGCCACAGATGGTATGCTGGTTGATGGAGAAGCCTGCACTTTACCACAGCTGGAGGTAGTGTGTTTACATTAGCTTCTCTATACATCTTTTAGCTCTCTGCATTTATTGAATTAACTTGATTCTTACTCTTAAAACCAGAAAACTGACTCATTTCTCACTTACATATTAGTGTTTCTATTTTAAAATTTACTTGCATTATAGTATTCATTGTCATTTAATACTGTTATTCTTCATTGTATTTACCCTAAACTTTTTAAGTCGGTCAGGAATGGATCCATTGATAGATAGGCAGTAGTTATCATTATGAGTAGCAGTTCTATGTTAAACTTCAGTGATGGTAGTTATTTATAAAAAATAACTGATTGAAGTAACGTGTTAGGAGTAAAAATCAAAATGGCTGGGCATGTTATTAGGCAATGTTGTTATTTGCTGTTTGTGGACAAACAGTACACTTTGTTGGAGATAACAAGTGTGCTGTTGTATTGTGTGATTTCTATATTCAGTGTTATATTTAATTTAATTAGTTTATCAATTTAAATCAAGCTGACAAACTAATGTCACTCCTTCATGATGTCATTAGATTACATTATAGAATTTAGAGCATTGAAAGGAATTATATAATTAATAAAATTCTTGTGACCGACCTCTTTTTACACTCAACTATTGGGTGTATAGTCAACTATGAAACTATTGCATCCTTTTTGTAGCCTTTTAATTCAAAACTCTGGTGGCTTGGATGGGATAGGATAATTATTCAATCCTGCACTAATTGTTTAGTGTACTAATAGGATATGATTTGCTGCTTATCCTAGTGCACATTCTATCTTGTTGGTATAATGTATTTTTTTTTTTTCATTAGTTGCCAGAAAACAAAATAGGATAATTGTTTTTCCTCACTCTTTCTCTCACCACCCTCATTTTTGTTGTCATTATTAATACCATTGTCATTGTTGTCGTTGCAACTACCACCATAATCGTCATCTTTGTTGTAGCTACAACCATTTCATCACCACTCTCACCATCACCATTGTCACCACCATCGTTGTAATAGCAACCATATTTCCACCATTGTTGCCACCACTTCCACCAATGTCACTACCATCACCATCAATGCCACCATTGTTTCAGTACTAGCATTGTTGTCTTCACTCTTGCCACTATCACTGCCTATCACAATCTAGTCTTTATTAATGGTGTGAAAATAAATTAAATAGGACTCATGTCTATCTCATGCTATAATATTCTTATGCTTCTTATGTTTTATCTTGATTGCCAAATGTGCCCAAAATAGATCTTAAGAAGAAAAAGCTAGCCTTATACTAGGGCCAAAGCTAGGTTGAACCACTATTAGAAGTGGTCCACCATGCACCACATTCATCATCTGCCAGATTAATCTAGGTTGTATGTTTTTACAATAGACCCTCTCTATCAAAATATTCCTCTTGATTTCTTTGTTCCATTCCAACAACCCTCTGATTGTTGCCTCTATGGTGGCTCCTCCATTTCCTCTTACATGAAGCCATGCAAGGCCACAATTGGATTAACAACTCGCTTCTTGATGAGTTAATTGTTGAAATCTTCTCCCATCTCCACTCCAAATCCACTCGCAATGCCTACTCCCTTATCTACTGTCGTTGATTTAAGCCTCGAACCTAAACAACCATCTGAATAAGAGCCATCCGCTTCTTTAGTCTTAGAAACCTCTTCATCAACAAATGCCTCTCCATTCCCTTCCACCTCATTTGTTGATCTCCTTTTCTCATTCCATTCTCGTATTTCGATTTCAATTCCAATTCAATTTTCATTGTTTATTTTCCAAGGAAGAAAACAACCCACCAATGAAGATGGCTATCTCAATTTTGTATGTTTGTCCTATCTTGGTTTGTCTACTCTCGGGGAAGGCTTGTCAATGTAAGTGAATGGTGACCTTGGACCTCTCCCTTCTCAACTACCCATTGCTCTCCATTATCATTCCCGACCTCTTTCTCCTCATCTACATGTGTTGGGTTTATTGTTACAAGGGATGCCTCCCCATCATCACAGTTCTTTGATGTCCAGCTGCCAATGTACGGAGTAGACCATGCCTCCATGAAGTTTATTTCGCATTAGAGGTGGTGGAGGGTCTGCCTGAGACAGCAGGAAGGGAAGGCCGTGAACGGTGGGAAAAGAAGTTGACAGAAGATAATTTGGAGGAGTAGGAAGAATTATTTGATGGAGAGGGTCTATTATAAGAACATTCATCCTAGATGAGTCTCATGGGTGAGATGGATGGTCCACCCTAGCTTTGGCTGTATACTAGTCTTTAGTTTAAACATTGTCGTGGAATTAGAATAGATTAAAACTACTAATGGAACAACATGCCCCTTGTTGAGAAGAGAGAAACCAAGAAGGTATATGATGAATTCTGTGTGTTTAAACTACAGCGGAACTATTCAATTTGAGAAAACGTAATTATAGAATATTCAGTTATCCTATTTTAGGCTAACAACATAAATATAGAATCAATCAAATTGATCATAATTCATCAACTGATCTTAATATCATCAATTATTATATCTATAGGATTCTAACATGTCTACGTGATTCTAGCACCCTTAATGCATAACACACTAAAACATTTTTGATATCCTTAATGTAGAAAATTGGAACTAAGCAACAGGTTTGGGAAAACTAGTGAATTAGTCAAGTCACTGTTTTCAGAAAAACCAAAAAATCGGGAGAGCAAAAGATTAGTTCAAAACAGTCAAATCAGTTTAAAATCAATGAAAATTGAGATAAATAAAGGCCTTCTTCATATAAAGTTGCATATATATTTTATTTTTAACCTTCTGCTATTGATTTTTTATCTTGTTGGACCTGTATAATGGTCTTTTATGTTTCAATAATTACAATGGCCAGTTATTGGAAGCAACAGCTAGAGCGGTTCAGCCTGTGCTCAAGTTTGGAGAATCTGGATTGGCTGTGGCAGATGGCCTTTCAAACCTGTTAAAGGTGATTAAACTTTCCTTGTTGGAACTTTTTTTTTTAAAGTTATGGGGAATGCAATATGCAGGATAAAACATTGCAAATATAATTTTAGATTCGAAGACAAGTTGCATATTTGTTAAAGGGGCAATCAAGTTTAAAAGCAAATCGGGTGCTTTTTCTTTTTTAGTTATAATTGTTGACAGACTGATATGCTTGAGCTGTGAATACATCGCATGCAGTGTCGTCTCTCAGCTACAATCAGATGTCTTTCTCATCCTAGCGCGCATGTCCGAACTCTGAGTATTTCGGTTCTTCGAGACATTTTACATACTGGTTCAATCAGATGTAGTCCTAAACCTCGGAGAATAAATGGCACCCACAACCCCTCTTATCAATACTTCAATTTGGATGCCATTGACTGGCAAGCTGACATAGAAAAATGCTTGACATGGGAAGCTCACAGCCGACTGTCAACCGGATTGTCTATTAACTTTCTTGATACCGCTGCCAAAGAGTTAGGCTGTACTATTTCCATGTGAAATGAAATCAAACACTGCAACCATCCATCGTAGTTTGTAACATTTTTTTACTAGACTTATAGAAAAAACATACGTTATTGATGCTTATGGAACTAACGTGTTTACAAATAAGCAACATCGTTATGCTAGCCCTGTTAAAAGAGTTCACAGTCATAATTCTAGTATGTTTATAGAAAGCTCATTTTGTATCATGCATGTATTGTAGCTAAACTAAGTTTCCCCTCAACTTGGTCGTGACTCTGGTCTCAATAGAGCAGACTTGTTGTACAGTAACGATAGACGAGGCTGTAACCAGGTCCTTTTCTTCATCATTGTCTCATTTTGTGCTATGTTTTTGTTGTTTTAGCTTGTAATGAAGGTCAGTAACAATTGTTTGGACTAGGTATGTTCTAGCGGACAATTCTTTTCTCCATTCTCTTTTAATTTTGTAGATTGTTATGTTCTATCTTTTTTTAATTGTGGGACTTAAAATGGAAGATTTGTGTATTTTCTTTATTATTTTCAAATTGATAACGATTTAATTGAATGGGTACATTTGAAATAGGTCTGAATAGGATGAAATTATTAGTTGATTTTTTATTTTCACTCTATTGTAATTCCGATCAATCTTTATGTCATATATAATTAAATATCGATAATTATTTCAATTTATATTTAAAAACTTAATTACATGTCAATCATCAGGATTTCTTAACTACGAGAATAAAAAATGTCAAATTGTAGACACTAAGCTGGTCTTAAAACTCAACATTGCTTTGTCTACATGTCATTTTTTTTAATGTGATTTTTTTTATCTGTTGGAATTGAACATATGAAAAACGTATAACCAATTCATGTATTCTACCTAACCAACTAAATTAAATTCTTTTAATAAATATAAATCTATAAGAAGATATCTTTGTTTATGTTTGAAATATTAATAATTAATAGAATAAGAGCTTAAAAATAAAAATAAAAATAAAACTGAATTGTCAATTCTTTATTTTTTTCTAACCTAGGAAAGCCTTTAAAAAGAATTTATTTGATAATTCATTTAAAAAACTTTGATTTTTTTTAAAGTAGTTATTATTCTTAAAAAAATCATTTATAAAAATATTAAAACATTGATAAATTAATTTAATTTACATAAAATCATTTTCATGATAATAATTAAGTATATTAGAATCATATAAAAAATAATTTGAAAATTTAAAAAAATATGGGAATAGTAAATTAGTTTAGTGATGATTTGAAAATTATATATATAACATTTAAAAGAAATTAAATATTTATTATAAAAAATAAAATGTTAAACTTATTCTATTATTTTTTTAATAATATTTTTAAAGAAAAAAAAGAATATATAAATAAAATTGATATTAAAATAACTGTGAAAACTACGGGAACCACAAATATATAAATCTCTTAATATTAATATTAATAATAATAATAATAATAATAATATTATTATTATTATTATTATTATTATTATTTATAATAGAGTACAAGTATGCAATAAAGAAATAACATAAGATATGTATAAAAAAAAATTGAAGATATTATAATAACAATAACTTGTTACAATTTGAAAATTGATGTATTTTTTTTTAAACTAAGACAGTTTATCATTTCGTTACAATATTGATTTAGATTTAATCTTCGATCCAAGGAAGAAAAGCAAAATAACATAATAAAATTAATGTTTCTTCTTTGTTCAGAAATTTATATTCTTCCAGTAAAATTACATACCAATCAGAAGGTAGAAAAATATATTTTAAATTTGTCTAGAAAAAAATGATTGGGGTCTAGAAAGCATTTGTCTACTCATAAACTATTGTACAAAAATTTTCTCTTAATTTAAAAATAAAAAACAAAGCCCAAAACGAAGTCAGGAATGGGCCATTGAAATTGACCAAGCCCACACGACAAAACCCTACAACTGGCTGAGCACATTTATATAACATCAACTCGATTCCAAACCCTAAAGTTTCAGATCCTCATTCAACCAGCACCAATAGCTGCGGCGGCAACCGTCACTCTCCAACTACACTTCTGCGGCGAAAATGGTACGTTCCCATATCTTCATACTCCTCTACGCGATATTGATTGAAAAAAAGTTCAATTTTGAATTGTTAACTGAATTCTTTTTTTACGAATATTGCAGTCTCTGGTGGCGAACGAAGAATTCCAGCACATTCTGCGTGTGCTGAACACTAACGTTGATGGAAAGCAGAAAATAATGTTCGCCCTTACCTCCATTAAGGGTATTGGTAGGAGATTTGCCAACATGGTTTGCAAGAAGGCCGATGTTGACATGAACAAGAGGTGGATTTATTTTGTTTGGTTGGTTTAATTTCATGCTGATTCATGTGTTTTTGGATTTTGTTGAAATGGAGTGCTTTTGCTGTTTTGGTACTATCAGGGCCGGTGAGTTGAGTGCTGCGGAGTTGGATAATCTGATGACCGTGGTGGCCAACCCCAGGCAATTCAAGATCCCAGACTGGTTTCTGAATAGGAAGAAGGATTACAAGGATGGCAAGTACTCCCAGGTTGTGTCTAATGCTCTTGATATGAAGCTCAGGGATGACTTGGAGAGACTGAAGAAAATCAGGTCACTCATTTACTCTTAGTTATTCTATTTTTATCCTGTTATTAGGTCTGATGTTTAGTTCCAATTGGAAGTAAGTTTTGCTTTCGTTGGTAGGATGATACATAGTTAACGTGTATGAAGTCTGTGGATGTGTGTGCATGTTTGCTTAATTGTACTAAATATGTTTTTTGTTGGATTTGATTTGGTTGTATGTGTTAGATAGGATAACCACTTGCCTGTGTTGTTTTATCTATGATCTCATTGAAATTAGAGAATGGTTCTCATTAACTAATAGTTATAATAGAGTCTAGTTTCTTGAAAGAAAGCTAGTAAATTTTGCTGGCTTTCTTGAGCAGTAACTATAATCTGGCTTTGTTGTTAGCCATTTACTTGCAAGATGGTAGTTTGGCTTTTGAATTTCTTGTTTTTTTTAAACATTTCTAATGGTGATGGCAAAAGCAAATAGGTTAAAAAAAATAAGCTAATTGAAATGTGCTCTATATACCATTTCTCTTTTTTTTTTGTTAAATTGACGTTATTGCAACCGATTGGGTATTCATATAGATATGGGAATGGGTGTTACTGACATTATCTACCCTAACCCTGCAATTTGTTTTTACTAGTGAAAATCAAATTACAGATTTTTTGCAAGGATTTTTTGGAAAGTGTGTGCATTGTCATGTTAAACAGTGGCTAAATAACTGTATTAACACAAGATTCACATCCTTCCTTCCTTTTAATGCAGAAATCACCGTGGATTGAGGCACTACTGGGGCCTCCGTGTCCGTGGTCAACACACCAAGACTACTGGCCGCAGGGGGAAGACTGTTGGTGTCTCTAAGAAGCGTTAAACTGTTATGGATTTGGAGATTAGATTTTGTTGAGGAGGCAAATTTGAAAGAACACTAGACATGTTTTGCATACCGAGTTTGTATCAGTTGTTTAATGCTGTGACAATTTCAATTTTGTTTGTTATTTGCGTCAAGCTCTCCTTTAGTTGAATGATGCTGGTTTTTTATTTGTAGAGAACCTTGAATATTATTGATGAAATTACGTATTCACTCTTATTCTCAAAGCAAAATATTACCATATTACCTTTTCATATTCAAGTAATAATTGTAGTAAGTGTTAATTATATTTGAGGTAAGTTTTTTAATTCTTTTTTTGCGAGAAATCTTTAACATGTTCTTTGAATTTGTCTTAGATTTTAGTTAGTGGTTTTCAAACTGCAGACATTCTCGTTCTTTTCACAACAATTACGTGAATTATATGATTACATCTCAATGGGTCTATTCCTTTTTTCCCTAGTTTCCGTACTAAAATTTATAAGCTGCTTGATCATTATATGTTTTCTTTTAGAGTCTTAAAGTTTTACCTCAAACGTAGTGTAATAATGTTAACAAAAATAAAAATTTTGTCGTTCTCCTGGATTATTAATCTTTTCATAATACAATTGATCTTGTCAATAAAATACTTATAAAACCATTCTGTCGCCTCTTTCTGTTATTTAAATGAGAACAATTTACAACTTCGCGTTGTCACTGTTAAAAGTTTCCTAAAAAAAAGGAAAACATATTGTTACCCAAACTTCACTATTATAAAGATATCCTGGTGTACCTTGAAACAAATAATAAATCCCAAAGCCATAAGTTATAAAGAAATCGATATTTTTCATTTAATCTTTCGGAATAAAAATGTCTTATCAACTTTTCTTATCCATAACACTTTCTTTTCAAATCCTTATCCACAATAATTATATTAAACTAAAAATGTAATCAAAATGATTAATATACTGAATTCAAAGTTAAAATTGTTTGACACTTAAAATTTAATTTTTATGAAAACAATTTTTTTATCAGACTTTATGATCAACTGGTCGAGTCATATTAATCTAAAATAAAATTTTAGAAATAGATCATGACTATAGAATTTTTTTGTATCCACAATACCCACATCATTTTTCTCCAACTAATTTGATTTCTTGAAGGCATCCAATATTAATACTTCTTCTATTAATCATCATATAACTTACATAGGAGAGTTTCCAATTAACAACATAATCTTGCACTTTCAAATTGAAAATTTTATTAATCTGAGAAAAAATCTCTCCTCATATAACCTAACATTCACATTTGTGTAGCGTTATTGAAAATCTTAATATTACTAGTTTCATTCTAGCACTTTAGGATGCAACCCTTGTCTATCATTGTGTTGTGCGAATATCTTCAGTTTTCATGCACTGCTTTGTATGCTACATTTTTGTTGCCACCAGAATCAAGAAGCAACTAGAATGGATGTGTCATTAATGAAGTACATAAAAATTTTGCATTGAACCTAGTCAGCCCTATAATGAAATATCCACTGGAATTAAAAAAAAAAAAATCATATCAAATTAAAAGAATTACAATTGAGGTTCAAATGATACGGTTTTAATTTAAAACAGTTAAATACTTTCCTATAAATCATCACTTACCATCTGATCATCTCAACTTTTGTAAATAAAACCCCCATAATGAGTGAACGCTGTGAAACTATCGGTTTTCTATTTTGTTGGTGGGGAGAGTGAGATTCAAACGCTCCTTTCCACCAGGCTTTGATGAGGCATTGCCATACCATATCATTCCACACACGGCTATAACCATGCCTAAAACCACGTGAACATTCAGACCTTCCTTCCCAAAGAAAAAGAACCCCATTATCAAAACAAGTATTGTCTTCATGTGGCCTAGTACTTGAAAGGAGACAGCAGTGAATCTGCCAATGCAGATAAATTGACTGAGGTTGGTTCCAACTGCTATGGTGCATGACATAAATATGAATATCTGCAAAAGACGACACAAAATATGAAAAACTTGGTGAAGGTTAATACCAACCCACATACGATATGACAGTCAAAAGCAACAAAAAGATCAATTTGTAGTTCAGTTTACTTCATTCTCGATTTTGTTCTATAATGTTTGTGTCATCTAAGTTACAGATATTTAATGAAATTAAGACTGATGCTTCCATGAAAATCACCACAGAAATCCTAAAGTTTCCAACGCTGAGCAAATTTTTAGCCATATACAATAAATTTAAAAATTATTTTAGGCAAATCAAGCACATCAATAAGCAGATTATATATGTAAAGAAATGGGGAATTCTTAAACATAAAGGCATGCAAACAAGATCATATATATCATATGCGCAATTATCTTCTCTACATACATTTGAAGGTGAAATCAATATCGATTTAACACATCAAGCCGTCCATTATATGTGCATCCATGTGAATCCACAGATGCATTTACTCACTTTCTCATAGAAAACAAATCATCAAAGGTTGACACATTGAATATAATTGGTATTTTTTAGTGTGTTCCAGCACTTACCAAAGAAGCTGAATTATAAGCAAATCTATCAACTCTGTTGTCTGTCAACCAATAGTCTACAAAAGGGCCCAACAGAAGTAGTGATGCAGCTTGTGCAGGTGCTGTATGTCCCAAAAGGTTGAAAGAACCTAGTGAATACTTCCTCTGAAGGAAATGGACATACTGCACATGAAAGAATTGAAAATTCATTTAGAAAATTAGACTGAGACACCTTATACCAATTTTTTTACAGATCAAGAGGCCTGATTGCTGAAACATGATAACTTATATGATACCAGAATCTACCTAAAGTGCATTCAATATAAGCATAATATGTAACACTTTTTAAGACAGCGAAACTTCAAAATGTTATTCTTATTGCCTACCACTCTTCGTAATGTTGCGATGCAGAAGCATGAATCTAGATTTAGTTAAGATATTTTAAGTTTGAGTTTTGAACAGAAGCAGTATGTCGCATATAGTGGAATGTCACTCTTACATATTGTTGCAGAGAAGTGCTCCACACTGCTACAAAGGCAGCAACGAAACCTCTTGTGTTAACACTCACATCAGTAACAGTGCAAACACCAACACCCAAAAGAACGACACCTATGCTGAGTTTCGTATCTCTAGAGTACCGAATCTTGTCAAAAACAACTTCCAAAAGGCATGATACGGGGATCATACTCAACTTAGCAATCTGCAAATGGCTAAAAAGAAATTTTAACTTCTGAATGCATTAATGGACAAATAGAGAAATTCAACCCAACTCACTTGATAGAATCCAACTGAGTTCCACATTAGACTAACATTCATTCCAACAATTGAGAAGTTAGCAAAGATAACAAATTTTAGAAGCTCTGGTAAGGGTAAATGAGAAGGCTGGATGTATCCCAGCATCTTTAGTATGGATGTCATCAAAGTTGTAGTAGCGAAATGACGACCTGTTAATGTTGTAGCTGCAGGCAAAGGCAGATTATATTTAAAAGAAGATATTAAGACAAGAAAGCATCATAATATATTACAGGGACAAGACTGTTAAAATATATGTAAACATCGAAAAATATCTTGGCAAATCTTAAACTATCCTCAAGTATTAGTTTTCCTATTTCCTCATCATCTCTTAGGACTAATTACCATATTTCCTCGTCTTACCATGATATGTTTTCTTAATTAGTTAGAACTAGGACTAGTTTAAATAAGGGTTAATATTCTAGATTTTATGAACATATCAAACAAATTTGTACATTGTAATACATCAAAGTTTAATATCAACTGGTGTTTCATTCTCTTTTATCTCTCTTCCTCCCCTTATATCTAAAATTCCATAATTCCAACAATATAAGCCAAGAACAGATATCACTAAAAATTGGAAAAGGAATTACCAAAACTGAAGCCGTAATTGGCCATCAAAGCTTTGTTTACAATGATTATTCCAACAGAAGTGACAACATTGAACACCCATGCAGCTGCATCCACTGCTTCCTTCTTCTCAGACTTGCTAGCTGGAGCCATGTTCTTCGTTTATTTTTCGCAATTTAACTAACTCTAATCTCTTCTAATTAGCCTCCATAGTATTTCATTGATCCATTCAAATGATGTGCATTGGTCAGTCCATTTAAATAAACAAAGCCTGGTAAAGTATTAAATATTATCATATTTAAAATAAAAACACTAAAGATGGAAATGTGACCATTCAAAATAACTATGATTGAACAACGGGTATTTATATGTAAAAAAACAAAAGTGCAACCTTAAGTGTCATCTTATGGGGATCAAAAGGATCCGAAACCAATAATTGACAAGCAAAGGAATTGTTACGCATCTCATCATCTTCAACACTAAGCCACGGATAATATTATTAATATTAATTGATAAAAAAGTTGACGCATAACATCTATTATCTTCTTCGTTTTCTTTCTCCTATGCAAAAATAGTCTACTTTGATAGAAAGTTTACATGATGATAAAATGAAAATTCTAAGCCCTTAAGCTTAGAATATCAAATCAAATTTATGAAATTAAAAAGTTGTATGCAGCAGAAACACTGAAGACTCAGAATCAGAAGACTTTGCACATCTTTAATTTAAAGTTCAAAATAACCCATACCATCCCCTCTCATGACCTTCAGCTAACATCATACCCTATTCTCTCACCTACTAAACACTGCTATTTTCAGAAAAAAAAAAAAAAATCCTTGCCCTACAAGAGTATTTAAAAAAATCCCAAACAACTATACTTGTTTGTATTGACTAACACAGATGGTATGTGCAGATATAGGTACTAAATGAATAATCAAATTTATTCCAAATTAAGAACAGAATCAGGGAGAACCAATGTGCAACAGGAGTCAAACTCATTTCTATTTTATTTACTAACTGTACATTAGACCCAGCTGAAGAATGATAAAACCAAACACCCCTGTGAATAAAATAGATCTTGCATCCAAAGTAAGATGCCATTTTCTAACCATGCATATTAACAACCCGTTTGAATTAAATGTCAATTCCAATTTTGCTTTATTGGGTGACACTGGCAAAAAAACAAAACTCCTAAATTCACCAGAATGTCATATCATCAAAAACCAATTCAAATAAATTGAATTCTAATCTATCACAAGCTAACCCAGAAGATTTGACAATGCCAAACAATTCTCCTCTCTATGAAAAAAAAGTACAGAGTAAATAAAATTAAAAACTCTTATTTTTCAATCCATCATAAACAGATCCAAAGGGTGTCTTAGATCCAGGGTGACACTAAAATTTAGTAAATGATGATAATTTTTTTAAAAGAGAGATCAAAATCAAACATGCTTAAGCTAGTATTTGTCAAGATTCAATTTTTCTAATCTCCTTCAAATAAAAAAATCATAATATTCAATTAATGAATTAAAATAAAATAAAGGGTAAAAGTTAAGAAGGATTGAGAATGTGAGGTAAAATGGGTTGAGAAAGAAGAAACTAACCCTGGATTGAGGAGACATTAAGAGTTGGAATGAATGTAATGTTGAGGAAATGTGGGAAAAAAAAGAATTGTGGATTGAAGTAGGAGTGGCATGCTCTAAGCACCCAAGAACAAGAGCATAATAAGCATGTTATGTTATGTTTCTAATTCTTCCTTTCATGTATTGTTGGTTTGGTCCAACATGCATGTTCTTTCTCTTTACTTTCATATTGGAACAACCAGCAAGTAACTGCTTTCTTTTTCTTTCTATTCTTAAATAATCACAATAGTGATAAGATGCATTAATTATTTATTAAATTCTTAAAATATGTTATTATTTTGTTAGATAGTTAATTTTTAATTTTTTCACTTAATTAATATTTTATTTTTCTCATACACAAATTAAAATTATAATTATATATAATTTTATAAAATAGATTTATCTGTTAAAAAAAAGTATGTTATTACAATCATAAATAGTTATTTTATATTTAATAATAATAATAATAATTTAAACATATTAAATAAATATATTTAAAATATTTATATTTTATAATAAATAATTTAATAATGATAATAAATTATTTATAATTTTAAAAGTATTGAAATTAAATCTAGTTTTATTAATATATTGATTTTTTTAGAAAAAAAATGCAAGTTTTAAAATTTATAAATCAACATTTAAAGAAAACAGTCATCTTTCACGAAAATATTAAGAAATATTTAATATTTTTTTTTAAGATTTCTTATATTATTACAACCATTATGTTATTTATTTATATTTAAAAATATTGAGATATTTTATCATTATATATTAAGAAAAATATTATTGTTTAATATCAAATTATTATATATTTTAATAATTTAATTTTTTAATTATTATTTTTAAAGTGATGTAAGTCATATCTTTTAATAATTGATATTAATGATATGTTAAAAAAAAAAAAAGTAGAAAGGAGAATAATTTTTTAATTGTTTGATAAATAATAATAATAATAATAATAATATTTTTATTACTTGTATGGTTGTGAAAAAATGAAAAAAAAAAAAATATATATATATATATATATTATTTTTTGTTATTACATTAAAATAAATTCCTTTTGTTTCCCTTCTCTAAATATTTGCTAATTAGACTCTTACCTTCTTCTTTATACTGTCATCAAAACAAAATACAGTATTTGCTTTCTATTTTTTCCACTTTCTTTGTTGGTAACTCTGTCTTCAATGGAAACCATATAAAAATTATTGAAGTATTTAATAGTGAAGATAGGATAATAGGAAAAAAATAGAATATTATACTCCTTAATTTTTTTGTTATAAAACATATTTTAAAAAAATGTTGTCATTTTTATAAAAGGATTTATAATATTTTAGATTTTTTTTATCTTATTAAATATTATGAATAGTTTTATTTATTAATAGTAAAAAATATTTTATAAATTATTAATAATGAAAAATAGTTTAATATATTAATGATATTTTAAAAGATCAACTATTATATTAGAAGTATTTTAAGAATAATGTAGAGATAATTTTGAATATTCAATACATACCAAAAAAAAATACAGGGAATATTTTATGATTTGTTATAATATCTTACTTACCATAAATCATTAATTACAATCTCATTCTGTTTATCATTGCCATTACACGTAAGCTGTAAAAGAAAAGAAACAAAAGATTGTTTCTTGAAAAAGAAAAACAAAAAAGAAACCTTCAATAAATACCACTGTATAAAAATCAGATTAAATTGATTAAAGTTGGATATTTTCACCAAAGTGATTCAAAGCAAGGGACAAGCTTTTATTACCAATCTATGGAGTGGAATAATTTTTGTATTGGTGGAAACCGATGAAAACCGCAACACCCTCTTTCTCCTTCACCCATAAAACCCACTCCCAAGTTTTTCTCTTCCATTGGGCACAGGCACAGGCATGGCGAAGAAGAGAAAATCCATAGCCACAAGCATGGACGAGGTGGACCGTACCATGTACGCTTCATTTTCCAGTGCTGCCAATTCTCTCTCACACCTCTACGCTCTCTCCATGAACCGCCACAAACTCTCCTTCCAAGCCGGTGAACGCCACTCCCTTGTAACGGTTTTCTCTTTTATTCGCCAACCCCTTTTCATTCCATCTATTTCCTGGACTTTTCAAAAATAAAAAAGCTAACTTTTAAGATTCTTGTTCTGGTGTGAAATTGAGTTCTTACAACGGCATTTGAATGGTTTTTGTCCTTGTGTTTAGGGTTTAAACTATGTTATTTGTTTTAATCGGTGTGAGCTGTGTTTGATTTCAGGAAAAACTTTATCAGTGGATCCGGAGGCAACAGGAGGGTGGATCAAGAGTTGCAACTGGTGATATACTCGGCTACATTCAGGTTGGTTTCATGCTCTGGTTCTTTTGTGTCTTTCATATCATTGTGAAGCAAACAAAATGAGAGAGGGTGAGGAATTATAGCTTGCTAGTTAGTGACAAGAAGGTGCACATGTATCATATCATACAGCAAGGTCTGATAGCTAGAGGGGCCTTGAACTAATTTTGGGTTGTTTCTTCCCTTGAGACAAATGTAAATTTTTGAAGGACTCTAAATTTTTGCCCAAACCTGTTTTCAACCAAGCCAAACAGCTTTGGGTAAGCCTTGTAATCAACCTCACTTGTTGGGGTAAGGCTTTGGTGCTGTAGTTGAAGCTTGCCCAAATCACTTTTGAACAAAACTTCTGATGGAAAAAAAATAGTACAAGAAAATAATCTGTAAATATCATGTTAGTCTTGTTGCCTGGAGTGGAGAATTTGATTTTTTTAGAAAAATCGTTCTCTGGTATTGATGTTTGCATAATTGATCGTGTTTCGTTTATGTAAGCTGGATTAATGCAGGCCTTTACCATTTTCTAATTTGCTTTTTTTCTTCTGTCTTGTTATGTTGCAGTCTTACCTTTTTATCATTCTTTTATTTGTCTCTGTTCTCTGTGGAATGTCTAATTATTTTTTGCTTCAATTAATTGGTGATTTTGTTAACGTGAAGTTGATTGAGTGTTTTGTTTGCCTATATGCAAGTTTTAATGTTGTAAAATTTTCTTAATGTGAGGCATGAATTTTTCAATTAAATTAAGTTTAATTAGAGAAGGTCTGGAAAATTGGGTAAAATTTTAAGTGGTAGAAAGCCATCTTGATTTGTCCTATGGATATTACCCTTTTCTTTTATATGATTTCTCTATTTAATTTGACATTTTCTAAAGTGTTATTGAAGAGTTAGAATCTTTAGTGTAATTGCTATTTTAAATTTCTTAGAAAACGGTGTTTTGAATTTTATGTTTCACTTGTGGGCTTTGAGAAGTTACAGAATTACATTGGGCAATGCTGATTGCCAAAGAGAGGTAGAAAATACATAGGATAGACAAATTTTCGCAAATTGAAATGGCAAGTATTATGATTTTGTCACTTAGATATTGTGGCAGTTTAGTTGGCATTTATCTTGATTCTTGAAGTATATTACGTAGTTGTAAGGGTAGCTGGGAAGGATAGAAAAGACAATGAAACATTATTTTTTTGGTTCCTTTTTAAAGATTTGTAAGATTGACATTTTTTAAGAAATTGTTGTCTCAGAAACTAGTGCGCTTGTGGATAGTTAGATATCTTGCAGTTCTGGAAAAAAAAAAATGTTGATAACATGGCAGGTTTGGGCTACATTGGGATGCTCCATTCAATGTAATATTGATTTTTGTTGTTATTGATAAAAAATTGCATGAATGAAATTTGATTTTTCTGCTAACAGAATGAGCTGGATTACTGTGGAGAGGAACTATGTATGTCACCTAGAGCTCCGCAGCAACACCAACAATCACAACCACTAATGCATGCCACTGTCACTGGTTCAGGCTTTCCCGTAACTACAGGATTTCCTGGCCAAACGATTATGGGACAGGGACTCAGGTCTGAGCACTGTGATAGTCAATCAAAGAATTCTGTGTTTTCAAATGCTTTGTCAAATTCTGTTCGTCAAATTGGTGAGGTAGCTAGCTACTCAAGTGGTCTCTCCATGGGGAATGGAAGCCGGAACACTGAAGACAACTTTCTTCATCAGCAAAGCAGGGACTCTGCTGCATTCAGTTTCAATGATGCTGCCATGGACATGCACGCAGACTAGTCTTGTCTGCAGTTTTATCTACTGAATGTGTTTGCTTCACCATCCCTCTACATTACCTGCAAAAAGAATTGAATAACCAATGGAAGGGCATGTCGTCCTTCAACAAACAGCAGCAAGGTGGAACCTGTTTTATTAACTTATTACAATTCATGCTTATGCCATCCGAGTGATATCTTAGATGTTAAATGTTCTTTGTAAAGTTTGTTGTTGAAATAGTTTAAAGGTATTAAAATTTGTGCCTTAATTCTCTCAAAAACAACTTCAATGTAGGGATTTCTTCTTTCTGAAGTTTCCTAGGTAAACCTGTCTTCGGGTTGGTCCTGAGATTTTTGGTGTGCTGGATAAATCATTTAAACATTATTTTCTTGTATTTTTTTTTTCTGTTAAAGTATCAATAATTCCTTCATAATCTAGATTTTTTGAAGAATTGTTTTCAACAGATAATATTATTTTATAAGTTATATATGTATTAGAAAAATAACTAAATATCTTCAAAAAAGTATTACCATAAATATCATTAATTATTTATTAATAATATCTATAATATCATAATTACTTATTATTGTCTTATCATCATTGTTTTATTTCTTATAAAAAAATATATAATATCAATAATAATTATACAATTTTTAATTTTAAGATAAGACTTATTTTTTTGCCTTTCAAAAACTGGACTTCTAGACGATCATCTTTCTTGACCATGTTAAGGCGACAACTCTGAGTCCTTTACACAATTCTATATGCTGCAATTCACAACTTGAGACTTTGCTTTTCATATCTATTTTGTTATTCCTTACAGCATGTTCCCTTTTATTTTCTTTGGATTACTGTCAATTTGTTAAGAGTGGGAATAAAGACTACAATTTAGCTGGGATGAACTGAACAAAGTTCCTAGGTCAAAGCATGGAATGAGAAAAGAAGGGAAGAAAGGTGTTTATAATTGGAGTCTTGAGAGGGATGATATGGAATCGCTTGTGTTGTTCTGATAATGAGATGGCATTGGCAGAGAAGGTATCTTAGCATCAGAAGAAAACTTGAAGCTTAAGGATAACATTGTGTTACTTCTTCTTGTCTTCAAAATTTAAATATTCACATTAAATAATTTATCATTAAAATTTTAATTATATCACTTTCATTCTTAAGTTTTAACTTGATTTAACATTTCAAACTTATTTGTATCTGCATACGTTTACAACTGCAATTTTTTAATATAAAAATAAAATATTAATATTGCAGTTTTTATGAACTGCTGTTTTTCCTCAAAAAGTTGTTGCATAAAAATTATGTACAAACGTTAGAACTATTTTAATAACTAGATGCCCTAAATTATTTTTTAATTACAAATTTCAAAATAACATATTTATGAGGACCAATTTTTTAATATTTGTATTTCAACAAAATAATGTTTCTTTATATCTCATGTGACATGATCTCAATAACTTATGGAAAGAAAGTTTAGATGAACAATTATCCTTGGATACGTCTAATAAAAGGAAGGAAGATCCATGGAATGTGTGGACCACTTACTTTATGACTCTTCTTTTTTTCTTACTAGTAATTGCAAAATCTAAGATTCTTGAATTTAAGCCTGTAATTTAGAAGGTTATTATTCTCTATTTTTTTTCTTTATTTATCGCAATTTTTATTATAAGGTAAGAAATATAATAAATTGATTTTATATACTAATCAAAATATGCATGTTTATATTTTTTATAATAAAAAATAATTATAAAAATATTAATGATGAAAATAATCCTATGAACCTTTTCACAGATTTTGTTTATTGGAGAATGACAATTTTTTAGCAGATATTATTTTCTTTTAAGAGAAAGAAATTGGTTACTAGATAGCTACTTGTTGGTGGTGTAGATTTTGGTTCAAGCTAAAGCATCTGGCTGTGTGCCCACCACAGATTCTGAATCGAGTCCAAAGAAACATTAACCTTTCCATTATACATATGTTGTTTTTTGTGGACATTAAAATTAATATGTTTTAGAATGTGTTAGAAATTTTTATTATCTATATGTAATTATTGTTATGTTTTCTTAATTTTGGTTTCACAACATACTAATATTTCTAACTAAAAGACCAAAAGTCTGGAATGAGATGAGACAGCAATTATCAATTATGTGATAGTAATTAAACAAGATAATATTGGGACCACCATAAATGGTGATAGAAATTAAATTGATGCAGTGTGGAGAGATAATGATGGTAGGTAGAGCAGCCTAATACCATTGACACTTTCAAATGAAGACATTTAGTATTCATTTCAGTCTCAGAAAATATAACAACATTAACATCTCATCATTATTTCATAAATAAATAAACAGGTTTCATTATTATTTTCATTATCCTTCCCATATCCAAAGTGATGAGATTTTATGATGTGTTGCATTACATTATAAATGCTACTCCATTTCTTCTGTGCTTTTAAATCCAAAATCATGTGATATAAATTTGATTTATAACACGTGAAAAGAAGAAAACTCTAAAATACTTTAAATCATTCAACACTTTAAGGCTTTGAAATCATTTCATAATTTCCATGTTCAGAATCTGTAGTACCCATAAAGCATTCTTATTTTCTTCTGAAGATAAAGAAATAAAAAGAGTTTCATATTTTAATAAAAGCATAGTCTTTTCCCTGGCTTTGGCCTAAACTATTTGATTACATTAATCTACGAACATTGGGTACTATGGCTTGAATGAAGAACGTTAAATTGAACCCAGAATTGATGAGTATTATTTATTTGAAAGCAAAGGAAGGTTTGCGATGAGCTTTTGACCACTCAATGATTCATGCAACAGAGTGGTGGGTTACAGTGATGCTCTCACAATCATTACGTGGATGAGCAAAAAGAGAATTCACATTGGAACTTTCATCTTTCACGTTTCACGGTATCATAAGCATAATTCTTTAGTAAATACTATAAGTTCTACTGCAAACCTTAATCAATTTTTTTATATTTGTAATTTTGATTATTCAAATACGTAATTTGGATCTTTAAATGAAAAAATTAACAAAAGAAACAAGAAAGATAATGAAAAGGAAAGTACCAAGAATGAAGTAGAAGATAATTAGATTGATTCACTTTATTTGATTATTGGAAGTTTATACATCTTGTCTTTTATGATAGGTAGGCATAATGCGTGAGTTTCGTTATAAAGTTTCTAACTCTTGCCTTTTAAGTGTTATAAGTGCTTCTCTTATTCACAAACAATTTAGGATAATTAATCTTATCTACTGATGTCACCTTTTAGTATTTTTTTTTTTCTTTCTCATATCCATTTTCATTAGAAAACATAATTAATGTTAAATTCTTTTTAAAATGACACTTTTAAGAAAAACAACTTGATGAAATTTTCGCAATTGTTGATAAATTCTCCTTTAAATATTTTTCTAATGTTTTTTAATGTTAAATTTTCTAAATAACTTTATCTTAAGCTCAACTTAGAGTGATCTGAAAAAAAAAAAGTGTTTCCAAAAACTTTTTTCAAAATGATAGGAAACCTTGCTTTCCAGTGTTTACAATGGTAGGTGGTAATTAATGTTTATTTATAAATACAGTCATATTTAGGTAGTGGACTACAACATTTCAATCTTATTTTTTCATCAAAGAAAAAATGAAAATTGAAATATCTATTCTCAAAATGGACAACAATTATTTTTATATGCATAATATATATATATATATATATATAATTTATACAAAAAAATTATATTAAAACATAAATCACTATATTTTATATTTTATGAGATATTAATTAATGTAAAGTATTTGTGTTCGACAAATACGATTTAATAAAATTAATTTTAGTGAGTACAATATTATGAACATAAATATAATATGTATTAGATATTTTTGAAAATATAAATATTTATAAAATATTTTCCTAAAATATATATGAAAAAATTTATCTTTTAAGATATCAAGAAAAAAAAAATATATGACAAAAGTATTTGTCTTAAAACATAACATTTATCTAAATAAATTGTCATGATTTTTTTTTTTTGTTTATGTAATTTTTTATCAAGATATTTTCTTTTTCCCCCTTTAATTTATATAACAATTAATCTTTCATGGTGACTGATTTTTGCCTAGTAACCTTTCATGCTGTTAGTTCATTGTCGATTGAAACTGTTACCAATACTTTTCTTAAGATAATTGAATTGCTTTGACATGAAAAGTATAAAGAAAATAATGCGTTTTATGATAGATACAAGTAATCTTATTCTGGACCTAATTAACATCTACCTTTCTAGATAGACATTTTTTTTTTTAATGGCATTAGCTTTTGAGCAATAATTGTTTTGACTTGTACATATTTATTTTGCTCATTAAGATGACAATATAAGGCCATTTGCATATACAAGTTTCCAAACAATAACATATCTATTTATAAGGGACAAAGGGAACAAGTTTAATTTATCTATATATGGAGATTAACAAAATTGTGTTGTCTATAGCTAACAAATTTTAGTATGAAAAGTCTAACCACGTTCCTATTCCTCAAATTGCAAGAAACAATCAAGACATCAAAAGCTATGCTCCTATCATTACAAAAAAAAATTATATTATAAATATATACAGTATTAGATTTTATTTAAATAATTAAAATTTAAAAGTAGATATATGATTTTCTAAAACCATTAAAAATTTGTAATTTTGATTATTTATGTAAATTTTTAGAACTTACTATAACCAGAGTTAGGTCATGTGTTTGAAAAACACTTTTTCTTCTTCTTATTTTTATATAATTGAAAGCCTTTATAAACCAGAGGAATGTTAGGTAATGCTATCTTTCTTAAGAGAGTTCAATTTAGTTAAATTAAAATATGTGGATTAACATTAATTAATAAGTAAAATATATTTGACAGAATTATTTAATAATTATAGTTTTTATATTTATTTTAGTGCATTTTCAATTTATAAATATTATGATTTGGACTTTATTTTAAGAGTAAAATCTTGAGTTGATTCATTCATTTTTATAGGGGGTTGAGAAATCCTTACTCTTTTGACAAACTAGGAAAAGTCCAAGTGCTTTGCATGTTCAATGAACCATACAGTCTCACTGTAGGAGTGTAAAAAAAATGAGGTAGTGTTGCATTTTGAACATTGCCAAATGTATAAGTTTTATATTATTATTGATTAGAAAATTACCTCTTTATTAAACAATTTGGAAAACACTACAATCATTCTTTAATATGTATGCAAAGGTCAATTTACTCTCATGCAAGAATCTCTGTTTTCTTCCTTCATTAAACTGGGGATGAATTCACATACAGATTCCATATTTTCCTCATATTTTATTTGATATTAATACTATAATGTAACATGTTGGAATGATTAGGGTGTTGACATGTTGCTATGATAATTTAAATAGAAATGGAAGAAGAGGAGTGGGAAAACTCTGGTGAGAAACTTTTGGTGGCTTGTATAGTAAGTTGTATTGCATCAGAACTTCCAACCATATATTTTCTGTGAGATAATCTCCTCGTGGAGTGAGCACTCTGCCATGGGAGAGTGTGCTCATGGTGAGGTTGATGCTGTTCACGAGGTCAAACTCTATTGATCCCAACGTCATAGGTTTGTTTTGAAGTGACAATTTTGGACCCTTGCTTTTCATTTCAGAATGCCAAATTTGGACCTTTGCTTTCCAGAATATATTCCACTCCTCACAGTTTAGGATTACTTGTTAGCTTGCTTGGAAGTGCCAATAGATTTCATTGGTTCGGAAATTGGAACAAATGTATAACAAATACAAAAATATTCTCAAAAGAGGAAACTTTAGCTCCTACCATGCTTCCAAAAGTGACACTCTTGTGTGTTCGTTTTTAGAAGCCAACCTCTTTGTTCTGAAATTGGACCCAAACTCAAACGCAAGTTACTCACTTACTTCCCTGGTAAAAACTATCACATTCTTAAGTGATTTTTCTCTCTGTAAATCTGATACATTGTTTTTTACACAGTTAATGTAAGTACCTTTTATACTATAGTACACAATTCCCACATATTTGAATCATCTTGCTCACTCTACAAACAATTTCCTTTCATCTGTTGTAATAATTGGCTCAACATACTTTTGAGACATTAAATAACAAAAAGTGTCCACTTTACCCAATGGGGCATCTGGCCAATAAGAACACAACACTGTTTTGAAAAGAAAAGCTTGACCTATGAGGCTATGATTTAATTATAAAAATGTCAGCGTTAATTAATGTGTAATTACACATTGTATCCATTACTACAACTTGATCCCTGGAGTTTTCTTTGGTAACCATATATTGACTTATCTTAATTTAGGAAGAACATTTTTTTTTTCAAGTTGATCCCACTTTTGTTGTCAAAAAGTTGAAAGCACCAATTTTCCACATATCAATTTTATCATGCCTACCATTTTAGTTGACGTCTTATCTTCACTTAAGATTCACCACACAAAAAGCAAAATGAGTTAAAAGGAAGCGTAATTACACTGTTTGGTTAGGTTAGTATTTCTTTTTCTAGAATTTTCCAATCATCATTACTTTATTCTTTATTGAAACTATTTTGTTTAACTACTTAGAAGACTTCCTTTCTAGATTTGTCGTCACGATTTTTTTTTTCTTAAGAAAGAAAGAAGAATAAACAAGCAATTAAAATTAACCATTTTTTAACTACCAAAGAAATAAATAACGACAGCTAAAAATAAAATAGTTATTTTAGACAAATTAATTAATAAATAAAAAAACATAGCATGCCATTGCGCACATTGAAGAATGGGGTCACATCGCTATCATGCGCCGTGTGGGTCACTATCCTATCCTCCTTTTAAATAATTGAAACCATAAGAAAAATATACAGACCGGTTTTTTTTTTCCTTCTTATTCGTCGTTCAATTAAATTCCTCGCCGAGTTTTCCGTCGGATGCTCCGAATCGTTGCCGTCGATCCACGCGCCGGCGCTTTTACGTTCTGATTCTCCGGCACCGTTTTGGTACGGTAAACTCGCTTCTTCTTCTTCGATCTAGGATTTCCAGTTTGTTTCCCGAAGAAGTGAGGGAAAACCGACACTTCGAAATCTCGCTTTGCTTTGTTCGATTTGAGTGTGATTTCAGTGTGTTCGGGACTCGGTGTTTCTGATTTTCTTTCTCATGCATTTTTAAGTAACTCAGAAGCTTTTTTTTTTTTTTTTTTCTTACCTATTTTCGGTTTTTAAATTAATTTGGTTTCTTGGATTTTTTTTTTCTTTTTGCGTGTTTGAGAAATTTCTCACTGACGTGTTTTCGGAGTGGTTGCATTGAAGCAGAGATCTTTCTCTCTCGGTAGTGAATCAACGGAAATTGTGTATTTATGTGGGCATCATATGCATGTTCATTAGGATGGTAAGAAAATATACATGACGGGTTATATGAGATGGTTGGGAGTAATGAAAAAGTGAGTTCTGTTTCTACTTGAGCTTTTTTCTGTACAATTTTTTTTTTTTTTATGATTTTAGCTAAGAACGTAGCACAATTAATTTGTGGCAATTTTAGCTGCGTGGATTTATTTTTTATTTACTTTGAGCAGCAGATTCACCACGTTTTGAGCATCTAGAAATTTGAGGATGTCTTGAAGTGGTTTTAGTTCTGTGAGGTTGTGCTTGTTTAAATTCTTAAGGCTTTTCAAATCTGTGTTTTTGCTATGTAATGTGGTTTTCTTATCTTATCGACATTGAGTTTGCTCAACGGAGCATATTATGACTTTTAGTAGTTAGAAGAGTAAGTGGAATGGAAATTGTTGTTAAGAATGTTAAAGATTTTATAACTATGGAAAATCATTCTGATCTCTAGTTTCTTTTGGTTGAAAAGGCTGTTAGGTTCTTCAGAGAGAAGGGAACCAGACATAGAAATCATTTTATGGTGCGCCGATGAGCAGAACTGATGTTATTGGCAGTAGAAGGAGGAGGATTCTTCTCTGCTTCGGCTTCAGGGTATACTAAGGGCCTGAGCCTTCTCCTTTTGGGTCAGAGGGATGAGGATAAACCCATGAGAGTAGCGCCGTGGAACCAGTACCAGTTGGTAGACCAAGAAACTGACCGCGAGCTCCAGCTGGCTTCTACAAAGAATCGCCTCTCCCGCGGCTGTGCCTCCTTTGTTTGCTTTGGTCGCACTTCCGCAGGGCTTGATACTCCGTCTCTTCTTAAAGTGGGCCCTGCCCAACAGCATGATGTCTCGCCAGGGCATCTGGTTTCCAACAAGGGAAAGGATCCTTCTGCACAAGTAGATGATGAAAACGATAACAGAAAGCTTACACTTAAAAGTAGCATAAAGAAGCGGCAAATTATTAAACCCGTACATGTTGAGGCTGCTAGTGAACAAGAAGCAGCAGCTGGACAGGGGATTTGTGCTCCTGGTGGTCAAGCAGAAAGAAGAAAAGTGCAGTGGACGGATAATTGTGGTAGTGAGCTTGTTGAAATTCGAGAATTTGAGCCCAGGTATTTGAATATTTTATTTTCTATACCAGCTATAATAAATGGATGAATCTTTCTCTTTTGTTTGAATGCAAAATTTTAACTCTCTTGTTTATCAGATTTTATTATTGGGAACTCCTGTTACTTAATGATTGACATCAGTGAATCAGATATACTTTGATGGCCTTTTTCATTTCCTCCCATCTTTATTATAAATGACATAAATATCTGATGTTTATGATAAATAATGTATGCAACATTTAGCATTTTGGCTAGAGGCTGAGTTGAACGAAATGGATTTTCCTTTTTGCAAATTGAAGTGTGAACTGAATCTGATTAGAGAAGGAGTACATATGGTTTCTCCAGTCCCTAAGGTGTTTTATACTCATTTATTCTAAATGCTGTAAGATCCATCTGGTATCTTGAAGGCTAAGCTGGTACTAGGCTTGATTATTGATTGAAAATGTGGGATACCACTTGGACACACTTTTTGTTGAAAGACTGTCATTCATGCCTTCCATTCTTTACTTTACCAAACACACCCTAAATATTGTTAAGTCAGTCGTATGTTTAGTTTTTAAAATATGACCTATATAGCAATTGGAAAATATTTTTTCTCTTACTCAAATGATTAGGAAAAAGTCAGAATACATGGTTGAGTTCTAAGATACGGGTTGTAACCTCTAGTTCTATGGAATCCTAGAAATGTCTAGTGCTTAGGATATGACCTTTCTTGATGCGTTATTTAAGGTTTCAACTTTCAACATGAGTTAGAAGTCTGTTCTTTTCTTTCTTTGGGCAAGTTCTGGCTGGTAATTTACAGAATAATAGTCATTTATGGAAATTTAGGGCCCATTTATTTGTTCATTCATTTCCTGTTTTTATTTTTTGTTTTCACTTAACCCATGACCAACCGGTTACTTCATCTCTTTTTCAGATGCTGTAATCTAGGATAAATAGAAAGATTTGTTTTTAATTAGGAATCCTCTAAAACTCAGTGTTATGAGCTTTACTTGGTCTAAAACTAAAGCCATTTGTTTTGCATTATTTAGCTTTTTTGTATCTGTAGTTGATAAGTAGAATGGTGTTTTAAACTTATTATTCTAAATGCTGTAAGGTTCAACTGGTATCTTGAAGGCTAAGCTGGTACTGGGCTTGATTTTGTTTTGAAGAATGTGCATTTTTAATTAAAAGTGTTAAAAAAAGCTGTTTTAATGCTTTTCTCGTAACCTAAAAATTATAGCTTTTGAAAACAATGTCCAAAAGAAGAGGTATTACACAGGCCCTTCTTTTAAAGTTTAAACAAATGGATCCTTGAATTATTTTTGAGGTTTTTGATGGACAAATTAGTGGTGGTGCTGTGGCAACAATCGACATGCTTTTTTTTAAGTCTTTTGGAATCTTTAATTGGAAAGGAATGATAAATATTAAGGGAATTTTTCATTTCTTGCAGTTGCTTTCCTTGGTGTTTTAGGTTAATGGCTACTGTAACGTGGTCTCTCTACATGAAGTGGATTTTTATGTTGATTTGTTACACCCCTTTGTTTGTTTTTTTTTTGACTTTTTATAAAAGGATGCCTTACCCTCAATCATTGTACTTAATTCCATTATGATCAAATTATTCTTTTGTCCCCAGGAAGAAATATATACAAGAGATTGCTGAATTTACACTTTTTTGTTGGATGTGAATCACTTAATTTCTGCTATCTTCATTTCTTGCACCTTAGTATCTGTTGTGAGCTTGATCTTATCAATCATCATCACTAAACACTGCTGGCACTTTTCTCCTTATTTGGAAGTTGAAACTTTCTGAGTATATGCATATAATGTATACTAGGTTCTACATCATACGGTTATGTAGTTATTTATTTAACTTATTAAGGTGTATTACTTTTGTGATCTTCAATGATTTTATTTGTGTTGTACGAAAAATTCCACCAATTACATTAAAAAATTCTTTTTTGCCATATAAAAAATGAAAACAAAATGGAAGAAACCTTTTCCTGGTAGTAAATAGATATTTTTTTCTCTCTTGTCGAGCCATAGAAATCTTGTGTGTTACTGGTTTGGCATAAAGTATAAGTAGTTCACATGTTGGTCGGGGAGATTAACTAGGAAGCAGCATGAAAATGGAGCATTTTGTAGAATTTTGATTCAATGGGCACTGATGTTGGAGGAATAAGAATAGAGTCATGATTCACCTTGATAGCATATACTTGTTTATGATCTTCTCTATATCTTTTCGACGGTAATACACTATTTCTTTGGGGGTAAAGAAAAGCAATTCATAGTTGAGTTTTGATGTCAGGTTCAGCTTGTTTTTCTGCTTGATCGTATAGAGTCTATGACAGGTTTTACTTGGGTTGGGAGACTTAGTTCCTCTAAAATGAGGGGGTGTACTTTAGAGGATAAAGTACAATTACAACAGCTGATTAAAAAATCAATGTGAGTTGAGATAGCAATTTCATAGACTGTCTTATTCATGTTATATTTTATTAATATCTTTGACTGTTGATCTTTCAAAAAACCAAAGGTTATAACTATATTTTAACCTCTAGAGTGCATTTCCTCACATAAGAGGAATAAAATCATTGGAAATGTTGTGGTGTTGGGTGGTGTCTTTTTTTAACAGCAAAAGCTGCAAATTTGTATCAGACATTTTTTTAAATTGTTGTCTAAAATCCAGTTTCTTTTGATAAGCACACTGGGGATGTTTTTTCAATGCTGCATGACTTGACAATGAGAAATTTATTTAAAATTCCGCTGTTGATATTTTAAAGAAACATGCAAGGAGGTTTTTCTTGTGTGAATTTTCAAGTTTCCAAAGCTTTGTTTTAATAATTGTTTTCACACTTTAGATAATCATAGCAGTTTTACAATCAACCTAACACCTAACCAAACGTGTATAACAATCAAACCATTTTGGCACACTTTAAACTAATTGTGGATATTTTCATACAGCATCTACTTTTGGAGGCTAAATCATGGCCTACTGAGGTGAAGACCTACAGTTGAATTTATTGCCCTGCATACATGTATTTGTATAATGTGTTTGTGTTCTCATGATCAATTGCACTGGGTCAGTATTGATCAATTTGATTGATTTACTCTAACTAAAGTTCACTTCGTATGTGTAACTGATTTTTGGGGGTAAATAATCTTTTAGTACGCATAGCTTCACCACATAATTATTTTTTCCATGCACCTTCCTCCACACGCGAGCACTTTTTAAGGGTTTTTCCATGTTGATACCACATCTTTGAAATCAATTTTTTTTCTTTCCCTCTCCTATGAAATCATCACTGGCCTGTTTTTCAACTCCACAAAACAATCAAAATTTAAAATCCAATATTCAACTTCTATGTATATATGCTTTGTGGCTGACCAATTATCCTATTCTGGTAAAGATGTATTTCTTGCTGTGCTGATTGGTGCCTTCAGCATCATTGTTGTTACCTTTCTGGTGATGGAGTCTTCCATTACCCAGAAAATAGTTTCCTCAGGATTTCTAATGCTATTTCCTGGTAAACACAATTTTATAATCGCCTTCATTACCATTCTAGGCCCACTAGAATGCAGTTCCTTTTGTAAGGACAAAGGTCTTGTTTTTTTTTTTTTTCTTGTCATCTTTTGGCTCATTTGTTTCAGTTCAGCAATCCTTAGTAGGTTAGACTTTTGAAAGTCTATGCCCTTCAGTGATTAATGTTCCTATTCCGTGCATCTGTTTCTGGACCTGGTGGTCGTTGATATCACATTTTTGGTGGACTGGATATGGCAAAGGATGCATCTATGGTCTTTTGAAATGTGTTCAGGAGATGATTGGGGTAGTAATCTAATTTACAAGGGACTTTGTAAAGAAACGTATTTTGGTAGTTGGAGATGAGCAGTTTTAGTTAATTCTAATTGAGTGATGAAAACATTGAATTCTCATTTGTGATGTTGACGTGCAAAAAGTTAGCTGACGTGGACATGTGGTTTTTGCATATGCCACATCATCAAGTTTTTGGATGTTACTTGTGTCCGGATCCAATAAAAAGTAGAATAAGAATACAATTGTAGGAACTCAATTTAAAGAGGCAAGGATCGAGACTTGTTTAAAATTGCGTGTACCTACAGGGGCCATGTAAAGCATGTTGTATAGGAAACCTTCAGATTATCTTTCTATTTCATTCAATATTACTGTTTATATCTTAAATAAATACATTATAAATGAGACCAGGCTACAAATAGTTTGTCTTGTGCCCCCTAGGGATGACACTCGGGTGGAGTTAGGATGGGAAGTACTTTCCCATTTCTGTCTCTATTATTTCCCTACTCCTATTTCCTCACTGTTCTCCTGTCCCATCCTTGATTCCCTCCTTGGGTTAATATTTTCCCATCCCTGACCCTGATTCCTTGAAGATGCTTGTGGGACCTTGAAATTGTAAATATTAATAATAAGTATTCAGCAAATTCAGGTCTCCTTCAACAAATTCCAAATTGTAAAAGAGTATATTGTTTATTAATAGACATACACTTATATAGAGAGAGAATAATTCTTATTTTAAATATGAGGATAATGAATTTTGATTATACATACATATATGGGCAGTCAAGATTAAAAATTAGTGATCCCATGGTTATTTAAAAAAAGTCATGTACGTTTATCTTATAATTTTGACTTTTCAAATAAAATCTAAAGGAGTCAATATTTATTTATTATTTTCAATTCTCATAATTATATTTAGCTCAATGAGAGATGTCTTCATTCTTAATACATGGAAACCCCTCTGGTTCCGAAGTATGATCCCAATGTACTTCCCAGGATCTTAATAGGTTTGCAACCCTTAACTTTTTGTATTATGTTTTCTTACGACATGAGTTGATTGTGATGAAAGTTTATATAACCTTTTTCCTTGTCATATATGTATTTTGTTTTCATGTTTTATTACCTATGTAATTGATTCAATACGATGCAATTTGTTATTCAACTGCAGTGAAGTGGATGGATCGGATGATGAATTTGATAGTGGAAATGACAGAACATGTTCCTGTGCGATTATGTAAATTGGAGTTTCATTAAGTTGATAGGTTCATCAGGGTCATTCACTGCTAACACAACCCATCACTCGGTTTGAGACAAAAGAGGCAAAGGTTTCAGTTCCGTGGAGATATATTCACCAACAACATGCCTGAGTGATGTGTTTGTTATTGCTTGCTGCGGCTTTAAATTTTGCTCCTCTGCTCCGCATCAATTTGTATAATTCTTGTCATGTGTGAATTCTTTGCCTTTGATTCATCATTTTTATGCTACTTTATGTTCTTATTTTTATATGGATTAACCAAGTTTTCTTTCTATGCTCTGGCATTTTCTTGAAGAAAGATAATATACAAATGTAAGATTTTGTAAAAAATCAGTGTGGCAACTTGGTAACAAACTTATGATGAGACGGGGATTATTAAGGTTTATCTGTTGAGAGAGGATAAAGAAAAGCTCATACTGGTGCTTTATAGGTTGTTGAAGATTGATTGGGATTTTGCCAGGGGTAAAATTAGAGTCCATCATCGTGTCTAAAAGATGAAGCAGTTTTCTTGCATACGGGACTCAGATTTGGAATACCGTTTGTGTCCTATTTTTTCTTTACCGCTATTTTTGAAGTACTCCTGCAGCTCCATTAAGATCTAATCAATTAAAGTAATCTGATTTGTTGTCATAATTATGGAATTAAATATATACTAAATTAAAATTGAAGTATATTTTACTGCATGTGTTTCAAAATGATTTTAAGATAATATTTTACTATGTTATTCCAAATATTAATTATTAAATACGTAGTATTATTAATTATTAGTACATTATTGTTGAAAAAGGTAGATATCTTCAAATAATTATAAAGTCGAATTTAAACAAGTCCCAATATTATCCAAACTGAACTCTTTAATAAAACAGGACGAGAAATTTATCCGTTAAAATTAATATTAGACAAGGTTTGGTTGGTAAGCAAACAAACATGTCATTAAAATTGCTACACAAGGATGATTAAAGAAATGCTGAAAAATAGTTGTCGTTAGTTCTTCAGAATTATATCATTCTTTTACTTTAGTGCCCATATAGGTAACATAATTTTAGACCCTATTGTTTAACTTAATGAAGTTCACTTAACTTATTTTATAATTTTTTATATTAATTTTGTAAGAGTGCCTTTTTAAAATAAGCAATCATTTCAATTAAAAAATAATGAGAGTTCTTCTGCGTATTCTGTTAAGTCAAACAGTAGCCGAAATCCAATGGTTGATGTTTACCGACTCGAGAGGTATAGAGAATAACACGACATTCATGTCAAACTGGAGCCACCTTCCCGTGGAGACTTGGCTAAACCTTGTCCACACGCACACACCCTCTCATTTGATAAGACGACATGTCCAACTCTTAAGTTCAAACAAAAACCAATTGCTGAAAAAGTTAAAGGCATAAAAAAAAAAAAATAACAAAAATAAAATCCAAGGATTGAGTTTCACCAATCCAAAAAACAAAATGTCTGTGACATCTTCATTCCCATGCATCAAAATCCCAGCTTGTTCCTCCTCTCCATCATGCACATCTTCATCAAATTCATCGTTTAGATTTTCTTCTTCCAGACCTTATGCTGCTCTCACTGTACGGAATTCTCAGACTGAAGGGCCTCTGAGAAGACCAGTGGCTCCTCCTGTGAGAGAACCGTCTAGTAGTGTCCCTCAGCCGCTGAAGCCTTCACCTCCTTCTCAGCCTCCACCCCAGAAGGCTGCTCCTGTTGTTGGGGATGATAAAAATGTCATAACATTAGAGTTTCAGAGGCAAAAGGCTAAGGAGCTGCAGGAGTACTTCAAAAAGAAGAAGCTTGAAGAAGCAGATCAGGGTCCGTTCTTTGGATTCATTGGCAAAAATGAGATTAGCAATGGAAGGTAATTTATTTATTTATTTTTCTTTTGGGACCTTTTGACGTTGGAATTTTCTTTCGAGGGTTTATGCTAATTGCAGTTTTTATAATGTCGGTAGAACTAGTTAATTGTGAGCAGCGATATATTTGGTTGAATGTTGGGGGTGATGTGGTGTTGATCAAAATATTGGCCGAACCTTAAATCTATCCCAGTGTTGTGACGATAGGCCAGCAAATTTCAAGGGACAGTACTTCCAAATTCGTTTCATTTATGTTCTCCCCCCTTCTTAGTGACAAGGCTAAATATGAAAACTCATAATTCAAAAACATAGCATCTTTTATTGTGATGGTTGAGAAGGAAAATCAAGATGATAATAAGACGAGTTTACTTTATCTGTTGTTTGTAAACAATTTAGAACTCCAGGTCTCCTTTTTTGTCTTTTCTTTCACTAATCGGAATGGAAACATTTTAATGTGTGTTCGATTCAATTTATTTTGGAAAAATAATTGCTTATTTTTGTTAACTTTGTGGAAGCTTTTGAGAAATGAGCAATTAAAGGCCACTCTGTTATAGTAGATTCGATTACTGATATACTAACGAAAATAAGGAAGGAGAACAGATTGAAAAACTTCAGTAGTTTGAGAAGAAATTAAAGCAACCAATGGAGGACTAGATTTTAATGTAAATTAAAAGTTTCGGACTATTTTCATTTGGGTTCATACAGTAGTATGAATTACCCATATTTGTTGATATTTTCGTTGTTGTCTCTTCTTGAATGAGGGATACCTTAACCTGAACAAATTGAGTGAGTGCATGTAAAGCTTGCCCTTTTTCTTCCAGGGGAGTGTTAAGAGGCTCAAGCAGATAGAGGAAGGGAAAAGTTGACTTGGTGGAGGATTGAACCTCCAACATCAACGGCACACCTTAAAAACTTGTCCTAAATTTGCTCATTTTAGGCAGTGTTCAGGAACAATTATTCATGTGTCAGACAACCCAATACGTTTTATTTTTTTGCAAAGCTTCACCCTTGCCATGATTAGTGTTAAACACCAGGAAACCGTATACTAAATTGTGTGCAGTATAAAATGCTGAGTATAGTCCCCAGGATTATGTCCAAATATCACTTTCCAAGTAGAACAACTATGTGAAAACTTATGTTTGGGATGAAGGCAACTCAAAACATAAAACAAAGAATTAAAAGCTTTCTGGAATTTTCTGATCTCTCTTGATTATGAATCCAGACACTCCCTAGACAAAACATCCTTTGAGTTGCATTGAATTTGTTATCTTCCAATTTCCTTGAAGATCGAATTCCCTTAATTAGTTACAACCGATTCCTTTGGTGCAACAACTTTTGCTAAACTCTACAAAAAGTCGAATTCTGTAGGTCAAATTAATAAACTAAGGTCATGAAGTTTTATGGATTTCAAGCAAAGATCACACAAAAAAACTATCTATCCTAGTTAACTTCATTCATTCATCGTACCAAATACAACAACCGTCCTCATATCTAACTGCTCCTAGCATAAACATGAGCCGAAACAAGATTTGAATGGTGATCAAGCATCCAAAACCATTACACATAGCAATTACAACTCAAAACAATGGAAAATATTCATAGAATAACTCAATTACATTAAGTTAAAATATCATCAAAACCAAATTAAACCATTGTAAAGAGGGGTTTAACTAAAGATGAATACAACCCTAAAAAGTTCATCAGATGAAAAGGGATGTGAAACTAGGGATCCCAGAATTGTGTTTCCCTGACTTGGAGGCTGAAAAAAAAAATCATTGGGAGGCTGATTGATTATTTTGGTTCCCCCTCTCTTGCCTTTTGTTTGTGATTTTCACAACAATTGTTTCCATGGCACCAACTAGTCAGAATGCTATTACCTGATTGTGTATCCTGCGCTATGGCTTTCTGATAGGGACTTGGGTAATATGGGGTGGTTGAATCTCTCATTGTGTAGTATGGGATATTCGGTGAAGTATTTAAAGGTTTTGTTCTTCTTCTTAATAGCTAGTTTTTGAGGATGGGTTCTCTGCATGGGTACCAATGAATGGGTACCAGAGTTGGTTGTTTTCTACCTCCCAAGAATTAGAGTTCTTACTCTCTTTTTGTCTATGATGTAATTTTATAATATATGAAAGAGTTTCATAGGTATGGACTTTTATTGTGTAGGTTTTTACTACTAGTCAAATAGACTACTATTTATTCTTTATGAAGGAGATATAGATTTGCAGAATTATTTTCTCCCTCAGTGCTAATCCAGCCGTCAATTACCTGATACTCGAAGTTTAAGCTCCTATTGGAGTATCATGTTTTCAGTAACTTGCCTGGTTGTGTTTAATAATATGTATTCATTTTGAGATGATACCTCAGCTCTTGTATGACATATGTGTGTGCTTATGCTTGTTCTGCTCTGCCTATTCATTTCACTTTTCATTCTGGAATTTTGTTTTAACAGATGGGCAATGTTTGGTTTTGCTGTTGGATTGCTAACAGAGTATGCAACAGGCTCAGACTTTGTTGATCAAATAAAGATCCTTCTCTCCAATTTTGGGATAGTAGATTTGGAGTGAATACCATAAGATTATATATATACTGTCAATAGTTTCATGTAACTTATCCTAGACTAAACAATGTTCATCAATTTGTTTCATCTTCATATATAGCAACCACTTGCTTCTTTGTCCCACATTTATGAAATAACAACAATATAAATGATTTTCCTTTTCCTTTATGTTCAAAGTCTTGCCATATATATGGTAAATTAAGTACTGTGACATGTGTTGACTGACAAACATGCCTCTTAAATTTGTGATCAATGATTAAATCTCCAGATCCATGTGTATGGAGGAATATTTCTAAGAAGTAGTTAGTTAATTAAATGGATCTTAATATTTCGAAAGATTATTCTTTAACTCTCCGTGAGGACAATAATAATACTGGACGATAATAATAACTATAATATATTGCGTTTAGCATCAGATGCAGAATGAAATATGTAATGTTTTCAATCATAATTTAAAGCATCATCTATTCTCTATAACTCACCTCTCTCTTCACAGTTCGAATCTCGTAAAATGGACGAGTATGGATTAGTCAAATATCCAAAGAGTGGATTACATCTTGTATTAGGAGAATAAAAATGTCAGTTATAAATATAATCACTTGGTTTATCATAGTTCATTACTTGTCAGCACCTTTTAGTATAAGCAGGAGCACAGTGTATCTCTTACATTTTTGCGATATAAATTATTAATACAATGAACTACTTTTGTGGTATTCTTTTTTTTAAGATCTATAATGTTTGTTCACATCAAATGGGTGTTATTTCATCTTTAATAAAAATTCTGATACCTTCTAGAAGGCTCAAAAAGAATGTAAAATGATATTTGAAAGTATTACTGTTGGCTGATTTGTCCACAGTCAACTCTTGATAACTTCATAATTAACCACACACAATTTCGAGGCTTTTATTTTTTCTTGATAATTTGTACAAATGCACGAATATTGATTTTTGAGTTTAAGTCAACTTTACATGGAATGAATTAAAAAATAAAATAATTTTTTACAGTTCAGTGATGATGAAAGACTACCTCTAGCTATTTTCATGGTTTTCTAAATTGTCATATTACATTTTAGAGTTTTAGAGTAATGGTTGCATGGATGTATAATGGAGTTTTATCTTATGAATGAATTTATTTTAATTTTATTTTTTCTACTGCAAAATTCATTCAAACAATCCATATAATTTCTCTTTAAATCTATTACTTAAAAAAAAATTGGCAATAAGCCATTTTTGAGAGAAAATAAATGAATAAATACGTTAAAATGAAGATTTAAGGATCCTTTGAATAATTATTAGAGGGAAAATAAGTTTTTCATTGATAGTTTTTTTATGATAGTATTAATACAATATGTTTATTAGTTTTACAATTAATTTTTACTAAAACACACACATAGATATAAAGATTAAATTACTAGAAATCATATATATAAAAAAAGAAACATGTTTATTTGTGATCTGAAGAAGGAGGTGCTTAAAGGTTATTTGGATGAATAAAGAAATTTGAGTAGTAAAGATGGATATACGAATCTTGGTAGGTGTCGGTACTCTGAGAAGGTTGCCGGCTGTGGGACCCAACAAAAGAATAAAAGATCTAACATTTCTGCCAAACACAGACACGTGCGCCCAACACTCGCTCACGCCATTCCATGACATAGCCATTGCCATTGCTTACTGTCACACTCCATATGTCTCTCCATCTTCCAAGTTTCACCCTTTCGTTTCCACTTTCAAAACTCTCTTTCTCTCTCATATTCTAAGAACTGCGCAGTCATTTTCTCGCTCTACGGAAAACCCAAAGAAGAAAGAGCCCATTGGGTTTGCCTGTGAGTGAGAGTGAGTACCCGCAGCAACATTCCAAATGTGCCGTCCGTGGTCGGCTTCTACCATTATCATTTCTCTCTCTATACCTCTCTTTTTCTTGTGGTTGCAGCTGCACTCATAGAAGCTGAGGAACACTCGTTATGGGCTGTGTTCAGGCTAAGCAATTGGATTTGGAAGGTCCAGACTACAGGAGCTTGGAGAGGTTGAAGTTGGATAATGGGTATGTCGCAAGTAATGACTTTCTTGCTCATAGGAGATCCACTGGTCAAAGACATGACCCTAATAAGGACCATAACAGGCTGCATCAGCATCAGAGAGAACAACCCACAAAGAATAAAGTGGAGTCTGGTATTGCCAATGATGGTGCAGGGCATCGTAAGGGCAAGGTGGTTGGAAGAGAGGGGAGGAGAGTCACGCGTCGTGATGATATGAAATTGGCAAACAAGTGTTGCTTTGAGGATGAGATGGTAAATGGGTGGCCAAGGTGGTTGGTTGATAATGTTCCTGCACAAGTGTTGGCAGGCTTGGTTCCCAGGAGTGCTGAATCCTACAAAATGATTGATAAGGTTTTTCTTTTTTGGTTCTGTATGAGTTTTGATTAGATAAGGATTAGGCAAGGATAGGAATTGGATGAATGGTTGAGGAGATTCTAAGTACAGATATGCTTTTTCAGAATTTTTCTTGCAAATTTATTTGGTTATTCTGTGCACAGTGAAGATGGTTAGGTGTGATCTAGCCCATCAATACGCCGCATTGTGTTTGAAAAATTCAGACATTTTCAAGATGTTGCCTTAGTGTTCGCCAATTTATAATTTTCTCTGCTTGAATCTAATTAGAGTTCCAGGTATCTCCAGTTGCACATGAGAATAGGCTATTTGAATTTGGCGATTTATGCAAGCAGACAGTTCAATTGTTTGTTTGTGCATGATCGATTTGAAAGCATTATTAATCATAATCTCATAGGTCCGATCAGTTATATCATGAAAACTTCAAGCAATTGAATCGTGATATTGATTTCTATCTAGTTTACGAAAGTTGTTATCCAGGATGAAATTCAACTACTACTTACGTTTTATTGTTTCCAAATTATTGACAATCTACTACGCAAATTCTGTTCATGTATAGTTTATTAATCAAAATTGATGTGCTGTCCTAACTGATAATGGCAGGATGGAGCAAACTAATTGACTTATGTTATTTACATATTGCAGGTAGGACAAGGAACCTACAGCAATGTTTATAAAGCTCTGGATCGAGATACAGGAGAAATTGTGGCCCTGAAGAAGGTTCGCTTCAATACATCAGAGCCTGAAAGCATAAAGTTTATGGCAAGAGAAATTATGATATTACAGAGACTGGATCATCCCAATGTAGTCAAACTTAAAGGATTAGCCACTTCAAGAATGCAGTACAGTATATATCTAGTTTTTGACTTCATGCAAACAGATTTGGCACGAGTTATTGCTCGTCCTGAGGAGAGATTATCTGAACCGCAGGTTAAAAGATTCTCTTCGATGCTTTGGGTCATTTTAACATTTGGAACCCTTTATTCACCTTAATGATCCTAAAATGTTAATGTAGGTCAAGTGCTATATGCATCAGTTACTTTCAGGTCTGCAGCATTGTCATGATAGGGGAATTCTTCATCGAGATATAAAGGGGTCAAACCTTTTGATTGATAAAAATGGGATGCTTAAGATTGCAGATTTTGGACTTGCCAATTTTTATGGTCCAGATCATCATCAGCCTCTCACAAGCCGGGTTGTGACACTATGGTACAGAGCTCCTGAGTTGTTGTTAGGTGACACGGACTATGGAGTTGGTGTTGATCTGTGGAGTGCTGGATGTCTCCTGGCAGAAATGTTTAAAGGATTTCCAATCATGCCTGGCAGAACTGAGGTGATAATGGCTTCCTTTTGTCTTCCAAGTATCTTTGGCTATTTTTGAAGTTCCTTTCTTTTTGTAATGTCTTCTATTCTGCTTTGCATAATTTTGTGTTGATTTGTTGCATTTCTTACTGACTTCAATTTTCTATATCTGCTAATCATGAACTTTCCCTGCTTCCAGGTTGAGCAAATTCATAAAATTTTCAGGCTATGTGGCACACCATCAGAGGAGTATTGGAAAAAATTGAGACTTTCTACAACTTTTAGACCTCCAAAGTCTTATAGACCCAGCCTTGTAGAAACCTTCGGGGATCTCCCTCCATCTTCTTTAGGTCTTGTATGCACTTTGCTTGCTTTGGATCCTGCATTCCGTGGCAGTGCATCTAAAGCTCTTAAAAATCAGGTTAGTAAAGAGTAAAGATAATAATGACTACTCCTGACTTAAGTTATTCTGACTCCAAACCATTAAACTACGCAATGCACGATACTTCTATGAAGATTAAATCTTTCTCCAGTTTCAATTTGTTGGCAATGAATTTTCAATTTTGCATACCAATTAGCAATTTCAGTTGCTAATTAATGGAATATTTATCTTATATGCGCATGTATGTGTTAATGGTTTAATAACTTTTTGCATTTTGATTTGACTAATAATCTTCAAAATGAAAAGTACATTTTATAGATTTAATGTTCGCGTGATGATTCAGTAGTGGCTCATTATCTTGTAGAACTAGTAGATATAGAAAAACGCACACAAACATGAGCTAGGAAATAATTACATGCCTAAATTATTCCAAATTTCTCACGTACAAGTGTCTTTTGTTTTGCAGTTTTTCTTCACAAGCCCATTGGCATGTGACCTCTCTGGTCTGCCTGTAATCTTCAGAGAGGGTGATGAGCATGTTCATGCCAATGAACAGATCAAGTAAGTCTTTTTTAGCCATAAAGTTTTGACGATAGCTTCAGTCAACTAGCTACACATATACATATCCTTCTATTTTACATAAGTCTACATGTATATGTGACACTGATTAATGGTATATCTCTTATTTTCATAGTGAGAAGTGAGCCATATCGGTAATTCTGTTTTCAAAATTTAGCAGACAATTGTTTCATTTAAGCAATATAAAATGCAGCTAGTTACCCAAAGGACCTTCTTGTGACGAACTATTGGATGCTATTTTTTTATCCTGTATCATGAGAGTTATTTGCCTGCAGTCATTAAAGTAGTTCTATTTGAATTTGCTAGAAGTTGAGTGCAAGACAATGCCAAATGCTTGTAAGTCTATATAAAATCCTTTTTTATTTTTGATGAACAAGAGAATAGAGATTTTAGGCAACAATTCTGATGAGAGCAACTTCATATACGCACCCCTTGTCCTCCGCAAAAATGGACAACTCGATTCACAGTTCATACATAAGTTGTTACATATTAGTATTTGTACTTGGGTTTGGTGATGCTGACATATGTTTATGCTATAAAATTTTGTTCAACATGTGGCATTGAACTATTAATCCAGATACATTTGTTTTAAAATGTGGCGATTATATAAAAAGTTATTGTCTTAAATATTTAATTTCTTAATTTCAGTACTGGCAAAGATATCTTATTGCTTTGCTTATACTTACAGGTACATGAACTCTAAAATCAGGCGTTCTCGTACATATCTGGAGCGTCGTAAGAATTCAGCATCTAAGAGGCCAATAGAGCATACTGTATCTTCTAAAGAGGTATTAAACCTTGTGCTTTAGGACATTCTGTGAGTGACTAATGAAATTTGAGATTGCCCACTCATGCTTGATGGAGTTAGATTCAAATTTTTGTTTTCCCACCTTGTGATAGAACCAAGGACTTCCCCGCTATGTTTCCACCTATTTGGTTTCCCAACAGCTGTGGTTATGTTGACTTGTTTCTCATTATGCCCGACAAAGTATTTGCTTGGAACACCTTTTGAGGTTAACATATCTCTATGGTCCACGCTTGTTACAGTTGGAATATTGCTCACAGTAGACCATATGTTAAAATAAAGCTGATGCTATGTCTTCAGGGACACAATACCAAAAAGAAAATGATAAATGCATCAATAATTTAAAACTACAGATGTTGTACTGTATTATATGTGTTCATTTTTATAGCTTGATCTTTAGCTATACTTTTCTTGTTATCATTTTGGTTATGTAGCTACTATTGCAGCTAATTAATGTATTGGTTTCACATATTGTTTCAGGAATTGATAAGGAATGTTAGACCTGAAACTTATGCTCCAAGTAAAGACATGGATAGCACAAGTAGTACCTCATCTAGTGTAAACCCAGGTGGGGCTAAGGACCAATCACCTATTTTTCTATCTCCATTTGAGGAACTAGATCGAAAGCTATCTCCAAAAACCCATCACCATGTTAATGTTGGTGAAGAAAACATCAAGAACCTTCCTCCATTACCCAAGTCAAAACCATATGCTACCAAGAAAGATGACAGCAGATACAGACCAGACCAGTTTTTCAGGTCAGCTTCCACCAGAGAATTTAGATACTTAAAAAAGGAGGAACGTTTACTATTGGATTTTGATGATTAGGCTATCCGAGAATATGTAAACCCAAAATTGATATTTTTATTTTAGTATTTGGTGTATTCTGAAAAGCTATACACATTCTTTTCCCTATTGGTGTGGCCTGATTTGTCAACCCACTCTCCTAACATTTTGATTCTTCCGTTCAATAAGCATCAGCCCAAGTTGCATGCTTGTTCAAATCTCTTTGATTAGATTGTAAATCAACTTTACTATTGTACTATACATTTCCTAGGCACAACTTTATGCATATGGTTCAATTCCATGACTTGAGCATCGAATAATTGATACCATATTTGATACTGTATACAGTATATCTATTTTTGATTCACTTTATTTATTTATCTTTTTTGTATACACACACATCTCAAAATTACTCTTCCAAAATTGAAGGGCACATCAATACTTTTTGTACGACTATGGTGTTAGCCTCTTTAGTTCAGGAAAATTTTGTATTGGCGTGTAAAGGAAAAAGATGAAAGTGAAAGCAGGCATAATTGTGTAAAGTGTCAAATATAATGTCAATTATTTTATATTTAAATAATAAAATTATTATGAAAAAAAAAATTCATTATGCTACACACATTCTAATGCCATCTTCAGGTGGGACTAACTACACAATTAGATGCTTGCAAGCATGAACTATTATAACTGCAAGTGATGTGTATCTAGCATTATTGTCGTAGAAAATAAAAAACCATCTACGTGAAAAATTAAAAATCTAAATACTTCGTTTTATTATTGAGGGAAGAAACTTGCACTAAATTGTTTAATCGTTTGCTCCGGGTTTTTAATACAATCTCTAAAGGAAGAAGCTTTCACGCAATTACTCACAAAATTGTCACAACTCAGAAGAAGGAAGAAAGTAATGAATGTAGAGCTAGAGACATACAATTGGTTTTGGAACTTGCAATTGATTATTTTCGCTGCTGTATCAATAATTAAAGTATTTGCATATTCATATCATTATCAAGCCTAGGAAATTTTAGTTGTCCACATCACACATGACGATCTGTGAGTTGGGGTGTCACATTCCATGATAGCCTAGTCTAAATCTCTATAATCCTCCCTACTTGTTTGTTTCAATCCTTTGTCGTTTTCTGTTTCATAATCAACTGAAAGAGTTCAGTCATTGAATTTGGATTCGAGGATATTAAGATATACAGAGCAAAGTGACTCCAATGAGTCAGGAACTGTTCAGTGCTAATCGCTGGTTTTAAAAATAGATTGTTGAATACAGAGTTTGGAGGGTTAAAGTTGCTCATACGAAATAAAGAAATTATTATATTAGAAGGAGAAAATTACCCACACGTAGCAACTAACTGTTACATATCGGGACTCACATACAAATTTGATAGAAACTAAGCAACTATTTTTTAATTACAGGGTTTCTTAGAACCATGTGTGGTGTGTTGAACATTGAAACTTGAAACTCCAGCGACAAATCCAACTACAAATATGAAGATTGCAACAGGGGCAGGCTTACCTTCGTTTCTTAGGCATGTTTAGCTAGAATGAAAAGAAAAAAAGTTATATTCTTGAGAAAATTAAATTAGGTAGGTTTAGGCTAGACCTGTCTTCATCTTGAAAAAAGTCATCAACAGATATTGAAGCCACTTAAGAGTGTTGTGTTTAGATTGCAGATATTGAAACATGATAAGTACCATCACCAAACTTATGACAAGGAATTAATAAATATGTATGTCTTTCAAAAGTGAATGATAAACGTAAGTTGACTCTTATACCTTGAAGCAGGGAATGTTTTAAGGTACTTTATAGCTGTATTGGATAGGCCTCAAATATGTAGTTTCTAGAATAAAAGATCAAGCAAAGGTTTATTGTTAAAATTGTAAAGTAGGAAAGCATATTAAGATTTCTATCTACTGTTTCAGATCATTGGATAAGAAGTTAAGAACACAGATCACACATCCAAAAGAAAAGAACTAAACAAAAGAAAGAGTTTATTATTAATCACAATTTTTGGAAACATTTTGAATCCTTGCTTGTTTGATACAAAGCATGCTAGTTTGCTCTTCCTCATACCGACAGACCAGCCAAGAAACCCTTGATTGCAGAACAAATATATATTCCAACCCAGCTAGTCCTGTCTCATTTTTTATGCATAACATATTACCTCACAAATACACCACTGCAATATTTTCATTCATAAAAGGCCTTACCTTCAAAGTTGATATTGCTGAACACATGCTAGCCCCATGGCAAGCAACTCCTATGGTTGGTCAGTTCACACACCATAGCGAATGTCACTGAACTTGTTCTTGATCCACTTGAAGCTGTTTCTGACACTTGTTTTAAGCTTTCCTTCCACTGTCAACACATTATAGGCCTTGACTCTCTTCTTCCTCTTGAGCTCTGGATCGTTTGATGCACTAAACCCACTTCCCTTCTGGGTTGGCCCATTAAAATTATATGAGTTGGACCGTTCACTGAAACCAAATTCAGTGTAAGAGCAGGAGTATTCTGGGAAAGACTTGCTTTTCTCCATGATCTAATCAACCAAGTTTCAGAAAGAAACCTTCTCTTTGATCTCTCAATGCATGAAACAGGAAATATTTGTATTACATAAGCAAAAATGGACAAGCTGGTAGAGGGTTTTTAGAGGGAAGAGCTACATCATGATCCTGTGTGGTGGCACCCCATGTGTGGTGTTGGATAGTGCCCTTCTGGGCTTTGAGAATCATGAGGGTCATTGGTAGTGTGGGAAGTGGGGCACACTAGTAGAAATAGGAGATGCCACCATCTACACTAGTGATGACACAATATGAATTCTCATGGCCACCCTTTGTAGTGGGGGGTCCCAAGTTTGTTGTTTTATTTAGTTTTTGATACTGAGATAAGGCACTAGGCTATGCTTTGAACAAATGCTGAATTGCCATTTGCATGCTATTATACATTCACATTTATATTGTTTGGTCGTGCCAAACTTCTAGTGTCCCAACCATTTCTGAATGAAAATAAAATGGGAGTCATCTCTATCTTTATGTCACAATCAGTGGCTTAGTGCTCTGTGGTCCCTGGACTTTCAAGCAGATCAAAGATTGAAAAGATTATCTTCATCCGTTTGCTTTAGGTGAAAAATTATCTAATGCGATTATGATCTGCTGTATATGATTGACCAATTTAGTATCGTTATTTTATGCACAAATGGGACAAAACCATATGTGCTCCACATTTTCTGATCAATTTTTTTGATGAATTCAATTTCATAAATCCGTTTCATTCGAAACTGTCCACTAAGTCTTATCCAACCTAATAATTTTTTTAACAAAAAAAATTGAGGAAGTCGCAAGGTTGTGCCATCACATATCAAGTTACATGCTCAAACCTTTACTTTCATTGATGAAATTCAGTTTAATAATAAGTTAAAAAAATAAAGAGAAATCAGAATCTCTGTATGACTTGATTAATGTAGATTTGTAGTGATTGCAGAGGTTAGAAAACTCAAAATTAAAGACTCTGATACATGGTAGACCCACATGTATTATGGTAGGAGTACAAAATCAACTGGCCTATAAAGGCTTTGGTTCTCCGTATTCCTATAGGCTCCAAAATATATTTATAGCTTCTAATGAATCACTAGGTCGATTTGGTCTATTCAGCAATCAGCATCTGCATGAATCTTCTCAAGTTGAAGAAAAAGAGATTGCAAAAATGAAATGATAATAGCTATTAAGAAATAAAATTAAGTCAAATATAGTCTGAATTCTTTGAGAATAGGCATCTTATCAATTTGCTGTCTTGAATCCAAAAGTAGAAAACCTACCAAGTCTCTACCAAAAGAGATGCTAAAAGGGCCCTTATTTCGGAATACCATAATGGTTCAATTGATGGATCATTTGAGCAACCTATGCATGAAGGTTTATGCCCCCATCCTGTTCCTTCATTACTTTTCAGCCTATGCTAATGAATATTCTAAATGTTCTGATTTTACATTTCATATACTGGTGATAAATCCAATATTTTACATACAACACCTATAATCTTTATTTAGAAAACTTACTCAAGACTTTATTCTCATTTCATGTTAAAGGACGTGTAGGTTGGATTACGCTAAACCTTGGTGTAATTTTCTAACTGTTGAAATTATATATACAATAGCGATGCCAATTATTATTGTGGACCACGTACAATTTCATTGATCCAAGTGAAGACAATAAGAACACTCTTCCGAAGTACGAATATTTTTCATGCTGAAAGCAAATTAACATGCAATTCATAATTAATCTGGTTTTGTATTGACTAAAGTAGGGTGAGTGCGTCCTCTCATCAACCTAAAGTTTATTACAGCAAGCAAAGCTAGCATCATAATGCTGATACCAGAAGCATCCCTCCCTTGGCATTTCAGCATGCAGAACTTGTGATTTTTCTAAAATAAATCCCTCCAATATTTAATGACTCATAACAATGATTGATCCACATTCCATTACTCAATTACATATTCTGATCCAATAATGATACGCAATTATTTCATTTTATTTAGGTTAAATTCAACTAGACTTTCCCCTTTAGTCCTAGGCATATGCAGATAAAGACTTCACATGACACAAACTGTTCTCCATTGGATTGGAGTAAATATGTTGCAAACTGCAATCATGTTTTGCCGATCAGCTTTATCTCTTCCTTTTTTTCTTTTCTTTACACTGTTATGATCATTACATAAGGGGAAAACTATACATCAAATTAACAGTATGTGATCATGCAGAATATGCTTGTGAACATTGCAAGGTAATTTATACAAACATCTTGGTGTGAATGATAACCTTTCTTAAAAAACAGGATTTTTTAATTAAAAGAAGAAGAGAAAACATAATATTAGTTGTTAAAATTGTAATCATCGATCATTTTAATCTTTAAAATTAAGAAAAACTTACTTAACTCTTTAAATATAGTTATTTATTAGTTTTTAATTAGAGTTTAGAGTTTTGATTTTGCAGTACATTTTCTTAAACTTTAATATAAATAAGATGCTTGCAAATGAAAAGAAACATAATTGATGAAAGAGATTTAGTTAAAGATAGATAAAAAGAAAAACTTTAGCTAATTTAGCAATCTTTTAAAACATGAACTGGTAATCGAGATTCCATGTCACAAAATTATGTTGAACAAGTGGATTGTTAGTTAATGAAATGAAGTGAAGTGATAAAAATAATTGAAAGATTAAAAATATGATGAGTAGATGTGTGTTAAAAATAGGATGTCTCCTTCTCAGCTCCCCAATCTCCCTACAGTATTATTAAGCACCCACCATCTTGTTTCTTTCTCAATCTTCCATTTCAATCACTTTCCTTTATTCATTTTCAATTTCCTACCAATTTTCATGCTACTTCTTCCCATCCAAACATGGAAGACACTCGCATTAATCACCTTTAACCTAATTGTGAAATAATGGTTTATTACCTAAGCATGTTCATGAACCATTTGCTCTTTAATTCTCAATTTGTTTTGTACTTTGATTTGATATACAACCACACCATGTCGTTTAATTTAATGAAATCTAGCTTCATAATAAATAATATTCATTGTCATGGTAACATGTTTTAATTCGGAAATTTAGATCATTATATCATAATTACATTTTCAAAAATTTCAATTTAAAATATAAATACATGTTATAAAAATTAATATCTGATATAAAATCAACTAAGCTTTTCACTTAGAATATAAACATATTTAATATCGTAAGATATAAACATACAGATAGTTATTTTTAATACAAAGATAAATTTACAAATATTTATACAGAAATATTTTTATTTTTATTTTTCTTGTATAAATCTTTAAAAATGTGATTAAGAATAATGTGATGTTTTTATAATTAAAAAAATAAAATTGAATACAAAAAAATAAAAGAGCTGCTAAACACTCCTTTTTTTTTCACCATGTACTATATAAATCTCTTGCCATGGTCATCATAAAAAAAAGGGTAAATGATGAAAAAAGCATTAAAGAGATAGAGAAGATGAAAAAAGGTAGGTAGAGAAGTAATTGTGAAGAGTGGTTTGGAAAGAGATACTTGGCTCTACGAGTGTTCTTATGGTTGAACTTTGAAGTATCTTCACTGCCCTGGAATTTGCTTGGCTGAAATCTATTTCTAGACTGTGGACTGAGTGTGATTCCCTTCTTCCCTTCTACCAAATCTATTCAGATTGCTACTCATTAATGGCTGTCATAATCAACACCCTTATTGGACTACGATACAATACAAATCATTCAAACATGTGTTATCTTCCCTTATCATCTTTCACCCGACCCCTACACTCATTTTCTTCTATTTTATTTCATCACTGTATTTCCAACAATGATCTGTCACGTTTTCTTTTTATTAGTTTCAGTTTGTTTTGGGCCTTTCATCTCTTGTTAAAAACAAAGAATTGAGAGAATCCAGATCCGCAAAAGTATGGACTAATGTGAACCAGGCCCTGTACAGACATTTCTATCATTTGGGCCGTATGATCCTGCTAATGCGAAAAAAGAATGAGAAAAATTTGAATATGATGATGGTAAGGAAGATTTGGTCTGAACGATTTATACAGCAGCAGACCCAAAAGAACCACCAATCCAAAACAAGTGTTTTGTATATTGTCCTCATTAGAGAAATATATATGCGAATGAGAAACTCTCATTCTGATTTTTCGATTATTCGTACTGAAGTACTTATAACTAGGAACATTACATAATAGTTCCTTACTACATTTGATCATCCTTAAAAGAAACGATCGAAACAAGAAACAAGAAACAAGGGTTTACGCATTATTTATAGCCATAACATGTACAAAACACGTAACAAACACGACCCGGTTACATTTCTATGAATTCTTGGGCCACATTTTCCACGACAGAAGTCAAGAAGGACTTGCTATTGGCATTCCTGACGGAGCAGTTGGCACGAATCTCCCCTTGATTTCCCGTCAACACATTGAGCTGACCCATCTTGATCATGGCAAACACAAACTTCTCAAAGAAGAGACTCTGGTTCAAGGCAAAGCTGGTGACAATGCTTTTGGTCCTGCTATCGGTGTACAGGTCTTGGTCAGAGGTGAAGAGGCCCTGTCGGTTCAAGAGATCAACGTAGTACTTGTTGTCGAAGGTGTTGGGGGATCGAATGTCCAGCACTGTGGTGTTGTCGGTGGTGTTGGTGGGGCATGTGAGTCTGAGGTTTTTGCTAAAGGTTTGGTCCATGACAGGGTCCTGTGTAGGGTAGAGCCTGTTGGTGAACGAGTTGCAGTGGCTGATGCCTATGGTGTGGCCACCGGAGAGGGATACCACGTCGGTTGGGTCGAGGTTTTTGGTGGCAAGGGAGTTTAGGATGGTGGTGGTGTTGCTTGAGGGTGCTGGAAGGTTGTTCAATGTCTCTTGTCTAGTGGCAAAGGTTAACCCATCTCTCCTTCCCAAGGGAATATTGTAGTCTGGTCCTCCTGACTGTCATTGATAATAAAGAAAGAAAAAGATACATCATCAATACCCAAAAAAGGTGTGAAATGAAGAACTAGTAAAAAAAAAAAGAGTTGATGATCGAGTAAGTGTATGTTTGAACTGAATCCCGTAAAATAGTTTTATGTATTATTTATCATGACGATAATACATAATCTCTTCAAAATTTGTTTTAAAATAACATAATTTGATTAGGAAGTAAGTAAAATTTGGTAAAGACATAAAACTTAAATAATATTCACATGATTTAACTTGACTTTCATATATTAAATACTTCTATCTTTTTTTTTTATTTCCTTTTATGTATTATAAAGTAAAAGAAGAAGCCATTACATTTTACTGGATTGAATAAAACATGGCTTACATGTAAGTATTAACGTGGCAAAACCTTAGTAGATTTATAGAAGAGAAGAGAGAAGGAATAGTATATTTAAAGAATGGCAGAAATATTTTTAGATAAAGTAAGATATGTTATTTTTGTTTGTATATGTTTTAATGATAAAAAGGTATAAATTCGGGGGATATGGGATGTGATGGTCACCACACAAAAAATAATTTTCTTTAAGTTTTATATGTAAAAATATATTTTGACACCCTATTTTTTATATTGATCCCATTATATATAGTTTTTAATTCTATTTCTGGGTATAATAGTGGTATATTTAAATATTTGCTCTCATTTTTAGGTAGTTTTTTTCATTATTTATTTTTAAGTGGAAGGAAAGGATTATATTATGGGACCATGATATTTTCTTATCTTCTTATGTATTAAATGAGGGAAATATTCTTTTATAAATTTGGATTCTTTCTTATGTTGTTTGTCATGTCTTTCTCTCGTATTAAACATGTGTTTTTCTCGTATCAACCACGTTGTAACACTAGCTTGTGTAGTACGTTGTTAGGAATTAAACTTTAAATATTTTCTTACGCGTTTTGATTTTATTTTACTTTAATCATAAAATTATTAGTATGGAAAGAAAAAAAAAAGTGTTTTTAGTTTTTATATTTTTAACTAAAATTAATCTAAGTTCTTAAACTTTCATATCAATAAAAATAAATTTTCAACTTCTCAAATTTTCAACTTTCATATCATTTTTCAACTTTCATATCATTCCCCTTTATTTTCTTTAGTAGTGGTAAAGTCATTAAAAAGACAAACATATACATATTGTAAGAATCGGAAGATTGATTTAATCAATTTAAAAATAGAGAGAGATAAATGATAAAGACCAAAAACATATTTTAAATTTCTAATTTTTATAATAACGATTTAAAAGTTATATTTATCATATTTTCTGATAAATGAATGCGTAAAGTCTTAAGAATAAGCCATATAATGGTACTTACAAGGAAAACAGCATCGCGTGCAGCAAGGGCAGTGATGTCTGAACATGAAACGACTCTTCCACACTTATTTTCTAACAGACCACGAAGTTTCTCAATGATCTTAAAGGCCTCAGCTCTCAAAGTCAAGTTTGGTGGTGCATCTTTCTCACCTGGCCCACTTGCTGATCCATCCAATAAAACTGACCCCTCACAACCCTACATGTTTAAATTTTGTTCACCTAGCCACAGTTAATGACCAACCATACTCATCAATGCATTTGTCAGCATGTTTTCTGTACATGAAAAATGAATGAATGTTTTCTAAAAACAGCTAAATGTGATTAATTTGGCCTATGATAAGAGACAACTAAATCTGATTTACATGATCATCATTTATATAAATGATTAATTTTGACAAATTCATACTTTGGAAAAATGCTTAGTGTGCACAAGTACGAAAAATCTTACAAGCGTTTGTGTTTGTGTATGTGTATTCTCTATTGCTCGTTCTGTAAACTACCTATATTAATTATAAGCATATATAATATAAAGTTTTGGAGGTAGAAAATCATGTGTAGTTGACAAGCATAAGATGGTGTGCATGATCTCCTAGCTTAGATGATTGATTAATTACCTGAACAAAGCAGTCATGGAAGTGAAGGCGAAGCAAGCCAGCAGCTTGACCAATGTCGTTCTTGAAGACCTTTTTGAGCTCAGTTCTAACGATAGATTTAAGCTTAGGGCAACTTTTGTCATAGAAGTTATACGATAGACCCGTGACTGTAGGAGGCCTGGCTTGTGCCTCACACACTTTGATAATCAAAACGGAAAGAAAGATAAAGATGAGAAGAAAGCTGAAAGTGGCACTCTTACAAGAAAAGGGAGCCATAATCGAAAGCAGAAAAGTAATGATATCTGATGTAGCAAGGCATGTCTAGTATTTAAGAAAAGTAGTGAGTCAGAACAATGGACCACTACTGTGTGAATATGTTCATAATTTCTTTAGGGGTTAATAATATGTTCATTATGGTCAATTTCTTAGAGAACTCTAAGCAGCCCTGAGGTTGGTTCAAGGACGTCTCAAGAAATAAAACATGACAATGACAAAGGCAAGTGGTTAAATGACCATTAATTAAAACTGTTAAATGGATTTGATGAAAATAAGTCATTGTCATTGAATAGAACCGTGAAGATAATGAGAATGTCACGTGGGAGTAGCAGGGTTAGGTTACTACTTTTACTGCAGTGCTAAGTGGGTTGCATGCAAGGGATTTTTATCCTTTGCCTTTATTAGTGGAACCGCATAAAACTCATCCATTCAATTTAATTTGCTGGATAATAAGTTAACATCTAAAATTAAATTTTATTAATATTTATGGTAACTTGAAATTTCCCTTAACTGCTAATTTTGAGTTTGAACAATTTTCTATTAGGGCATAAGTTAAGAACAAAGTGGCACCTGTTTTTCAACAACGTGGTACAACTTCAATTCAATTTTGATGGCCGGTGACCCTTTTTGTCAATGTCTTTTAACGCAAGCCATAAGAACCAGTTTTTCTTGTACGATGATGATGCAGGAAATTTCAAGTTAATTCATGCAAAGTAGTACGGATAAATTATAAAGGCATACCACTCATCATCAATGTCGGGTTAATTAGGGTTTAGTTTCTTTGCCCCTCCTCTCTGTATTCACTTTGTTAAGAATATATTTTAAAATAATGATTTTAACATTTTAATTTATTTTTATTATCATTTCAATAATTTAACATAAATTAAATTAATTTACCAATATATTTATAACAAGGATTATTATTAAACAGTATATTACTTTTAAACAAAACCAAAGTTTTTAAACCAAATAACTTTTATTTTAAAAAGTGGTCTTAAGTTTAAACATGAAAATTGACCAAAAAATTATAACATTATATATAAATTATTTCATCAGTAATTTTTTTTTTATAGTGACAGAAAGACAAAGACTCAGCTTAACATTATTAGGGTCACTTTACAAGACTTCTTAGTCAATAAGTTAGTCAACAAGGAGATTAATTGGATTCACCTTTAACTTATTAGTTTCATTTTCCACACACTACTCGTGATTTGATAATTTATTAAACATTTATAAAAATAAATATTAAAACAATACACTATCGAAAAAGACTCATTTAAGTAGGAAAAATTAACTTCAAAATTCATTTTATAAGCTAAAATTTATATTAATAGGTAAAGAAATTAATCAACAAGTAAAATTTTTTATTTTAATATTTTCAAATATTATAAAATTTTTAACTAATTTTTATTTATTATTTTCATTTAAATTTTAAAATAATATTTCATTCGTATCAATAAAAAAAATCATAAATATATTTTATTTATTTATTATATATATTTATGTAATTTTTAAGAAGTAAAAAGAAAGGTAACATAACATAAGAAATGCACATTAGAGAAGTAACACATGTCAGTCTACCAAACACGGTCATTAATTTATTAAATTAAGAAACAAACATTCCTTAATCTCACATATGACCATGTAAATCCACACCTTCTTCCACCACCGATGTCACCACCAAACCCTCCTTCTTCTTGTTCGGGACGGAGCATTTCGCGCGAACCTCTCCTTCTTTCCCCGTCAACACATCCAACTGGCTCAACTTCACCACCGCATCAGAAAACCTATCGAAGAACAATTTCTGATCGGAAGCAAAGGAGCTCACAATCCCCTTCGTCCTCGAGTCGCTCAACAGGTCCTGGTCCGAGGTGAACAGGCCCTGGCTGCTCGCCAGGTTTACGTAGTACTTATTGTCGAAAACGTTCGGGGTTCGCACGTCCAGCACCGCCGTGTTCGGGGACTGTGCAGTCGGACACGTGTTGCTCAGGTTCTTCGCCAAGGACGGATCGATTGGTGGGTCAGTCTGGTTGATTCGGCTGAAGAATGTGGAGCAGTGGGCTCGCCCGAAGGTGTGAGCGCCGGAGAGCGCCACGACGTCGGTGGCGTCGAAGTTTCTGGCGGCGAATGTGTCGAGGAGCTGGCCGGTTCTGAACGACGGCGGTGGAAGGTTTCTTGTGCCGTTTATGCTGAAGGTTAGGCCGTCCTTTCTTCCAAGTGGCACTGCAAATTTCGGACCCCCCGACTAAACCAAAGTGAAAAAACAAGGATCAAGAGAATGCTAATGATTCTTGTACATATAAACAACACTATTATTTCTTTAATTCAGTTAAGATTCTTTCTAGGATACCCTATTTGCTTTGTATTGAATACTCATGAGTCATGACTTTATTTAGGGCTTTGTGATTAAAGTGTTGAGGTTCTTTGTACCAACAAAACAAAAAGAAAGGTACTGTCCTTGTACAGATAATTATACCCTTTCTTTTTAGTTTAAAGTAATGTCAATGATCATTTAAAAGATTTCTTTATACAATTTTTTTTTTTTACTCTTTTTAAAATGTTTACAAAAAGGAGAATAAATGTATATGTTTATATAAATTTCTCCATAATTACTTCTAAAAAATTTAAAAAAATACAATATAGCAGTTTTTTTTTTCTTTTGACATAATATATTGTTCTTTCTTTTCTTATTTTGTATCTATACTCATAAATTTTTAATGGGTCGTACCTTAACTTTAGTTCCATTTTTCTGTATTTGTAGGGATGGTAGTTCAAATTTATCCGCAGCCACAAAAAGTTGTCTATTGTGGACTTTTATTTGTGTATTTTCAAGTATTGTAGTGAATTTTCTTGTCGATTTTACTTTTGAGATAAAAAAGTAAAATAAAATAAGGCAGAAATTAAGTGATAAATTATTGTAGAGAATGTGAGTATTGTAGAGGATGGATGAAATTAATAAATTTACCAGAGAAACAGCTTCGCGTGCAGCTAGAACAACAAGGTCAGCGCAAGAGACAACCCTTCCACACTGCTTGTGAACAAGAGATCGAAGGTCTTCAATGGTCTGCAACGCCTCTGCCCTTATCCCTATGTTTGCTGGTTCATCCTTTTCATTTGGACTTCCATCCAACAATATCGACCCATCGCAACCCTTTATCAACATCATCAAAATTCAAAATATAAATATATGAAATGTTAACACCATTAATACTGTTCTTCCTGTATTCTGACATTATTTAAGCAATCTGTAAACTATTTATATCCTTAAATGAACTGCTAATATCTATGAATATATATACTATATGTAACATAAGTGCTTTTTTTAACTTCATGCAAGTTTATATCTGTTGACCTAATAAGTTCTGAAAGAAGATATTATTCATTAGGTATTATTATGTTACACACACAAAAATAACACATCACTTAAAGATAGTAGTAAAGTGCGCATGCAAGAATTGTAGTTATTGCCTGAACAAAGCAGTCATGGAAGAAGATCCTGAGTAAGGCAGGAGCTTGACCACTGTCTTGCTTGAACACCTTCCGGAGATGGCTTCTCACTATCCTTTCAAGCCTGGGACACTTCATGAAATAGTAATTCCATGAAAGTCCATCCACAATTGGAGGCCTTTCAAGTGCCTCAGAGGAAGCAAAAAGTAAACAAGAAATAAAGAACAAAGAGTAGAAGGGAGTAGTGCTGGTAATGCCACTAACACTAGCCATCATTGTTTTTGGCTAAGTGAGACTTGAAATTAGGAGCATCTATCCACACTTATTTATAGCACTCGGAGCCTTTGTGGTGCCCTCAACATGTTCACTATAAATCTCTTTCCCAGCAAATCACAGAGTCCCACGTATATGCCTCCCACTTTGTTTCCTACTTGTGAATTCCCATCATTCATTTCAGAAACATTTAATCAAAAAGTAATAAAGTATAAATGCAAATATATATGAATAGTATATCAATTTTTAAAAAATGATGCAACTTTATAAATTGAATTCTGAATTATATCTTATACTTATTTAGGAAATATTCTTTATAAATGCAAGTGGGACTATGAAATCATGTCTATAAATTTTGATGATAAAAATACCTACTTTGATTAGACTTCTCTAACTTGTCGAAGGACAGAACGTATGATCTATTTTAATAGTTTAAAACATGTTCATATGCATAGCACAACTGCAATTATGTTAATTCTTATAGTATTTCTTGAATAGGTCTAAAATATGTTCAAAATATAAGGTAAAATGGATTTACGTATGCTTTATAAATTAAATTCAGAAATTTATAAAAATATTATAAATTTACTTTTGAGATGGATTTTTTTTTTTTATTTAAATGGCTTCATTTCAAACTACTTCTATAAAAAAAAAAAAAATCGAATCAAATATATCAATGTTCAGTCAAACACCACACCCCTCTGAAACTTCAATTATGTTGTTAGTTTAAAATTTAAATAACAATAATTCATATAAAAAATATTGTCTCCAATGTTTACATGTAGTTTCCCTTCCAATTAAATAAAAAAAAGTTTATAAAATTCGAAAGTATGTCCCACCCAATTCAAATTGTTCGGTACCCACGGCCCATCCCAGTCCAATTGGATCCTTTTTCCAATTTCGTATTCTCCCACGTTTCAAAATTTTCCCTCGTTTTAGTACCAAAAACAAATATACTGGAGAAATAAATTATCTTCTACTTTGTAATATTTTTTAAATTATTTTAAGTTGATTTTATACGTCTTTATGTTCGGTACAAAATTTTCAATAACACCATGTTGAGAACTTTTTTTTTAGTATTTAACAGTTAACTTCAAGTCTTTAAGGAATAATGAGATTAAAAAACCAAGATAGGAGAGATCAAAAAATTAAAATGAAAAAATAAATATAAATAATAAAAAAATGGTTATGTTTTAAAAATTTTAAAAGTTATTAAGTCTTGACTAATTACTACAACAACAACTATTGTATTGTTTGCGATGTTACATTCTAATTTTTCAAATATAATTATTTTAATTACCTCTAGTAGCAATTAAACATGACATTTTAATATTAAAGCAATAAAGAGGATAATTTTTGTAAAAAAAAGAAAAAAAAGCATCAAACAATAAATGAATACAATATCAATAAAACTATTAAGAATGAATCTTGAAAATTAAAATATAACTCACTCTCATCGCTCGTAAAAAAGAAACTGTGTAGTTAGGCCTTGTTTATATAACCACTTTTCAAGATATTAAGATAATTGCCATCATTTTATTATACATGTATAAATTATCATCTTTGAGTTTTTCTTTTTTTCACCATTTTTTCAGTTTAAAAATTTGTGGTGCCTGATTTGATTTTTTTTTTCTTTAACAGATTATATCACAGTTTCTTTATTATTTTCATATCTTCTACTGTATATATTATTATTATTCAAAATCGATCATATACGGAAGATTAAATTATTATCGAAAAAATTAACAACCAACAAGATCGTAATTAATATACTAACTGATCGTGAAGGTTTTGATCAAATACGTGACATGTTCTGAATTAATTAAAATATTTTCGGTTAAATAAAAAAAATCACTCTTAAGTAATTAAATAATCATTATTAACATAATTGAAATTAGAAAGTTTTAATAAAAATCCATTATATAAGATCTACTATAAATATAAGATCTACTATAAATAGTATAAATATGTAATAAATAGAAGATATAAAATATCTTTTTAACTATAATAATATATAATAATATAACTAATTTCAACATCGAAATATTATTACATATACATCTCAACCATAAAAGTCTCAAAATGTAAACGGAAGAATTGTTTATGTTATGAAACTTCCAGTAAAAACAAATCACAAAGGTCAATTTTTTTATTGCCTTTGACGTACTCAACTTTCCATTTATTAAGAGCCTTGTAGTTTGCCTGCAACCAACCCTTCACAGTATATATTAAAATAAAACGAAAAAACCCATTTGAAATGTTACCATCATGTAGTGTTGTTTTATAATACATGCATGTCTACGGTGACAAACATGGAAGTTTTTTTTTATATATGGTCGTGTTTTTTTTTTTTTCATATAAAAATTGTATGCGTGAATAACACTCTATTGTATTCGTATGCGTGGCCCAAATGTCAAAATTCAAATAAAAAGTTATCATATAAGTTATAACGATTTATGATTTTTAATGTTATATTTCGTGTCTAACTTTTCGGGTCATGACTTCCGAGTGCCATCGTGCGTGCGTCAATGAAATTTTGCAAAAAATAATGTCATTCACTTAAATATTCTGTGGGTATTAGATGAGTGAAGGAAAGTGAGAAAAGAAATGTGGTAAATAATAGGGGTATAATGAAAAAGAGAAAAAAATATATACAATAAATATATGGTACGAGGATAACCAATTATTTGATTAAAAGATGTGTTTAACTAAGTGTGTGCCAGAAGCAATAAATAATTGCTTTTACTATGTCATTAAAGAAAAAAATAAGACTAAACACGTTAAAAATAAATCAGAAGAATGAAAAATAGTAAACTCTCGCAAGTGACTCCTATATAATCTCACGCATGGTTTACAAATACAACTAAACTATCTTTAATTTAATAAAATAAGGAAGTAAGAAAAGGGAACTGCAGAATTTTTCTTAAGAAAAAAATGAAAATATGAAAATTCCAGTTTGTTTTTATCAACTCTCATCAATAACCTTGAAGATTCTAAAAAGTATATTTAGATAAACTTTCTTATTTTCTATAAATATTTTTAGGAGAATAAAATAAGTTATTTATTTTATTTTTTATAATACACTCAAAAAACCAAAAAAAGAAAAAATATTTAATCTCTCTTACCACTCTCGTTCTTGAGAGAACATGTGACACACATTTAGTTGTTGGATATATAAGTTCTATGGAGTTGACATTCTCCTAATTGGGAAATTGAGGTGACTTTACTAGAAATTGGGGAGGTTTGGCATCATATTTATAAAAATTACATAGAAATTGGGGTTTTGGCATGGCTTATAACCCTGTAAAATGCTCATCATCTCTTACACAACCGAATTGGCAAAAAGAAAAAATAAAAAACATAAATGTGACGATTGTATCACATTTATGAAGGAAATGTAAAGTAATTAATGTTATAGTAAACCAAGAGAAGAGAAGATAGAAGGTATTTACATGATATGGACGAGATCAAAAGTTTGAGATGGCATGGAGTCGAGGCATTGGACAACTTGTGGCATTTCGGGTCTGTCCTTCTGCATCTGACCGGTGCACTCACACGCGATGCGCACGTACTCCTTAACACTCTCCTCGCTCAAACCTTCTCTTGAAATATTCACATCAACCATCTCCATCTCCGCATTTTGCTCCTTCATCTTCCTCGCCCACTGGACAATCCCAATGTCGTTCTGGCCCAATTTCATCGGCAAATTGGGCCGGTGACTTGACATGGTCTCGATCATCAAAATCCCAAAACTATACACGTCTACCTTCGTGTTAGTCACATTCGACCCTTCTATGTACTCGGGCGGCATGTACCCGATAGTGCCCGCAAACTGCGTTGACACGTGGGAGTGCGTTTTCTCTATCCTGCGCGCGAGCCCAAAGTCAGCGATGTGGGCCTGGAACTTGGAGTCCAGCAAGATGTTGCTGGCCTTTATGTCGCGGTGAATGACGGGCTTCTCGAGCCCGTGGAGGTAGGAAAGCCCATGGGCCACGCCGCGGATGATGCTGACGCGGGTTTCCCAGGACAAGGGGGAGTGAGAGAGATCGGGCTCGTGGAGCCACTGGTCGAGGTTTCCCTTTTCGAGGAACTCGTAGACGAGTAAGCGTTCTGGGCCGGAGGCCCAGTACCCGAGGATTCTGACGATGTTTGGGTGGTTGAGCTTGCTTAGGGTTTCCATCTCCGCCCTGAACTCGCGGAAGCCCTGGAAGGCATCCGGGGAGAGCTTCTTGACGGCGACGATGGCGTTGGTGGAGAGGCGAGCCTTGTAGACGAGGCCGAAGCTGCCGTCGCCGACGATGAGGTGCGGGGAGAAGTTATCGGTGGCGAGGGCGAGCTCCTCCCACGTGATCTTGATGAGGTTGGGGTCGGAGGACCAGCTGGCGTCGACGTTAGCGAGAGAGAAAGAGGAGTCGCGGGCGGGGCCGGGCCGGGTTCGGATTTGAGTGGAACGGGTGCGGGCTTTGGAGGAGTTGTGGTACTGCTGGCAGAGGATGATGGCGCTGGCGAGGAGGAGCGTGACGACGAAGAAGCTGCCGATGGCGGCGACGATGGCTAAGAAGACGCGCTCCATGGGAGGGGTGGAGTGATTGATTGATTGGTTGAATGAGTTTAGAGAGAGATAGAGAGAGAGAGAGTGGAATGATTAAGGGAGATGGGAATGGAAAATGGAAAGGAAAGTGTGATTGTGATTTCGTGGAAGGTGTTGTGGGAGACTAGTCAACCGATTTGTTTAACTCATCAACTCTATTCTAACCTTTCTCTGCTGTGAATTTCGGCTCCTCGTAGTTGTTGACTTGAGAGGTTCATTATTAGTGGCTGTGTTGACCTTAGAGAAGGAAGAAGGGTTCATAGAATTGGTTTCTCATATGGTTTGTTTTATCTATTCTCTGTTGGAAATAAGCTATTTTGTAATTACTGCACTGTTTTGAGTTATTAAGTTGCTTTCTTGGTCCAGAATCATGGAGTGAAATTCTGGCATATTCTGTGCACTTACTCATCTCCATGTTGAAAATCTGGGTCCGCCAAATTGTGATTATGTTGACCCATTCAATAATACTCCCCCACTGAAATCTATTACAATACTTCTTCAAACACAAATAAAAAAAAAAATGTTTCCTTTCATGATCAATAAAGACTATAATTTAAACATACTAATTTTTACACTGTCCCAATCATGTATTAACATGTACTTTCCTTGTACAACAAAGAAATCGAAGTGACAAGGTAAAGATGAAAAGAAAAGAAAAAAACAGCATCTTGAACTAAAAAGGATACCTGGCTGGAGATAGAACACTTACCATTTGTTTTCTGTTGAAATGGGAAGTTTCAACAAGTGAAACTCAACAAATATCTTCAATCTCCTTTCATTTCACATATTACATACGTCAAAATATGATTCTAGACTTTATTATTATTATTCAATTTGATTTAATTTTTTATTAAATAATAATTTAAATTAAATATAAAAAACAAATATTCTTTTATTTTATTTAATTTTAAAAAAGAAGTTCCCTCAAATTTGGGCACATATTCCGTGACATTGTAAATTACAGATTATAGATAGGAAAAATGTAATGAGAATTTCAACTTGTAAAGAACTTAATTTCGTCTTGGTTTTCTACTTCAGTAGGTTTTGCTTGCCCAGATGGCCTTTGCACAGTGCAAGCAACATTTCTGACAATTGAAGAGTAAAGATCAAACTCAGCCTTCAATTTTAGGCAGCAAACCTGAATCCACTTCTCTGCTACAGTAGTGGATACACTGTCTTGACTATCCCTCTCGTGTTCCTCAATGGCAGGCCGTATTTCATCGTACAAGGAATCAAGAGTAGATGTAACATCATCCTTTCTTTTCTGCATTGAGGATACCTTTACATAAGAGTTGAACAGAAAACTAGACAAGGAAATGACAATAAGGCATTTACTATATATGCTACACATAGCATAATGGAATGCCAATAATAAAGCACCAACTTCCTAATATAATTCTCATATAAATTATGCCTAACAATTCAATTATTTTCATTTTGATGATGGCATTGATATCTTTTTGCAATTTCGTACATTAGCCTTAAGCAGTGATTGTAAGATGAAGAGATTTGGAAGGGAGAGGAACCAGAGTAAGAGGAATTCCCCAATAAGAAACCAAAGAATATGACTTCTTCCAAGCAAACGTGTGAAGTGAAAGTGCTTATAAATTTAACCAATTTCATATCAACAACAACTGCACTTTTACTTTCTCACTTTACATTTTTGGTTACTGGGAACTATATCCAAATCAGCAACAAATATGATTTGGGTGGTCTGCAATTGCACAATATAAAGGAGTGATAAGATTGGAGTTTGCAACCAAATTAAACAACTTCCACAATTTCAAGATTACAAAATCATGCACAGCCACCCCCTAGATAAACTCTTTAAGGCTTCCCCCCAGATTCTGAACTAGTCATTTAAAACAAAGGATCCTCCAGATCCAATTACGAATCTGATAACTACATTACTAAAGCTATCTTTGCAAGAGGACGTACCTAAGATTAAGTTACTAATAACAAAAATTAAAAGCCAGGAATGTTAAGCAATCAGCAACAACAAAACTAAAGAAAGTCATACCTCACAATTTAAAATCTCCTCTTGTGCTTCCTTGGATGCTAGGAGGCCAGCAGCAAACTTTGCATCTATTTTCTTCTCTACGAGATTTTTAAACCTTCCGCCATTATATGCCCTTGATCTTTTGGTAGACATGGATCTAGGTCCAATGTGATAGTTTCTGCCTGCAGCATTACTTCGGATTCGGGATATCATTGCATTCTTTTGTGAAAGGGTCTGCCCAGTATCGTGGGAGTACAAGTGCATCTCCTCATCTGCTACATCAGTTTTAATCTTCTTGAAATCTAAGCCTTTCATCTGAACTGAATCAAGGGACTGAACATGGAAACCACTGGACTCGGATAGTTGCTCAGCCTTAAGCATCACATCCAAAGAGGATTCAGTTCGTCCATTAACATTTGACACCGGTTCATCCTCTGCAGAATCATATACAGGAATTTTCTCAACAGAGTACCTGTAACCAATAACATCAACAAGCAAATCATGCAACAAATCACCATGAGAAAAAGGAATCAAGGGAACAGTGTAAAAAAAATTTAGCATTATTTTAAATTTAGCTTATTACAGTGGTGTGCAGATTCCTAACAGAGAAAATGAAAGCTATTATTTAGAGAAGAATGCATCACAAAAAAGGATAAATTAAAAATTACCTATCATCATCATCTTCCCATAGATAAGTATCCTCCTGCTCATAGTTTTCCCAACATTAAGGAAAATAGTGAATGAAAATGAATAATAATAATGAAAGAAAAGGTAAAGGAAGAAAAAGAAAGGGATGTAGCTAACTATTTCCATTTATTAGAAAAAGTGATTTCCCCCAATAAAATGATTGTTGGCGCATGCATTCCACTAGATCAAAACTGATACAACAACAAAAATCAAGCCCTTTACCAGTAAGTCTCGTTGTTTCAAGGTATTAAAAAGGATTCCCAGAAAAGAAAGTGAACTTGGGAATATCACACTCCCATGTTTGTTACAAGTTTTGAAAAAATTTTCTCAGGAATTATTGATTCTAGGAATATAAGATGTTCATGTTTCCTTTGCTGCTTATTCCCTCGGTGAAAATATTCTCATAGGAATTTAAGTTATTTTCCACAATAACTACCTATCCCACTACAATCTTCCACGTTTATTCTCCCACTTTCATTTTTTCAAATTTTTATTAAATCAATTTATTAATCTTAAAATTACTATATTTCAACCTAACATTTTCATGGAAATAATATTCTTGAACATAATATTCATGAGAACGTGATTCCTGGATATACAACATAATACCTTGAAACAAACGCTCCCATAGTGTTCAATAGACAAACCTCTAGCACTAAGTCAACAGTCCAGGTGATCTACGCTCCTAATTCAGGCCTCTAGTAATCTTCACTAAAGATGCCCAAACCACCTAAGGTAAGATTCTACCACCGTTTTCTATAATGGATCAAAACTTATAATCAAATTGAATAGAAGAACTCTTTAATAAAGCCTAAATAACACATTTTCAGTATTATTTAAGTTTAATACTCAATCATCTACATACATTATAAAAAGAATAAAAAGCGTCTAACCATCATCTTTCAAGCTATCAGCAGGACTAAAAGTCTACAAGACTACAACAATCACACCAGGGAAAGCATACCAAAGGATTCATTCCAGCAATTATTTTTGTGGAGTTAAACTACCTTAGTAAATTATACCTGAAAGCCACGAGATTTTGCTCCAAGGAATCCAGAACATTTGAGTGCACCACAAAGGCAACGAACCTTTGCACCTCCAAACCATTCAAAATTATAATCATAAGCTAATTCAGTTCCAATAGGAATATCATGTTTTGCAAATATTCCAACTCTTATTTCCCCCAACACATTCCATTTTCTCGTCTCACAATTCGGTTGACTGCAAACTTAAAAGTATTCATTTGATATCAAACCTTGGACAATGGGAAAGAAAGGAGAGAACAAGAAAACGCACCTACTATATTTGCATACTAGCAGGTTTGTTTTACTTAATCCTCGTATTTTTGTTTTAAGTGATTACCAGGAATGATTTATAAATCTAGCCAAGCTTCCTTTCTTGGTTGCATCAATAGATTCAGATGCATTAAGGCAAATGATAAATGCATCTTTAAGACCTGTAAAAATTAAAAAAAAAATAAAATTTAAAATTAAATACCAGTCAAACAGAAACATTGAATTAACTAAAATTAGACCTTGATTTTCATAAGCCTGGGATCTACGTTTGGCTTCTTTCCAAGATATTACTTCTCCACAATATTCAATGACAAATTGTCCTGCCTGTATGAAATATAAAAATTTAAGTGTGGCACTGCTGAACTAAAGGAATGACTACATAATAAGCCATACACATAAAAGAGAAAATGCATTGACATTCATCAGGTTTTGCAAGGAAGTTTTCTTTTTCGTTTTGCAAATTTCACAGCAATTCACTATATCATATACCTTAAGATCCTCATCAGCCAAAAGACCCCATCCACGGCCTTCAGTTTTAAACAACTTTGTTTTTGCATATTCACACTTCTGAAATTTCTGTAACCAAGACATATGGAACATGAATATAGTAATTGATGTTGGCCTCATCCAAAATAAAGTAAGTCAAAGGTTCAAAAAAGTCTAGGACTTTCTTGAGCACTACTAAGAAGTTTATAAAATGAAAAGAAAAAAGAAAAACAGAATATAAGTAAGCAATAACTATGTCAAGATAAAAAGAAATTTCTCATGATCAACCTTAACTACCAGCAGGATGGTTATAGTAAGCATAAAACTGTATGTTTAATAATAATTTTGTAACCAACCAATGTATACAAAATTGAATTTACATAATATATATATCATCACCATCATCACATAAGATCTAAACATGAATGCACCTGATTTTTGCATAAGATATCACAGGGGCAATAACCAGGGGTGCATTCGGTGCTGGTTAAAACATTCAGGCAGCTATCCCCACATGCACTATCAGAGTCATTGGCATCATATTTGCATTCACATATAGCAATATCCTCCTCCTTTTGCTTCTTTTGTCTGGAAAGAAATGAAGAGAAAGGTAAACAACTCAATATAACTTTTAAATCTTAATTCATAGTTTTAAGACAAAATATTCATTAGATTTTGCATTTATGATAGGATGGATAGTAAGGGATAGAATGGGCTATATAACCTAGGCTATGTTTAGATGATGGTAAGGATGTAATGAGTTAGCAAACTACTATTTGGGTTTCTTAAAAGAGGATGAATAGAAGTGGATGATGGACTCCATTTCATTTCATCTCAATCCACTATTTGGGTTTTTTTAAAAGGTATCCAATTATAATGGCACCAGCTTTTTTCCTTCCTAGATTTACTTCTTTAGAATTCCTGTCCTTAATATGTTTTCTACACATTTGGATACTCGGAAGGATGTCCAATATTTCTTGGATGGGAAGCTTAATCTTACTAACTCTTGTTTGTCCTGTAACCAGCTCCATTATGCTCACTCTCCTGCTCTCCACACGTATTGGCTCAAACAAAGGAAATGGACAGCTTAATCTTACTAAATCTAGTGATAACTAAGTGTATATTTAGAAAAACTTCTGTGTAAGTACTTGTAGGAAAAAGTAAAATGAAATAAGTTTCTCTAAAAGCTAAAATTAACATACATAAATTAAAAATTAGCTTTTGGAGAAACTAATATAAGGGAACTAATACAAATTAGTTGGTACCTAAGTTAATTTTAACTTTTAAAGAAATTGAATTTATTTCTTGTTATTTTCTTCTCGTATAAGTTTTTATGAAAAAAATCATCCAAACAAACTTCATCAAAACTCAATGTATGTAAATGACCAGTGAATAAGGACAACAAAAGAAACACCAATAAGCATAATAGCAAGTTTAAATGAATGGAATTATACCAGACTTTAACTTATTACCCAATCAAAATTCAGCATTGCTAAATCTTTCAAAAGATTTTTGTATGAAAAATTCATGAATTTAAAGACAACCAAGCAGGATGCATGTTTTGTGTTGAAAGAATTACAGTGAAACACCATTAAGCAATCAGTAGTCAATCAAGTTCAAGAATATGCGGGGTTAAATTCAATTTCAACAGTACATGGGGTATGAATTCAATTTCATACTAAGAAGAAGTTTCCATCAAAATATACTATGATCACAAAGAATTGGAGTTGTCAACAAAGAGGATGGACAGATGGAAGAAAATACTGTATAAGGAACTACTAACCTTCGCATGAAAAACTCATTCTGATATATATGTATGTACTGAGGCAATTCTTCAGTATGAGGATCCTTCAAAGTAATAATGTCCTTGTTACTTGACTCAAAACACACATTAACATGAACAATAAAGAAGTGAGGCAAATACTAAAATAAAGAAGAAGAAAAAATTACCATCGAAGCAATGGTTGTATAGGTAACCTGTAAAATTAGAGAGAGCATACATAATTTTAGAGAGAGCAAAGAACATAAATTAATAAGTTCAGGACTAGTCTCTGATTAGCTTTTATTAAAATAGCTTTTATTAAAACCCTAGATGCTAGGGAGGAAAATTGATACAGCCATAACAATGGTTTATGAGAGTGAAACCTGTGCTGCAAAAAGATAAGATAAATAATTTAACATAATAAAAAAATTGAACTCAACTATCATTGCAGAAGCAATAAATAATTTATGAGAGTGAAACCTGTGCTGCAAAAAAATAAGAAAACACAATGATCAGCGAATTTCGAATGCTGATATCAGTTTCCGGTGGAAATAGAAGATCTGCGTCAGCACTGAAGGGGACTTTTCCGGGTATGTCCCTGTTTCCGGGAACTGGTGCCGGAAGTACAGTTGTAATGACGCCGAATATGGCCGTGGAGTTGGTCCCGCAGGATCCAAAAATTACATAAACTCAACTTATTAAAAGTTTTTCAAAGGAAATATTTTCATAACTCTTCGTAATTAAAATTTAGACTAAATTATCAATTTATCTTTTATTTCTTTAAATCAAATTTTTTCTCATTTTCTTTAAAAAAATATGACTGAAAAAAATTATCTTATAATGGTAAAATAATTAAAAAACCTAAAAAATTACATAATAATTTGTTTTCATGAAACTATTTATTTAGGTTATTGGAAAAATTTTGTAACTCTTTTAAAATATATAAAAAAAGATAAATTATTCATTTAATAAAAAAAATTCTTATATATTATTTTTGTATTCAATATAATCGTAAAAAATAAATAATTATATATTAAACTTTATTTGCGGAGTTAAAAAAAAAAAAAACATAAAGTTTATTAAGTATATTTATTGAAAAAAAGTATTTTATTTTTTAAAATAGATTTGTTTCTGTTAACCAAAAATTTCAGTTATATTGAAAATCAAATCAATAAAAATAATAATAAAAAATTAATAAAAATTTTGAAAAATCAATTAAAATTAAATTTGTTTTAAAATTTTTTAAAATATATTTTTTTAGTTAAATAGTAAGATTTAGTTTAAATTTTAAATTTTAAATAAAAAATTAATCAAATCAAATTATATAGTCTATTATATTTATATATAAAATTATTTTTTAAAATTAAATAATAATTAATAAATATATATTATATAATTTTTTTATATATTATAATAATATATTATTTATAATAATATATAACGGATGTGTATAAAAAGACATGCAGATTATCAAGAAATAAGAGAGGAAAAAAAAAATAAGCAAAGATATCACAGGACATGTTTTTTAAACAATATTACATCGATCTAAAACTAAATAGCTTTTACAATAATGCTTATATCTATCTTTATTGAAAAATAATAATAGATTAAGAAATAAATACATAACTTCTAAATATATGAGGATGGTTTTGGAAAACATTTTACAAGTCTTACTATTAAAACATGTTTCTCTAATATCCTTTCTAATGAACATTTAATTTGATTTTCTTGGATTACTTACTTTTAGAAAACGAACCAACAACATTTAATTTGATTTTTTTAAATTTTTTTTATTTGTGTGATTTTGTACTTTTCAAAATCAATAAGAAGAATAAAAAAAATGAGTTAGGATTGAGATTGGTATGCAGTTCAATTGATGGGAAGAGAGGAGTGTTAACAAGAAAGGGAGAAATGAGAATGAAAAAAGCTGACTTTAGAAGAAGAATGAATGAATATGAAAATGAATGAAAGAATGCTTTAGTGAACAAGTTGGAGATCGAATATTTATCATTATTATTGTTATTAGGAAAAGCAACATTTTTTTGCATGGGAGAAGGGTTAAAGCGTCTGAATCTGCCACGCCAGGTTGGAACTTCTCTTTTCTTCTCTTTTTATTCTTTTCATTCTTTTCAAACATCTAACATTTCATTCATCCAAAACATCAAATCTTATACAAATAAAGTACGTACAAACAAAATCTTAACTTTATCAATCATAATTCAATTTTCTTCACATATATTACTCAATTTCTTCTTTTAACCTTTTTTTATTCATAAATTTGACTCCAATATTACATTTCTTTTGTTAGATTTGTACAACTGCTGTTAGGATGTAAACTTCTTTTTTTTTAATTATTTAATACTTATATTTATTACTCAAACTTCTAAAATAAAACTAATTTTTATCAACAATGATATAAAAAAATAATCTGTTAAACATGATTTTATCTCATTAAAATAAAATTGAAATTTATTTTAATAAACTAAAATTTAAAATTATAAAAAGTATTTAATTAAATTATATTCTCACACAGAACATGACAAAATTTCACTGAATAATATTTGGCTTAAATGCAACATTTTGTCTTTTGGTTTTGTCCTGAGTGACCTATGTTAACCTAACACAAGGAAAGTGAAAGGAGTGGTGAGTGTGTATCTCAATCTCCATCAGAAGCGTTGGATCAGGCCACTGAGTTCGGGACCCACCAAATGCTGACGTGTCAGTAGTAAAATTGGTAAGTGAATATCTCAAAAAGAGTTCACTGTCACACCCACAGAGAATGAAATCAAACAAAAACAAAACAAAACAAATCCAAATGCTATTAAAACACTCTTTAATGCATTTTTAGTATTTTTTTAAATTGCCAAGTTACTATATTTTAATATTTTTTCACTTATTTTCTTCTATTAATTAAAATTAGTTAAAATTTCATAAGTTTTATGGTAAGTTTCTTTTATTGAATTGTTGTAAGTTTGTGATTTGTGTTCAATTTCTTTTTATAAAATATATATTTTAAAAAAATATGTTAAATATTGTTTTCATTTTTTAGAATACAGTTAAAGATTTAATTTTGCTGTGAAGAAACAAATAAGTGTAACAAATTTCATAAATAAAAAGAAGAACTTTTTCTAAAGAATATGCTAGATCTCCTAATTAATAGTAAGCTTTAGTATAGTTTATAATAAATTTGATTTAATAATTATCCAATAATAAAAAGTATCTAATGAAAAGAGTGTGAAAGATTAAAAAATTAAGGGATGTTCGTGTTGTTGAAAAATTTCATTTCATCATCATTTTCACTTGATTTGGCTACAATACAAATACAATACATTATAGCCGCGCACTCTGACTCCAAATTTTCTTTTCATTTCCCCCGAAACATTCCTCAGTGCAATTCCAAAATTCCAAACTCAGAAACAGCCATCTCTGGGATCACAATAACTCCCCTTTTCTCTCTCTTCTTTCTCTTCTTTTTCTTTTCAGTGAAGCTTTTCCATCACATTCCAGACTGAGCCCACAATTTTTGACCTCTTTCTGATTCTGTGGAACGGGAATGGGAGTGTGATGAACACTTCCCACTTCCAGCTCTCCAACTCTTTCCTTACCTAGTGTGCCAGCCAAAGAAGGACTCTTCATGGCTGCAAAGCGCGTCTACCAAGTTTGGCAAGGAAGTAATGTAAAGTTCACTTCTTTTACTCTTCTTCGTTGCAATTTTAGCTTTTTATGCATCTGGGTATACTCTGGGTTCGTGGCTCTTTGATTTGCTTGATGCTGAAGGCTTTGAATTTCTGGACTAGTTTTGGTTGCTGGAATGTGGAAGTGGCGCTGGATTTTTTGTTTTTGTTTTTATTTTTTTTTAATTGGAGGGTGCTTTTATTTTGAAAATTATAAGTTGGGTGTTGCTTGTTGAAAGTTGAGCTGGTAGTGGGGTGGTTTTATGTGTTATTTTTGGGGATTGTACAACTTTGAATGCTGAGCTGTGTTGTGCGTGATTACAGTTGGTTTTCAACTCAGCTGTTTGATTTATGATTATTTAAGGGCAAAGGTATCTGCTGTAATACTTTTAATATTGTGCTTTATTAACTAATTGGAAGTGTTAGGCTCAATTGGCCTGCTTTGACTTTTGAGGAAATAATTTATGAAGTGCTAAATTTGATCTTCCTCCCCCCTAAAAGTTTTACTAAATTTTTTGCACAGGCTGTGTTTTTAGTTTGGGCTTTTGATCCCCTTCCAATTTGTATCTGTCAATGATACTATGATAGTTTTCCTAAAAAAAAGTAATTTAAGATAGTTAAGACTTTGGATTGAAATCATTGAGTAGCTAAGGATGGGATTTATCTCAGATAATTTTTGGTGATTCCGTGATATGAATAGAATTGTCATGAAATCTTTTTTAATTCTCTTGGGAATTACTCCTGACTGAAGATAAACTTTAAAGTTGATGAATATTGAACGAGTAAGATATGATGTCTGTTTGGTTATTGATTGAGTTAAATTGGAATGTGGGATGGATCACTTGAGCAGCACAGACAGATGTCTACTACTGTCATGTTTGGTATGTTGTCGAGTGGTTTGTGGTAGAACAAGTTCTGGAAGGATGAGAGATATTATATGTAAGGGTTATTACCAGCTTTGGGCATGAGGATTTTTCCATGGTCAAAGTAATTACACTAGAAGATATGCTGAAATTGGTGTCGCCATTCCCTGCTCTCGCACGAAGTATTTATGTGCACAGCTACTGGCCGTTACAGTAATTTTTTGGAAATGGATGATGACTTGCAGCTGGAATGTTGTCAATTATTCTAATCTGCTGCCTACAAGAGGTTATCTGACAAGTGATAAACAATGGATGATTATGTTTCATCATGTGTTTGGTGCTCGTTTTTATTACCTCATAGGTGTAGAATAGGATGAGAAACAAAAGAGGTAATGACCTCCAAAGTCTGCATGATAAAGTTATAATATGATCATGGACACATTCATCAAATGGTAGTTGAACTATTGAAGTTTATAAAGAAAAAGAGACATGTAGCGATGAACATGCCAAATTAAGCTGGTAATACTATAGATGGGCCACTTCTGTGATACACCTGCTGAATTGTTTTGGGGATTTAGAGCTTTTCTCTTTATATGCCTTAGAGGTTTTGAAAGGTACAAGGATTGTGAAATTTTATTGCATGCTGCTGTATGTAATTCACAAGCAGTGTATTTGGTTGTAACGAAACGCCAAAATTTTCTCGAGCATCTCTTTTCCGTTAACAGTTGTAGGATAGGATTGCGCCTGTGATGGTGGGTGGTTAATGGTTGCTTCAAGGGATCAATCATTTGTGTGCAAGAATATTGGAACACTTCATTGCATTTTTGAGCCAGTTTGCCTCATTGGGTTCTTTCTGCATTAGATAGGATAGGAGGATTCATTATTCTCCCTTCTAATGTACGGTATTGTCCTCTTGAAATGATGTATCATTCTGTTAATATTGGATTCTTTTGTCTATTAGAAGTGGTTTAGTTTTTTTCACGAACTATTTTTCTGCAATTTTTTAACTCTTATTTTACTTTGTAGTTAATACTTTTCTCCTAATCTTCTGCAGAAATTCATATGTGGAGGGAGGTTGGTATTTGGGCCTGACGCTAGGTCACTGTTTGTCACCTTATTGCTGATTATTGTTCCAGTTATAATCTTTTGTGTATGTGTAGCAAGGCATCTTAGGCATGAATTTTCTTCATATAATTCTGGATATGCTGTTTTAGCAGTGGCTATTCTCTTTACTATTCATGTAAGTTCAGTTAATTTTTTCTTTCATTATTTGTTTTATTATCTTTTTGTATATATAATTAGTTTTAGCTCGGTCTATTTTAAGTTCCAAAGTCCAAATTCAATGCAAGCTATCCTATGCCGCAGAAAGCATACTTAAAATAGAGCCAATGCAGAGAACTGCAGAAGTGTGGTTTGTTTAACTAATCACTGACATGAAATCAATTCATCATTTATCCATGTTTTCTTCCCCTAATAATTTTTTAATTTTCTAAATTAAAGTTTGAAGAGTTTTGGTGAATGTTGATATCATTTCATTGTTAAGATATCGACTTTCTTTACTGATCCCATATAGCATGTCACATAATCTCACAGCCCATGTTTCTAGGTTCTGATGGTTCTCTTTCTTACGTCCTCTGGTGATCCGGGCATCCTTCCAAAGAATCCTCATCCACAAGACGAAGAGTTTCGTTATGATTCTTCAGTTTCTGCTGATGTCGGGGGAGGACGGCAAACACCAAGTGCCCAGTTCCCTCGGATAAAAGAAGTTATAGTCAATGGCATTGCTGTAAGGTTGAAATATTGTGTGACTTGTAATCTGTATCGTCCTCCTCGTTGCTCACACTGCTCCATTTGCAACAACTGTGTTGAACGTTTTGATCATCATTGCCCCTGGGTGGGCCAGTGCATTGGTCTGGTATGAAAGTTGACATCTTGATATTATGATACATTTTTCTTTATTAATGTTTTCTATTTACTTGTTTTTTCTGTTCTCATGTATTTGTGGGCTTTTTTCCAATGTGCAGAGGAACTATCGTTACTTCTTTATGTTTGTTTCTTCAGCAACCATTCTATGCATCTATGTGTTTTCCCTGTCAGCTCTTTACATCAAGGTTCTGATGGATAATTATGACGGCACAGTTTGGAAGGCAATGAAAGAATCCCCTGCATCTGTGATACTAATGGTTTATTGTTTCATCTCTCTGTGGTTTGTTGGTGGACTAACTGGTTTTCATTTATACCTTATAGGCACAAATCAGGTCAGTCAATTTGTTTTCGAAATTTCTGGTTTTAACATGCTCTTGAATTCGTGTACCTTTAGACTAGTTTGCAACTGTCAATAAAGAAAGTTAAACGGGATGATCTTCATGGGACTAATACCAGGCTACTTTATCTAAAATCTTCTTCTATTATTATTTCTTGAGTGTTCTTGTTTTACATGAATATCTTCATCACCTAGGTTAGTGCCTTTTGTGATGCAGACAACCTATGAAAACTTCCGGTACAGAGCTGACGGCAGGATCAATGTTTTTAACCGGGGTTGTTTGACTAATTTTCTGGAAGTGTTTTGCACAAAAGTAAAGCCCTCAAGGAACAATTTCAGGGCATTTGCTAAAGAAGAGGTACCAAAGCCATTGGCTCCTGTCATCACGCGGGCTCGTGACCCAGATGATGACTTGGATGGAGATCGCCGCCCTAAGGTTGAAGATGATCTAGACATTGGTGAAGACCTATTGAAGATATCACAGCGGAGGAACATTGAAGAACTTGATGAGGACATTCGTGGGAGAGGTAGTAGCAATGGACCACCACACCATTCATTTGAACCTGACTCAATTTTGTCCTCAGATCATCGAGCTCACACGATTCAATCGGATGCTAGGCACTCGAGTTGGGAAAGGAGTGGAAACTGGGAAATTGCACGAGAGGTTCTTGCCAATTCAAATGTGACAGAAAGCAGAAACTATGTGACTTCAAAGGAAATGCGCCAATGACGAGTGTGCTTTGTCTCTTACAATATTTTTAATGGCATCAATCAACCATATTTGGAAAAGATGGAATTGGGAGCTGAATTGGTTGGAACTTTTGGTATAAAAACTTAGCCTCCCTTTTTTTGGTAACCCTACTTCTTTGGGAAAGCATATAAATGTTTGCTTCTAATTTGTTTGAGAGACAGTGTCTTGTTTTTTTCTTATCTTTTCTTTCTTCCCTTATTTTTTAACAGTCAATATGTGGATCTCATCTTTACTTGCCTTTATTCTTTGTGTAAATAACCAGTTATGACACTGAAAAAGCTTCTCTATATATACTGCATTTTAGGCCCTGTAAAAATGGGTCCTCTTCTGTTGGAACTGCTTTACCTAAATTCTGATTGTTAAAATTATCAACCTACTTCACAATATCTAATCATATAATTTTTTTTTTTTAATTTTGACACGGTAAGAGTGACAATTTGATAAATAAAAATTGTATAAAAAAACATGATTTGATGATAGAAATTAAAAAAAAAAGTAAAAAATTAATTTCTTTAGTTTCTAAAATTAATTTAAAATAAATAATTTATAGTATATTAATAGTTTTAACTTAAATTTAGTTTGAATACAAATTTTCATTAATGTATCTTTTGACAAATATTTTTACATTTTACACTCCCCATAGCATAACAAAACTTATGTTACAAATTTGGTTTTTTCGGTTTAAAATGTTAGGTTGGAAGATTCTCGAACCTTGTGGGGCCTTGGGCCTATGATCTTGTAGTTGGGCTCATTAGTACTCCACCAATGTATTTGCTTTTCTTTTATTTAGTATTTTTTTTTATTAATATAATTTCCATCCTATCATAAGTTTTTATTGTATCATTTTAATGAAAAAAGAAATTATTTAAAGCCAATTTTGGATATATTTTTAGATTATTTAAAATATATAATGTAAGTCATACAGAAGAAACATCAAATGATATGAATATAAATTATGTAAATTATTACGTCATCAATAATATAAGTTAAACTATTATTTAGTCCCTTACATTTTAGACAAATTCTATTTTAATCCTTTATGTTTTAAAATTCTCGTTTACTTTATTTATATTTTATATATGATTTAAAGTGGGTCTTCTATTAAAATAGTTTAAAATTCATTTGAAACATAAAAGATAAATGAAAAATTTAAAACATAAAGGATTAAGTAGGAGTTATACCTAATGCAAGGGACCGAAATATTATTTTAGCTCAAGTATAACTTTAATAGTTATGACATTTTAGTTTCTCATATTCTCATATTTTTTTAATTATACCAATTGAATTTTCAACTATTATAAATGTGTGATTTTAATTTTTTGATCAGTCCTAACTCCCATATATAAAAATTATATAATTTTATTCTCTTAATAAACACAATATATAATTACAATACTTAAAAGATGTAATTGACTCAATTGAAACTTAAAAATAAAAGTAACCCTTCATTTATACTTAAACAACCTAAATAAATAACCAAACTGAAATATAAAAGTCTAAAATTCCATTACATATTTCATAACCAAAAATGTAATTAAATATATTAATTATGTAATGTAAGTTACTATTCAATTTATTAATGGTTCAAAATTAATATTAATTATATCATGATTAGTTTGACAATGAATTTGATCGTAACCGTTGATTTGAATTCAAATTTATAAAACCTAATACGATAAATTGACAATAAAGGTTGACTATTATTTTTCTAGAAAAAAAAAATCATTTTGTTGTTTTCAACTCCGTAGATTATAACCGAATAGTTTACTTATAAATATGTATCATTAGTCTAAATTTTTACTAACAAATAAACCCTAGATTAAAACTTTGAATCACAACATGAATTTTCTAGGGTTATGTTTTCTAATGCTCGTCCTTTTTCTGAACACCATTTCTCATTCTCCTTTACCAGTAAATGCTAGAGCTCATGGTCATCGTGAACTAATTGGTAATAGTGATGACCTAATAAAGAAAATATGCAAGGAAGCTTTTCAAGAGATCAACTGCACAAGCATTTTGAGAGCAGAACCTGAAGTTGTGGAAGCAACAAACATTTTTGAATTTTCAAAGGCAATTCTGGAGTTGGCTTTGAAGAAGGGAAAAGAAGGGCAGAACTTTCTTAAGGGATTGGCAGAAGAAACAAAATCTGAAGCCATTGGTTTTTGTGCAAAGCAATGCTATGACGGGGTTGTTGGATCATTCATGAGTGCTCTAGTTGAGTTGAAAGAGAGTCCTCACAGAGCTATTTATTATGCAGAAGTTGCTGGAGATGGCTCTGTAAACTGTGAGACAACCTTAGATAATGCACACATTGTTAACTCTACCATTTCTATTCTTAATTATCAAATTTCGTTACTTAGCAAAATTGCATTCCTAGCCACAAACAAAATATCTACATAAGAGAATTTAAGTGTTAATGTGAGTTTTAATACATCATTTGAGTAGAGTTGAACTAAGGTGTAGGTGTTATTAATTGTTTAAAGTTTCTTTTGGTGTGGAAGGAGATTAAATAAGAAAATAAAATATCATTTTACTGCTATTTGTCTCAAGATGCTGATAATCATCTTTCTTGCAAATTTATGAAGTTTGGCTTATTAAGATAGGTCAACTTCCTTTATTTTATAAAAAAATTTCTATTTCGAAAATTTTCATTTTAGAAATTTGTTTATACATCTTTCTGTAATACTTTCAATAATATAAAAGAGAAATTTCAGTTACCTTCTGATAAGTCATGTTGAATGATATTCAAATTCTTCTAATTTTAAAATCGACATTTATCTCCCTTATCTTTTTTAATAAAATTATATTTACATTTATTTTATTTTTAAATAAATATAATTTTACTTTATATTTTAATAAATTATACTAATCTTTCATATTTTTAATTAATTGGCATTCATCTTATTTATTTTATAGCAAATCATGTGACTTTTTATTAGAGTTGTCTTAATGTTGTGTCTTAGAAGATAGCGTAAGATGAAAAAAAAATATTATTAGAATTTTCATTATTTTTATGTGTTTTCATATTTTTAGGAGGAAAACTTCATATGTTGATAAAATTTATTCGATATGATTTCTTTATAAATAAACATAATGTGTTTACATTTAATTTGTTTGATTTTATAATGAGAAATCTTTTCATGAATTTTGTATTTATTTTTTATTAATATTTGATGGATTCTAAATGATAACTATAAAACGTCAATTTAATTGGTTTTGATATATTTTTTACATCCAACTTTATTAATAATTAGAAATAACTTTAAAAAAATTTACATTAAAAGCAATTAATTAGAATCGAACTATTTAATCTTGAAAATAAAATACATTAATTATAAGGATGAAGAGTTTCTATTAGTACATTAAACAATAGAAATAAAATGTATTAATTTACATCAAACAATAGAAATAAAATAAATGAAACATTTAATGTATTAAAAATAATAAAATAACTTTGATAGAGATGTTTATTTATTTATTTTGATATTTTTACACATTCAACTTCTTTAAAAAAGAATGTTATTACGATTTATATGCTCAATAATGAATTACGTTCAGTTTTCTATTATCGTAGCTGTGTAAGTTTCAAATGTTAAGTTGGAAGATTCTTCAGCCTCTTATATAATATAAATAAATTTTTAATCTTACAAAAGAAAATAATTTTTAAATTAAAACATTGAACTGTATAATATTATGTGTAAACACATTATGTTATATTATATACCCCAGAAGGTATTATATTACTCGTTTGATTTTATTTTCTTTCGTAATAAGAAAAAAATTAACTAGTTACAAATTATTGTTACCTTTCTATTTATTACGAAAATCATTTTTAAATGAATTTATTATTGGAAAAAAATAATTGAATACCAAATAAGTCATAATTGCACTTTGGGTCAATTGGATATAATAGTTTTAAAATTTTAGTCTCTCATATTTTTTAATTGTATTAATTAAGTTCCAAATACGTTATATAGCTCTTCAATTTTTAATTGGGTCAATTGAGTTACCATATATATAAGGATTATATTGTTGAAGACTTCTATATAAAAAAAATTATGTAATTTTATTCTCTTAATAAACACACTATCTAATTACAATACCCAGAAAATTCAAATGACTCAATTGCAACTTAGGAATAAAATTAAAAACTCTTCAATCACACTTAAACAACTTGGATAACATAAGTGAAATATAAAAGTATAAAATCACCATTAAATATTTTATCATAAAAAATAATTAAATATATTAATTATGTAATGTGAGTTACCATTCAATTTATTAATGCTTTAAATTTGATAGTAACTCTAATATGGTTATTTTTTAAATGAATTTGACCAAAATTCAAATTTCTAAGTATAAACTGTTAAAAAATTGTATTAGTTAATGATAAACTGACCATAGCTGTTGACTGTTTTTTTGTCTTGAAAAAATAATTTTACACAAAAAAATATTGTCTTTCATTCCATGGATCATAGTCCAATAGTGTACTTATAAATATGTGTCATTATTCTAAATCTCACAGTATCTCAAAATTTTCAATTACAAAATGAATTGTTTATCACTATGTTTCTTGATACTCATCCTTTTCCTGATCACCGTTGCTTATTCTCCTTTAGTTGCTAGAGCTGATGGCCATGATGAACTGATTGGAAACAGTGGTGACCTGATTAAGCAAATATGCAAGGAAACCTCTGAAGAAGAGAGCAACTGCATAAACATTTTGAGTGGAGATCCTAAAGTTGTGGCTGCAAAAAGCATTTTTGAATTTTCAAAGGCAGTTCTAGAGTTGGCTGTGAACAAGGGAAAAGATGGACAAAACTTGCTTAAGAAATTGGCAGAAGAAACGAAAGCTGAAGCAATTGGATTTTGTGCAAAGCAATGCTACGATGGTGTGGTTGGATCGTTTTCGAGTGCTCTAGAAGAGTTGAAAGAAAGTCCTGATACAGCTAATTATGATGCGAAAGCTGCTGGAGATGGACCTCCAAGTTGCGAGAAAGCATTAGCTGATGCACATATTGTTAACCCTACCATTTCTGCACTTGATCATCAAATTTCGTTACTTAGCAATATTGCATTCCTAGCCACAAGTAAATTATGATCTTAGAGAGTTTAAGTCTGCTTTTGAATTTAAATGCATCATATGCCAAGGTCTGCTGTTATTATCTGTTCTAGATTTTCTTTAGTATCAAAAGAAAATCAAATAATATTTCGTTTTTTTTTTAATATTTTGATGGTAAATTTTTTTAGTGATTTTTCTTAATAATAATTATTTTTAAATTTATATATTTTCTACCATATTTATAATATTTGAAAAAATTAATAATAATTATTTATAAAAAAACAAAAATATGTTTTTAAAATATACTTTCACCTTATATTTGTTGACAAAAATAAAATTATCATTTTATAACACAATTTTTTCAAATATGTAATATTGAAAAAATTTATCTATTTTAGTAAAAATAAAAAAAATACTATCAGAATATAATATAATATAATTAATTATTTTTTATATTTTTATTTAAATTTAAGATAATGTAATATTTTTAGGAAAATGGGAAAAATTTTCCTATTACGCTGGCGTTAGTTTTTTTTATTTACTTCAAATTTTCTATTAGACAATTGATTATGGGTAATTTTATATTTATCTTCATAGCGTGTAACATTCTTAATAATATAAATACAATTATAAGAACTAAGTTTCAACGCTTATGTAAACATTTGTCCTATACTATAAAAATTGATAACTAAAAATATATTAAATTTTTACAGTGACTAAAATCCATTTTTGAGGAACATATAAATATATTTGACTCATCTAAAATAGTATAAATTTTTTTAATGTTTGGATACAACTTTTTTTCAAAATCAATATATTAATAGTAGTATTAATTTTTTGGTTACGGACATAAGTGCCGACGAACATTTTGGACATAATTTTTGTTGTGAGGTTTACAAGAGTTTGAACGCAATTTTAGCACTGGCAGTTAGTTAGTGGGTGAATTTAACCAAATTTGTTAGACTTGCATTGAAAGTTGAAGCTAAAGTTAAGCTTTATTTTTAGGGCGAATTTGTTATGTGATTCTTTTTCTTAACTTAATTAAGCATCGTAACGAGTGGTTATAGATTTCTAAAAATACGTATGGTTAACCAAAATGAGGATTTGAGATACTATAAAAGAGCCGAAGACCAACGATGAACATCAAGTCACTCACTCACACCAAATCCTCTAACCATCGAATAAATAAAAGTTCTTCCATCCCAAAATGAACTCCTCAGCACTATGTTGCTTTCTGGTGACCCTCTCTCTGGTCCTGATTTCCCATTCTCCGATGGCAGCAAATGCTCAAGTTGGGTTGGCTGAAAAACTGTGCATGGATACCTTGGAAGACAAAGTGGGATGCATGGAGCTGCTAAAGCAAGCTGATCCTAAGATCGTGACGGCAAAAAGCTACGAGGAACTGTCTCGGGCAGTCCTAGAATGGGCCGTGACGAAGGGAACGGAGGGGCAGGCCTTCCTGAAGGGGTTGGCTCAGGTAGACAATAACGCAGCCATAGTGCAATGTGCGAATTTCGACTACGATGGGGTGGTTGCGTCCTTCAAGAGTGCCTTGGAAGAGTTGAAAGATGATCCTCAAACCGCTAGCTATGATGCCAAAGTTGCTGGTGATGGCCCTACTGGTTGTGACAGAGCCTTGGCTTCTGGAAATATTAACAACCCTGCCATTACTGCTCTTAACCGTCAAATACTCTTAATTAGCAGCTTGGCCTTCGAAGCCGTATGTGAATATAGTCCTTAAGTCAATTCAACTCTTCAACTTGTAATCTCATTGCATGCATGCATGTTTACGTGCTCATGCTCCACCCAAGCTCTGGGGTGTTGCTGTTTTTTTAGAATCTCCTTTGGTGTGGAGGGGGAGTGATTAATAAAAATCAAACTTCATTGTTCTATTCACTCATACTTCTTCTTTTCTTTCCTTTCTTTTATATTTATACCTATACCTAAACTAAACTAAACTAAACCAACACAAACCAAATATGTCCTACCATAAATATATGAAGAGAAAGTCAGTAACAACAAAATTCCCTTACTTATATATTTTATTGTATATGAGGATCACTTGCATAAAGAAAGAAAAAAAATAATTTGAAATGAAATCTTCATTCCAAGCTATTAACTGAATTAATATACTTTTTTTCTCAGTTATATTTTGTTATATAATACAAATTTAACTGCCATTTAATATGAACATTTTTTTTTTCTCTTTTGTAAATCAACGATGCACACCTCTCTACTCTACGCCTTTTAACACTAGGAGGCATCAAAATAAATAAATTGAAGTGAATTTTTAATTAACTATATTGAACTAAACTTGAACAAATTGAAATTTAAAGTTAATTGAATTAAAAAAAAATCCGTTATGCACTCCATTTCTTAGAAACCCTTTATTAAAGTTGAATTATTATAAACAGATTAGTTCAATTCAATATTAAAGTTGAATTATTTAGTTCAGTTTTAAAATAATTTTTTTTAATCAGTTTAGTTAAAGTTTTCTATGAAAGCTTTTGGATATAGGTTGAGTGGGAAGAAAAAAAAGTAAAAAAGATAATGATTTATGGAAGACATTTTTTAATTTTATGGGTTTAGATGGCAATAAAACATGAGGGATTTGACAAAAGAATTCACTGCCTCCAATAAATAATATTTTCTCTCAATTATAACATGAAATGGACATAAATGTGATGAAAGAAAGGCCAATGTGTTATACTAAAAATGAAGAAATATATTCATGTAGACTTAACTCATAGTATAATCATATGCGTAGAACAGCTTCATTGATGTTTAACCAATTGTTTTTTTGAATTTTAAAGAAAAAAAAGAAACTTTGTTTATCATCAATGTTCAATTTTCCATCTATAATGCAATATCTGACTTGGAGGAGGATGAAAACTACTGTTGAACTGGAGTTCTTCTGTACTTTGCTGACAACGTTCTGCTGTAAGCCTGCAATAAATGTGAATTTTGGTGGTTTAATGAACTTACTGTTGAGTTCTCTTTTTTTTTTTTTCTTATCTGAAAAGAGAGATCCAAAGCAGATATTGATCAAACTTCAATGTTAAATGGATATTTGGCTGTTTTGTGCCAAACTACAGTAGTTTGCAACATATTTCCAATTACTCATTTTAACATATATTATTCGAAATTTTTATGACACTTATTATTTATATTTGTACAAGAAAAAACAAGATTAACTAGAGGAAAAGAAAACAGAAAAAGAGAGCCTATTGGCACTGCAAACTTGAGAAGTGTGTGGAAATTCTTGTAAAGTGTTAGATTTGGCAGTTTGATTGATGGTCCACTCAGGCGATAAGTGTTATCCAAAAAAAATAGCAGATAGAAAAATCATGAGACCACCAAATCTTACATCACTTTCTAATTATATTACCATTCAAGCATGAGGTTCAAACATTGTTCTCAGGTGACATCAATTTGAGATGCACCTCATATTCAATACTTATCCTTTTGCAGGTTATATCATCACACTAACCATATTTTATTTCATTGGAGCCAATTGTCAAACAGTTACCAGCTTACTCAAGTTTCTTTATGGCCTCTCATTGATGTAAACTTATCTACAAATATTTTCTGAAAGTAAAAAGAAAAAAAAAATGCCTTATCCCAACTTGGCAGATCCAAACACAGTCGTGTTCTTTACCCAAATTAGTAGGCAACCTAGCAATACAATCACCACGTCCAAACTCGAAAGCCAGCCACCAAAGTGCTCCACTTCACTTTAAATGATTTTTTTTTTCCTTTGATTAAAATTTGTAAACGAGATTAGGTTTTTGCAGCCATATATATTCTTTGAGAACGTCAATGTCACTTGTTGATGCTCTAAAGAAGAATTTGAACCTCTCATTCAGACTAAAATAATGTATAAGCCAGAGTATAAACTTTTACATGTATTAGTTTTCAATATTAATTAAAATCAAGATCTTTGATTACAAGGAGCATAATTACTTGACTTCCTGATGGAGGTTTGAAACAAAATCAATATTAGCATAATCTACGGTAGGATGATGAAATGTTATAGAAAGTATATTTGAATAAAATTTTGGTTTGTCGTACTCTGCCACATGTAGGAGAAGACATTGGAATGTTTGCTGAAAGCCTGAAACCACGCAGCCGGTGATGTCAGATGGTACGAAAGTAAAATGAAAATAGAATAATCAAAGGAATATGGAGAAAGAAAATGATTTTGAGATACTTATATTCCCTCTCAATTGTTTACGTTGGAAAAGCGAAAGTATAATGTTTGGCGTTTGGTTTTGGTACTTCTGACGAGACGTAAACCTTAATCTCACGTAATCTCATTGTGATCACTATTATAGCATTATTTTTTGTTTATAAGCCAGTATTATAGCATTTCTTTTGCTCAATGTATTAAAATAATTTCACAATCTTCAAAGAGATAAATATTATGGACCTAGCACCTAGCAACTAGCAACTAGCAACTAGCATCTAGCATCTACCAAGTTAAATTTTCATTCATGACACTATTTTTGTCGTTTTTCATGTTACATAGTGGGGGTTGCTGTTTCGCAGTTGATGCTTCACGCTTTGGATTCTAGCTCGTTAAATGTTTTTCATGCACTACTTCCTACTTATTGCATTTTTTCAGCCTTTCAAAAGATAAACCTCGTATGGAATAATTAAAGGTTAGGTAGGTTCACTATAATTTCAGATTTAAATGCACCACGTTACATACAAAAGAAAAATCACTACAAATTAGAAATGTATTGCAAATTGAGTTATTAATCTACATTGTAATGGATGTAAAATTCAAGATAATACTTGCACGTTTTTCCTTACCAGAAATATATATCGCTGTCGACGGAAATACCGAATCCATGAAATATGTCTCGGTTAATGAACTGATTTATATGGAAAAAGATTCACTTATATGTACACACATACACATGCTGAACATATACGTAAAAACTCTTTTATTAGGATAAAATCGGAGAAATGAATTTCAAACATTAAATCAAGTTTTTAAATATTCAATAATTTTTTTTCGATCGACATGTTGTACTTAAATAACTTTTATGTTCAACTATTTATGTTTAATTTAATTGTAATTATTAATTTCAACAAGAAATTGTAATTTTGAAATAAACTGAGATGCATAAGCAGTCAATTTTTTGCAAATACAATTTGTGGCTTGACAATGCTGGTTTGCTTCATTGAAGGAAGAGATTAAGTCAAAATTCAACGTGTGTGAAGGGATTGAATTAATGTTTGAATTATTAAAGTTGATTCCAGTAATATAGCAGAAGTTTTTCTTACAAAAAATAATATCTCTACTAAGCTGGTCCAAATTTTGATTTATTCAACAGGAGGCCATGAAACGTATAGCAACTGTACGTTATACAGAGTCCAAAGTCCAATCGAAACTAGTTTTACTATCACAAGTTGATTATTAAACGTTCTTAAAGTTCTGCAATTATTACAAATGTTTGAGACTAATATTCCTTCATACCACACTGACATGACAGTATAGCTGAAAGATATAAGCAAAGCAAGAAGATAACATTAAAAATAATATATTCTTTATACCACTATGAAATGAGATGATTCAATAGCTTAATTTTTATATTAAATTTAATTATAATGTATATAATGCAAAAAATGTTGTTATATTATTAGGTGAGGTAAAATTACTATATTTTATAATAATTATTTGAATATATATATATTTGTAAAAGTAAAGTTATATTAGATAGAATATATAGTCCTTTAAGTATTTGTTGTTGGGTAATATAAGATTGTGTTGATTTGACTAATCCAGATGAATTGATGGGACTCTGAAGTTATAAAATATGAAGAAGAAAAATGGGATATTCATGCCGTTGATATTAAATAAGAAAGAAATGGTGGTTTGTAGGGTTATGCAGAAGTTAAAATATAATGGCTTTGGCTGGGTGATGAGAGAGCATGCATGCCTCTATCTTATATATTCTATTAATATCGCATTTCATTAAATAATCATTTAATCACTATTGCAATTCAGAGGCTGTTTTATGCATACAACACTTTCATGGCAATGTGTAGGTAGAGGTATTACAGTAAATGTTCCTTCTATATTTAAAAATAAATAAAAAATAAAATATTTGCTTTTAATTACATAAAATGTTAATTATGTAATGAATTTTAATTGTGCAAAATATGAATTATATCACATGTTATTAACTTTGCGAAAGAAGAATGTGAAAATTTGAACCCAATTCACTGATGTGACTACTCAAAATAGAATTTTCTTTTTCTGAAACATAATTTATTTTGTCAATCAACATCTTTTAAACAAAAATTACTGAAAAAGAAAAGCTCCTACCATGTGACCAACTATCATTAACAAATGAATAATTAGAAAATCATATCTTTAGATTTTTCAGAAAATTGTTGAAAGGGCCTGTATTGCATTAAAACCAGACGCCATCTTCTATCATACATTTTGTACCACCGCCACTAGATTTTAAGCCCCTGGGATGCACACCTTATTAAAATTATATATTTTATATTTTTAATTTACATATTATATTAAATATATAAATTAATTTTTATTTTTTAAATAATATGTCTGAAAATGAAAAGCACGATCATTATATTTTTAATTAAAAATATTTAAAAAATTTAAACCTATTATAATTAATTAAGATTTATTATTTTTTCAAGTAACAATAACAACGAAATAATGAAATGTATAAACTTTAAAAAAATAATGAATATAATTATTTAAAGTATTTTTCTGTTATCATTATTATGTCAACAAGTACTTGCTTTTTTTTATTGATTGTAATTAATAATTATACATATTTTATTATGAAATATTTTTAAAATTAGTGTATTTTTTATTAAATAAATATAGTTTCAATTTTTTTAAAATAATTTTTGAATTCTTTTCAAACTATTAATTTTAATTATATAACTTTTAAGTTTTTAAGTTAATCATCATCATTATCCCATAATTAATTTCTTGTAATTAAAATTATCTATTATTATTATTAGTGGTATTATTAAATTTTAAGGTTTTAAAAATTTCTATACTTATAAGGATTATTACTTATAATTCTTATGTTGAAGATTTTATTGTATAATTTTTTTTTTATAAAGTTAGAAACACATACTACTAATAATAATAATTTTATATTTGAAATAAATTTAAAATGAAAATAATAAAAAATGTATTTAGAAAAAAATATGATATGATTTGAATTACAACGTGTCCATAATACAAACAACTCTTTCGACACATAATTTAATTTCATAAAAAAAAAAAAAAAATTAAAGTAGGTTCTATGGTACATGAAATTAGAGTAGTTAAGAAGCAAGTAGAAAGTGTTTGAGGTGAAATTAGTGTATTAGTTAAGAAAGGATAAAAAGGGAACCCTGACATAGTATTGGAATTACATTACATTACATAAGGTGTTGTAACTAAAGAACTTTGTAGGAGGAGTACATAGATAAGTGAGAACAAAAAGTTGGTTTCCTAGGAAGAGGTTTTGTAAAAGATATTGGTTTCTTCATCTTTGCGTGGATTGTTGACAAAAAGTTTACATCAAATCCATCCATTGAGTTGAGAATTTGGAATAATCTCATCTTCAAACCTAAATGCTGCTTTGTCTTTATTATCTCTAAACTAAGCTTCAAAATCTTGCCTTGTACCACTCAAACTTTTCTATCTACCTTTATCATCATCCACCTCCCACTTTTCTATTCAATTTATGCACCAACTAATATGTTAACCCCAAAAAAAAAATCACTCAAGTCCAATTATTTTTTTCGAATGAACTTTAAATCAATTAAAATAAAATAAAAAAACAAAAGAAAACCTGTTCTTTCTTTGACAAAAGAAAGAGAAAAAAATAGTATAAAAAAAAAGGATGTGTTGTGTACTCCATGTCAACCAGGTGGTGCAGGTGGAGGAGGATAACCACTCGTATCTGACCACGTCGAAGGTGGAAACTCTGACCCGCTACCACCGTCTCCTCCGCCCTGAGGCTGCTGTCCTGGCGGCCTGAAAACTCCCATTTGCTGGTTCGGAAACAGAGGAAAGGAAGCAGATGACGGTGCATACACAGGCGGTAACGGCAACAACGACGAAGAAGAAGATTGAAGCGCTGCCATTTGCGAATCATAGAACCACTGCTCGAGTCCATGGAGCTCCCCTGTGCTCCGCAGCAGCTGAGAGTACCCCCAATAGTCTCTCAGCAAATCAGAGGAGTTCTGAAACGGCGCCCCCTGCATCACCGTCGGAGAATAACCTGCCACCACGGGAACATCACCGGAACCAGAGATTGTGGTGGGCGGTAAATCGGGAAGGTGAGGAGGTCGAACCGCGGCAACGTTTTCGGGGAAGTTGAGTTTGGCTCTGTTACCTCTGAACCTCAATGCGGCTTCATCGTAAGCTCTGGCTGCAGCCTCGGCGGTGTCGAAGGTGCCAAGCCACACTCTCGCCGCTTTGTGAGGATCTCGAATCTCCGCCGCCCATTTCCCCCACGGCCTCTGCCTCACCCCTCTGTATCTCCTCCTCCTCTCGCCGCTTTCTTCCTGTGACGCACTCTGTGACGAACCACCCTCACCCCCACGCGCCGCTGCACCCGTCTCATCTTCACGCGCTCTTTTCTGCCCAACCCAGCCCGAGCCCGATCCCGAGCCCGAAAGAGCAGGCCCAGGAGAAGAAGACAAACCTGGAGAAGGCGCATGCATAAAACGTGACATCATGGGAAAACCACTTGCCGGGACCCACTCCGCGTTGGATTGGGCAGAGGCAGAGGGCGACACGACATGGCTCGGAACCGAACCTACAGCACTCCCTTGCACCGGCACCTCATCCCTTGGGCTGAAACTGTCTTCCGCATCCTCATCGCCGGGTGGCTCCGCCGCGAACTTTCCAGAACCGGAAGCTAAACCCCTCTGATGCGCCACCGTTAGTAAACACGTGTGATTTTAAGCTTTATATATTGATCCGATCCAGTTGATTATTCGTTCTGAGAAAGAAAGGTAAACACGTTATTGTATATATATATATATATATATGTAAAGGATGGGTAAGAGAAATGGAACATGATGAGGAGCTGGCTAGCCCCCACAAGAACAGTGACCTTGTTGCGCCTCTATTACTCTACCTTCCACCATGCATACACATAATTAAACACACTCCACTACCACTACCTTTTCTTCTTCTTTTCCTTCTTCCCAATTAATCTAATCACTCTATTCAAATAAACAAATACATAAATAACTCTACCAATAAATTAACAAAAATATGTGCTTCCTGTTCCTGTTCCTGTTCCTCTTGCCGCCTCTGATTATTTTGGCTTCTGGATTCACACACACCTAAAGAGCTTTTGACTCTAAGTGAACGGAGGATGCAAAGTGGAACTAACTATCTGCAAATCCTTCCCATTGTCGCTTTCCTTTTTCAGATATACAGAAACAAAGAAACAGTTATCATCTTTGAGTTGAATTCTATGCCCAGTCAAAAACAAAAAAGACACAAACTTTTATATACATACTTTAATTCTTTTGGGCTCCTTAGCCCATACTTAACTCACGGGTCTGCTTCAAAAACAAAACACTAAATAAACTCAGATTAAGCCTTCACTCACTAACCATTTCCTTAAATAAGGTAAATATGAGATAAGGCTTCAGATGTCCACCCTGTGGATTAGGTTCCGAATCACTGCTGATATATATATACATAATTTTCACTATCATATTATTTAATACTTTTAATTCGATTATTTTATTTTACGTAAATTATATATAAATTTTAATAATTTAATATAAAATTTATATAATATATATATTTTAAATAAACTAAAATATGCGTACCTTTTTACTGCTATTCAATTTTACACAAAAATTATATGCAATTATAATTCAAGATTTTGACCTATGAAATTCACATTATATATATAGCATTTATTGAAAATATAATAATTAATGAAAGTTGTTGAATTATATATATTTGAGATGAGATGTTCAGGCAAAGGAAATTATTGTCGAGGAATCTGATTGTATGGTCAAAACACGTCTCTGGAACTGAAACAACAATTCCATGGATGATTGTATAATGTTTAAGTTAAAATAAAATGAAAGAGAATAAGAGAGGATTTGACCTAATATCTATACAATAGGTTATAGGAATATAAAAGAGGAAGGTGAGGGTTAAATCCAAACATCATCTAAGTTAGGCAAGAACAATAACTCTATACCGAATTGTTGAACTTCAATATAAGGTTTTTGAGAGGCAATGTATGTTGCGCATGATCCAAACTAAACACAAGAATAAGATAGTGAAATTGCAAGGGAAGTTCATAAAGAATAAAATGAAAATAATTTTAATTAGATAATAAATATTACATTGATGTAATTAAAATGGAATGTACTCGAATATTGTGTGGATTATATTGTTTTAGAGTGCTTGTTTGGAACTACATGGATCGGTAGGGCTTGTCCTTATAATCAACTCATCATTCAAAAAAATTAAATAAAATAAAATAAAGACAATTTCGCATTCTCACCCAATAAATTAAGAACTAAAGTTAGGTTTTATCACTATAGATATGTATTATTCATCAATAAAATTCCCATCTTATTATCAGTGAAGTTTAAACTGATTATAAGATATAAATCCTATCCTTACGAATTAGACCAACTATTATATTATATAATATTGTAAAAAATATTTACCTTATATTAAATGAATATTAGTCAAATAAAAATACGATTTTTTTTTTCAAAATGAAGTAATAAATTAAATGATAATAGGTGTAAAAACTTATATATAATTTAATAATTAGGCTTTGATATAGGTGTTTATAAATTTCATTCTTTCGTGTGTTTCTTTCTATCAAATTCTACATGAATTATTTTTGCTAGACAACGTGTTATGTAAAGTCTTAATGAAAAGAAAATCAGGATACTCAAAATAGAAATATACCCTGAATATTTTGATAAAAACAAGAATTTAACCATATAAAATAAACTGTATTTATAAACAACCGAAATTTACTTGATTTAAAATATAAACAAGAAAAACATCTATATGATTCAACACGGAAGGTGGATTTGAAAATAATTAAGATAGTTCAAAAATCATAATGAATTGATTTGAATGTAAAATAAAATTTAAATCAATCAATTTTTATTATAGTTTGGATTGATCTTGATTTTTGAAACAACTTTGTAAGATTTGGTTTAAATTAATTGGATCTTTTGTTATGTAATATACAAATTTAATTTTGAGATAAAAAAAAAAAAAAAGTTATTTCGTTCCAAAATCTAACGATAATTTTGTTATTAAAAAGTGACAACATCATATTTTGTAATATCAATTAAACACCATTTGAGTTGATTATGAAATGAAATGAAATCCTTTTGTTACTCTAGTAGAAGTTATTAGTGAGGTTGTCTAAGTTAGAAGAAGAAGGAATAAATGGAAATGGAATTAAAGTGATGAAAAGAAAGAGTGAAGAGTGAATTGGTTGATTAAAGCAGAGACTTTTGACGTAGCTAGTACATGCATTATTTTAACCTACTTTATTATGATTACTCAAATGGACCAATAATAGGTTTGGCGAAAAATACTATTACCTAATTCATATATCAACAATCATGAAAAACAATCGCACAAGAGCAGGCAATCGACAATGCTTCTCTACCTTTACTTTTCTGGTTCCTATTCATTTTATCATTTTTCTCCCAGGTAAACAATTTTTTATGGATATTTTTTTAGTATATAATGCTTTTAATAATTTTAATTTTTTAAAACATAAAATAATATTTCAAATAAATTCTTCTCAGATTATGATAAATAAAAGGTTGAATTAATCAACCTAAAATAAATAAATTCACAAACCATGAATCATTGAAGTTCAAAAACAAAATACTTTTTGTGAGAGAGAGATATATGGAAATTAAAAAGTGTGTTTAAATGGTACTATAACCTATATAATCCTAACCCTTGAAACATTTCGAAATATGATGAGTCATGAACCCGTTTGACAGACAAGAAGCCAAACAATGTTTTCCAATATGAGGGGTGCAAAATGGCTGGTATAACAACCCAAACACTTACTCATCCATGCTTATTTTTCTTTTTTAAACTAATTTTAAATTAATAACATATAAAATGACTATGAATGTAACTCACGTTACATTATATATTATATATAAGTGAAGATAATGTAATAAAATTATATAATTTTACTAAAAATGAATTTTGAATTTAATAAAATCGACTTTTAAAATGAAATTTATTGATTATATTTTTATACTAGGGAGATTTCTAATCTTAATATCTTTCCAACAATATACGTATATACATCAAAATAAATAAAGAGAGGGGTGATGGACACGTGGATGGTGAAGGTTCTTGGATCGTTTCAAAAGCAGAGAGCATGGTGGGGGGTGCATTTGAATTGCAATCTGTATGAATGGTTCAGTCTGCTTAGCTTCAAAGTTGATTTTTTAGGTTCCCATCCATCCGTTTTTAGGCACGTGCTTTATTATGTTGTCTTCTACTTTCAAAGACATACCAAAACCATCACTGTCTGATTTATTACAATTTATTTTAGGAAAGTACTTTGAACTTGTCTGAATCAGCTATCATTTGAGTAATTTAGGTAATTAAATAATCTAATTACAACACCTACAACCACATTTGCATGAATACTCTACACGTCTAAGAGTAGAGTATGTTTGATTTATATCGTTTTCACAAATTACGATTTGATTCTTCATAACTTTTCTTGGTCTTATTCAATCATGTTTTGTTGATTTAAGTTATATTTTATTTTTTTATCTTTTCTAGAAAATTTTGGCTTAATAGATTCAAAACTATTACACCAATTTTAAATGATTCAAGGAAGAAATTTTTAGTTTATATAAGCTAAACTGAATTTATACATAATTAAGCCTTAAAAACAGTTTATGATTTGTTGAGTGAAATAAAAATTACTGTGTATATTTTATATAATTTCGATACTATCTTAAATTTATCGAGGAAAGTTAAGTTTGATGAACGAATTATACCAATCAAAACTAAGTACAAAACTTAAAATTTTCATTTAAATAATCCTCCAACAATTTTCTTTTTTTCATATAGAAAGACACCTTGATTTTTTTTTTCATAGAATTGTTCTTTATCCAAACAAAATTTGAGTATGTTTGACACTACCTCCATAGAGTAATGTTCCATTTTACTCAGATTGAGATTATTGTATAGTGTGAACATTATATTATATTATAAATTCAATAATAAGTATCAAATAACTTTTTTTTTTTTTACATTTATTTCGTATTTGGTAACAAAAGATATATATTTTTTATTTAATTATCAAATTAAATAATTTTTTAGCATCCTTCTCGATTAAGAGAAAAAAAAATTACAATTTTGCATTTCTATTTGCATTTGAATACGAACATTATCTTTCAATTACTATTTTGTTAACTATCTTAATATACATTTTTATTACTAATGGTACAATTGAATATTTTTAAAAAATATTTTTAATATTGTAACTGTTCGAAAGAGTTTTTTCATATGGAATATAATATAACAAATGTGAAATGAGTTTATTTTACATTTTTTTTAATGAAAAGTATTATTTTATTATATACAAGATATTAAGCTTTTTAGGTTGAAACAAGGAAAAGTAGTGATGGCCTATTATTAAGTTATTTTGAATTGGGCAAAATCAGCAAATCATGAATTCGCTCCCTTTTATTTTTGACTTATACAGTTGTTGTGCTATTACAACACACACTGAAATGTTGATGATAATTGAACAGGATTAACATAAAACTCACTCATGACTAGACAAATAGTTTTTAGTTCTACTAATTTGACCATTAGTGTTTTCAGCACATTTCTTTGATTAATTGCTATTTTGTTTGCGTCACGGAACAAAACACTTTTTTAATTTTCTTCTTTTGATCCATCAGATTGAATATTATTATTTTTCTTCTGCCAAACCAACACGATATGTATAGTTAATGTGATCTAAGAAAATAAATATATCAATTTGCAGTGCACATAAAATAGTGTGTAAGCTTTATAATGTTGTTTAATTACAAATTATATTATTATGATAATTTTTAAAGTTATACTACTAATAATTCAGATAAGCTAAAAATGTAATTTTTTAATATGTTACTTAACTTATAAATTGACATAGCGTTCGAAGAAGGTTGCATTCCAAAAGAAAAATACATATACCTACAAACACTTTTACTCTTTTTTTTTTTATGAATGGAAATATTTTAGTGTGGTTAAAACTCAAAAATTATTTTTTACGTATAGTTTTATCATTTATCTTTTAGAAAATTGTTTTTATTCTCTAACTTTTAATTTTAATATATCCTTATATAAAAATTAACAACAATATTAATAATATTGATAACAAAATAATAAGCATATAAGAATTAACAAGAATATTAATAATATTGATATTAATAATAACATTATATATTAAAATAATTTAATATGTATAAGTTTAATAAATAAATAAAAAAATTTAATAAGTTAAATGTATGTACTTTCATTTGATACATTTATCACTAAAGTCTAAGAAACCTATATTTGTTATATGTATTTATTTTATCTATTATATTTAAATTGATATATTACATTATTCTTATTTATTTTAATAATTATTATTATTAAAAAATTATATAGTAAAGGTTCAATATTTCTCTTCATTATAAATTATTATAATAATTATTATTATTATAATTTTTATTACTATTTTAAATATTTTTACTTTCCCATGAGATATTATACACTTCTATATGTAAGAGGTAGTATTCAAAATAAAAACTTACTCTCACCATTATATATATATATATAAAAAAGTAATTTTTGATTTAATAACAATTAATATAAATTTTATGGTTAAATTTAAATATTTACAATTGATTTTATTAAATAATAATTTCTAAAATAAAATATATTTTACTAGAGCAAATATTTATTTTATTATATATATATATATATAGTTATTAGAGGTTGAAATTCTTAATGCAAATAAGAAAAAATATTTTTCTAATTACAAGTATTAAAAATATTGATATTAAAAAATAATACTAAAAATAATACATTAGTTATTTTCAAACTTTAATTTTAATCAATTTATTTTTTAAAAATATATCTCAAGCATTTTTTTTTGTCTTATAAAAAAAATGTAGTAATAAGTAGTGTGCTAAAATATATTTTAAGAAATATTTTAATTACATTAGGAACTTTACAAGTATTTGTACACCTTAAAATAATAAAACAGGTTTTAAAAGTTTAATTTAAAAGTAACTTATGATGATAAGATTTTTTTTTTATATACACATAATTCTCTTGTTATGTAACAAGCATAGAGGAGAGAAAATATGGTTTTGTAATGTAAATTTGACTCCTTTAACCATTCAACATGGCCTCTTATAAATATGAAAATTATGCTAAAAAATATGCATGTCTATGCATGTTAAATATGAACAATTGTACTTCAAAATATAGAGAAATATGCATGTTCAACTTCATTAGTTTTTTGTGTTAGAGATGATACTGAATTTTGCATGGTCATACTTCTACTTGTGCTTATTTCAATGTTTCTATTCCATCATTTCACAGTCCTGTATCCTTTTAATAATTCCTCTTTATAATATTTTCTTTTATTTTTTTAGGAAAATTCATAAACAACTTATTTAAATTCATTTTATGTAATAAGTTTTTTTGAAATAATTTATAAAAAATATTTTATATAAATATATATAAGATATCAATATAAAGTTAAGTTAAAATTATATATATATATATATATATTAATAAATCAACTATTACTTGTTTATTGTATTAGAATTTGTTACACTTAGAAAAATTGATTGATACATAGCTGCCATATACCATTTAGTGAATATAAAACAGGCAACTAATAAAATATACTGAAACTTCAAAGTGTTTGTGGGTGTCCACAACAGAAAACAATGACAATAGCATTAAGTAATCCAATGTAACAACTTTAAAACTTAACAATTAAAAGTGAACACTTCAACATCATGAATTCATATAAAAAAAATGACAAACATGAGGGGGAGTCTTGCAAGTTTCTCCTTTTCGGTGTCTTCACGTTTAATCAATTGTGACACATTTTTTAGTCAGTTCTTCTACATGACTACAATCACATTGTTAGAATAAAAATTCAAACATACACTATAGCACCATCTTGTAATAGATGATGATAATCAACTATGCATGCAAGATAGTATTAACAAGTCTCTGATTTTCTTTACCGAATGATTATCTTGTGGAAATTGAGAAATAGTTGATTAGTTAATGTTGATGATAGAAAATATCACCTATATTTAATGCAGGATCAGAATTTAATAATATTGATGATTAGTTACCAATTGCTTACAAACTATATTTCACACTTCTAAATTAGAACAGGTTTTATCTAACAGTTTATCATTGGATTTTTGTCAGCACCCACCAACTCTCAAACATGTAGAGAAAACAAAAAAAAATTAGGTTTACAAACAAAAGTTTTACTTCCTTCTTTCTAAACTGATGTTAATTAATATATGGTTAATATAACTGAAACGAAGTTTGAATCTTTTCTACAAAGTTACCACTTGAAGCTTATATGTGGTTAATATAACCTCAATCAATAACTTAAATTAACAAACACAGGATTCATTTCCTTCTGGTGTACCTCTAATTGCAAAAAAAGAAAAAAGATCCTTCTGTGTCCTGAAAGATAGATAAATATAAGATATCAATGCATTAAACATTTAGTGTGAGATTTTCTTTTGGGTGGTTTAGTGTAGTGAATAGGAAAATCCGAAAGAGACTAGAAGAACATTCTTTCTCTTGAACTCAGAAGAAAAACTTAAAAAGTTTTAACAAAGCTACTCAGTATCCAAGTTTGATTTGACTTTGGCAACTAGGATACACCAGACAATATCTTATACCCTATAGTGGGTGCTGAGTGGACAAAATGACTAATTCTACAGTTTTCTATCTTTATTTTTTAAAAATCAATTTTTTTCAACTCATTCTGTCTATATTTTTAAGAGAAAAAAGAACCCAACCTAAACGAAAAAGCAGAACTTGGAAGATGACTACAGGGCATCAATTAGGTTTAATATGTTTATTAATATCTATAAATAAGATTTGTTAGTTTAACTTTTAATAAATTAAAAAAAAAAATCATATATGTAAACATGTCACAAACAACTAAAAGGAATTGGGGGGACTATAGATTAAATTAAAATTAAAAAATTAAAATAAAGAAAGTTATTTACATATAATCATGAACAAATTTTTAAGAAAAGAAATATATTGAGGGAGAAGAAAGGATTAAGGACATTTGTCAAATTTTTCTAAATTTAATTCTCTCAAATTAAAAATAATTAACTAATAAAAAATCCCTATTTAAATTTCATGGATTCAAAAATATTAAATTTACACTAAAATAAAATAATAAAATCTTATTAAAAATGATAATCTATAAATAAATTATTTATACAAATATGCATATTTCAATATTCACTAATTATGGTCTTGTTGAATTAAAAAACATCTCTACACACCTATAAAATATTGAAAAATGTAATCTATTTTGTAAAAGAATAAATAAAACAAGATAATAATTTAAACTATGTAATATAAAATTAATTTTAAATAGAAAATAATATTAAATAAAAAAAATTAAATACAAGGTATGAACTCCTATAAAGAATTATGAAAGAAAAATGAGGCTTGATCTGTTGTCTGCTCTACCTTATGTCAAAAGGAACCAAACCAACCAAACTTGAGAAGCAGTAGGGGAAGCAAAAGGTTTAAAGCTTCACTTTAATCAATGAATAGAGCACTTATCAGTCTTACAATCTCAGAATTATTTGCAATCAAAACAGGACAGGACACGTACATAAAAGGACAAGAAAGAAAGCATAAACAAAATAAAATTGGTTTGAGACACATGCAGGTTCAGATCATGGCTACTGATAAAGACATGGTTTTTAAAACATTATGTTAGACTCCACATTAAATAAAGTAAATTATTTAACTTGATATTTTAAATTTTGAAATTTTTTTCTTCTAGATCAATCTTTTAAGTTAAACATTCCTCTTATGTTTAAGTCTTAATAATTGATATTCTCATAGAAGTTGAATAACGGGAAAAAGAAAGTAAATATAAGCTAGATAAAACTACAAACCGAATACTTATAAATGAGTGAATTTTTCTTAATAAAAAAAGAAGTATACTGAATTTTACAATATAGAATCTCAGATTCTTTTATCTAATAAAATAATATTTTTAATTCATATTTCTCCGATTAAATTGTGTAACACGTGAACAAATAAATTTTCCTGAGTGAGTCTTTTCAAATATCACTATTATACAGGCAGAAGAAGGTTGTGAAAAGGAAGCCAAGCAAAAGGGTCATTTAGTTGGTCATGACCAGCTATTAAGTAATTGAACCGAAAGAGACCCAAGAAGTATATCATATTGAACATGGTTAATGGTGTCGGCATTAACCATGATACAAGCATCACATATTGGACCGACAACAACTACAGTTTGTCAATAATCTGCTAACCCTTTGAATTCAAAGGGAGATTTATGGTTCGGAATTATTGCCAGCTTTATGATAAATTCTGATTTCATTAAATGTAACAGCTGTGGAGGAAGACGGATGAAAAATATAAACTCATTGGAATAGCTTAAAGATGAATATCAATTGAAGTAGCATTTGGTCCCTTGCCCTAAGATCAAGATGAAGATCAGCAAGGATTTCTCTCAACATTGTCCTTGTTTTTTGTGTTCAATGTCATCAAAATAGAAAAAGAATATATTCATCATTAATATCTTCTTTTATAGACACAAGAAAGCAGTTACAGAACTATCCCAAAATATATGATGTTGTATAATGGAGAAAAATCCAAACAAAATTTTAAAAAAATGTCAGTGACTGTAATGTGACTGTTGCATTGAAAATAATAATAGTACAAATACACCCAGATTGAAATATCAAATGGAAAGTAGTGATACCAGAGTCACAACACCATCTTTAGTTGTGGATTACAAAAGAAAACTCCATCATATATAACCTCTATAGAAACTTCCTATAGAGAATGTGACTTCATGTCATAATCTCGATCACAAATTATCTGTCAAGGAATGAAGCGAAAAGAGAAATACAAAAGGATGATAATGCATCCTCCTTGAATAACCATTACAAACAAAATTGAAGGTAAACAAAAAATTGAACAACGTAGAAGAACGGATTATTACTTAACAATTAATACCAAACAAGCTGTACGAAACATTTTTCATTTCCTTCCAATTCTGAGGTCCCCTTTGGAGCTTATAGCTTAAGTTCACTTTTGAGATTTCTCAGATGAACTCCTGTCAATTTATTTTTCTTCTCAAATAACATTTCTGGGCAATAGTTGGAGGATCACAACTAAAATGAATGTTAACCAGCAATTGTACAATCCTTTACTAATTAATATGCATTGAGTCATTGACAAAGTTCTAGTAATCACTTTATTTATAATCTCCTGGTTTCCTCTCTGTAAGATATGGAAGTTGGTGTTTCATGGACCTACAAAATTTGAACAACAGTTGTTGACACTAGCAATAATTTCCTTTATTTTTCAACGAAATCTATTGTAACATGAAACTGTCTTTTCCTCTTCTTTTGCCATTGCAGTGTTGGTACAACTACAAGAACTTTGATCTGGGTGTAGTTTTTGAAAGTTGTAGGATCGAGTTATTTCAATTCTACCAATTAAGTAACAATGAATAGCCTGTGTTTTCGTGGTGCGGTTTAACTCATTGAAGTATGACTTCACGCAGCAAATTGCCCCCTTCACCTGCTTGCCTGCGTTGCAAGCAAGAACTTCTAAGAGAAATGTCCAATGACATACGGTTTGTCTTCTAAACCTTAGGTTTCAGTATTTCATCATCACATTGAGGATTGAGAAGATTGCTGATCATGTGGTGGGGTGGGGGGAGGGCTGAGAAAGGAGGAGGAGGAGAAATAATGAACTATTCTTAATCCATATGCAATCATGAAGGAAGAATAAAAGATGAAGAGAGATGCTACAGGAGGAAGGAATTATGTAGCTACAAACAGGAAGAGTAGACCAATTGATAGATACTTCATAAACAAACACAATAAGTAGTTTCTTGCTCAATTGGAATAGAAATTTTTGACATGGATTGAGAATACAACAGAAATGCATAAACCCGAATTACAAAACATATACAACAATGATTTATAAGGCCATAAGATAGTGAATCCCCCTCTCTATTCCCCAAGAACCTATCCTCAATCAAAAAATGTACACCTCCCCACTACGTTATGTTAGCAACCTAAATAACTAGCAGAGCAAAGGAGATGAGAAGATAAGTGATTAAAGGTGAAAAATGAAAGAGTGGATATAATGAGTAAATCAGTTAGAAAGCAAAGCGACCATTACAAGATAACGAAGATGACCATCATCTGCATAAAAAATATCCTTCCCAAATTCAGAATCCTTGTCCCTATCGTGCTCAACAACTGCTCCAGTTGTCCACAACTCCTTAACAAAGATTCATATATTCTGTAACTGCGAAAAGGAGATACGGATTACTGAGCCAGAAAGTGTGCTGGCATGCTTGCACACAAGGGCTTCGGTAGCCTGCTCCTCATTCTCAAACTGAACCAGGGCCTGTTTTTTCCCATTCATCTCAAAGACTTTACTGTTGAGTATGGTTCCATGCTCCTCTACAAGGCTCACAATCTCCTCCTCAGTGATGTCTTGTGGGAGTGTGGACAAATGGATAATCTTTGTTGGGGAGCAGCAATATCGGTAGTTTTTGGCTGCATTACGGTTGAAACGATTGAGATTTGAACTAATATATTCATGTGTGTCAGCACCTTGGGTTATGTTTGGATGCTTGGAGAAGTTGACTTCTAATTGTTTCTCAAACAACACGGCTCCCTACATCTCAAAGGTGAAAATGTTCGTGATCAGCTTACCATAAGAAAAGGCATAAATATTAATTTGCAGGATTATAGAGGGTCAAAAAGTATTCAGTGTAAATGTGCAGTCTGACATTATCTTAATGTAAAATTGCTACCAGCCCAGTACAGAAAATGATAAATATAGTTCACCATTCTTCTATTTTCTCACAGAAGCAACACAAATCAACAGTTAAAATTAAAGTTTTGATGATTCATATTTTTTATGACACTCAACAATTTTAGCGCAACAGAATATTCCAACTACGGTTTTTCATTAACACAATATTTAGTGCCGTCATCTCAAAAACATGGAACAACATCATTGATGTAACAATATTAATGCATGTCACAAAATTACAAATGAACAAGAATGGAGCGCAAACCAACATTTTTTATAGTGAAAATGAAAAGAAAAAAGAAACTTTAGTATAAGCAAATAAGTTTGCTTTCATAAAAATAGATCCTTTGATTTCAGTCTTGTTCCATACAACATATAACAGCATCAAAAAAATAAAACCACGAATAAATGAAATTAATTTTAAGACCTAGGTAAAACAATTTAATGGACCGTTGGAAACAATGCCAGAAGACATGGTAGAGAGTTCCTAGAGGAGGAGAGGAAGATATATTTTGAAGTAATTTTATCAACAGAATAATTAAAGTATGATAAATTTTCAGGGGAATTAAATATATATGGATTAAAAACTGACAACTAGAATGAAACCTTAGAAAAAAGAAATGTGATTTTTCTCTTACCAAACTTTGTTCATTTTCTCTAAATTTCTACTAAATCACTAAGCAAACTTGTGATGAATTGTCAAATATAGATATCACAATTGTAGATAAAAAAGATATTAAAATAATATATACAATGATATATCACCAAGAACAACAATAGCAAAAGTAATAAACAACAATAACTCATCCCTTGAGAAAAAGATATGACAGAAATCTGGGTAATCATAAGACGTGAACAGCAAGGTATATCTAAACACACCTTCAAAAAGTGTACAGCCAATTCAGCTTGAAAACCATCACCCATCTGGATAAGTGCATGATCTGGTTTATTTCGGAGAAGTTTAATCCTCACAATATTCCCATAAATAGAGAACAAGTTGAATAGTTTATCCTCATCAATTCGCTGAAAACAGATTTCAAGCTTAATAAGCTGAGAAATGGAGAGAACTTTCTAGAAGAAGCCAGACAAAGTTCTTACATCAGGATTAAGATTTGATACAAGAACTGTACACCTGTCATTTGTCCCAGTTATTCCCGGAGGCAAACCTCCGCCGAAGGCAGCTGCAATGGCTGCAGCATTCGCCATCTATAATTAAAAAAAAAAGATAAGTAACATTGTTTTTTTTTTTTCTCAAAATAAAGAGAGCATCTGAATTTCACAGATGTTTGTAGCCGTTTTACAGGAAATTAAAGATAAAAATAATGTATTCATATTTCATGTAATTTATCTTAAAATGAAAAGAAATCTCAGGGTTCAAAAAGCAAAATCCCAACTCACAGACTTCTTCCTCTCCCAATTAAAACCCAATTTTGCAAAGCAAAATCAACTTAAAACAAAGCCCTCTAACCAAGTTGTGAGCTAAACAAAAATTCCTACAAACTTGTTGGCAACAATCACACAAACTTTCCGTACCTTTATATTTTACAGAGAGAGATTAACCATAACACATTTCCAATGTTACTTTCACAAGATACGAAATGAATGATGATAGCTTCATATAATCAGCAGTGCTAGAATAGTATCTAATTGGAACTTCAAATTGATCTGAAAAATACCCACCTGTGGAAATCCAACTGGAAAGAGGAAAAACAAAGAACAGACATCAGTACATTAAAAAATAACACACTAGGACAAATAAAACAAACCAACCAAAGCAGTTTAAAATATTTAGCACCTGCCCTGCCTCCAGAACCTTGAGCAGCATACATATTTCCTGCATCACCATATCCAAGCTGCTTTACAGAAGATGAAAGAAAGAATATATATATATATATATATATATATATTAGAATGGACTTTACAAATATCAAGAGATTTGATTCATAAACAGATAAATAAAGAACCAAACAGAAAGTACTTGTGAAGGTCTGCCCTTCTGCTCCGTAGGGAGATTTGGGTTTGTGAAGTCCCTGTGAAAGATGAAATAAAGTCAGCGCAAGAAGATGTCAAAAAAGAGATTATCCAGTGAATAGAAAACACAAACACAAGAACTGACTGAATCACCTTGAACGGTCATTATTGTAGTTTACTTGTAGTTCATCAAGGCTGCAATTAAAATGAATTCAAAGTCCATGTAAGAAAATAAAGTATATTAAAAAGCAAAGAGAAAGAAAAGAAAAAAAAACAATTCTATAAACACACAAGCCAATACACAACAATAGTACTTGGATAAATTTAACCTACTTTGAGAACTGAATGTCCAGCTGACAGCAACCATCATAAATATTGCGTCCCTAGAAATTTCCAAAAGTTCAATCACCATTCACAATAAATATAAGAACTAACAAGTCAAGTAAAGTCTGAAAGGAAATGTTGAACAACCTGAAGAGTACTTCTTGCATTAACAGCACTCTGACGTGACTGAAACTGGATGAGAGCTTGAAAACCTACAAAGTTTGCAAATTCACGATAACAAAAAATTAGTAGAACAATACACTAACTACATATGCATAAAAATATAACAGTTTTTTGCCATAAAATTTTTAATAACAATCCTCGTATCTGATTAGAAGGCATGAGCATGTTCATTATGTTATTTTAGTCAGCTACTGTTAGATAGGATTTTATAATTATTGGGTAGCTACCTATAAATAAATCTCAGTTGTAGTAACAATATATAAACACTCCTATATATTAAACATTTCATTAAGACGTATTATTTCTCTCCACCTTTTTCTTCCCATCTTATTATATCTCCTATCATACCTATATTTCTGTCTCTAGATGTCCATGGACGATTTTCGATTATTGTATTTTGGACAAACTAGAAAAATGAAAACAGAAGTGTAGGGCACAGTTCTTTGAGGTTTTTCTCATATCACTCTTTCTATCCTGTGTTTTCCTCTTCACCTCTTTCTATTTCTCTCTTTCACACCTATATCCTACATCAGTGATGTCTAGAGCCTAGTTTTCCTGTCACAAGACCAAAATCTTCTCACCCATGGGCATGGAAACACAACAGCACGAAATGAAAGAAGGTGTCGTTCAAATTTAACAGAGGCTCAAAAAGGTTGATACACTATTAGACACGGTGGGGGACATTTCAAATCAGCTTTAGTGGTTATTTCGTGAAAGGGATAACACCTCTGACAAGAAAATCACATGACCTTGCGACAGCATCACATCTTGGCAGAATTTTTATGAATTTGATGCAATTCCTGGTAAACTTCCTTCATCTAAAGAATATCTTGATGCTTATATGGCCTGATTCTGTAGGAAGAATGCACTACACTATCTCAGTCTGTTTATTTAAGCCAAGAACCATGAGAGAGGCTCGTAGCTTAGCATGTATTCTACAAATCACATTGCCACGGCAGTCTAAGAAGAGAATGTTGACCAAAACATGAATTACATCGCTCCTGGCAGTGCTAACAGCAAGTACACAAGATAAGCGGAAGCCAAGAAATAACGGTTAGTGGGAAGGAGTCCCAGCCAAAACAGAAGTCAGCAGTTGGGATAGCCAAGAATGAACTTTCTGCCCCTCAAGAATTTTTATACGATGTGGAAAGCTTTAACTGTCAAAAAAGAAACTTAACTGCCCCCATCCCAAAGATGTTATTTGGAACATCTTTTATCACAAGAACATGCTTACCCTTCTTGCGGCCTTTTCACATTCATATACAGCAGCAACACTTCCTCAACACCGCATGTATCACATCTACAGATTACATGGACTACTACTCGAGATAATTACTGAGATAATGTTTTTGTGAGTAATTTTGGGGAGAAGTTCTTGAAAACCTTGGGGATTGAACAGAAACTACCCTCCTCTTACCATTGAGCAATGACCGAGCTTAAAAAAATTGGAGGAACCAAAATAATTAAGATTATAATATATAAGTTAAATGTAATAATATCATCTCTTATATGTGATTTTAAAAATTTAATCGTATCCAAATATTTACTTTTCAATTAATTATCGTTTATGATATTAAAATATTAAGTTAATGGTGCTTTTCATCCCCCATGAAATTGGCAATTTTTGGTTTTGCAACATTTAAAACTCTCACTTTTCTACCTGTATTTTATAAATACCCAAACTTTCATTCGTAATATGCCAAACTTTCATTCTTAATATGCCAAACTTTCATTCTTAATATGTCAAACTTTCATCCCCAAAAGTGGTATAAAAAGGGATGAAAGTTTGGGTACTTACATAGTGCAGAGTAAAAAGTGGATGTATCCAAAGTCATAGATATAAATCAAACATTGTAAATTTTACAAGGATGAAAAGCATCATTAATTCTAAAATAACTATTAAAACCTCATCAATTTTTTTATATAAAACAAAATTTGTATGAGAATATATAAAAAAATTACTTTTATGAACTTTTCAATAAATTCAAGGAAATAATCATACTTTCATCAAAATTATAGTAAAACTTATAGTTTCTTTTTTTTTTGCAGAAAAAATTTGCACAAAAATAAAAAATTTAATGGACATGATTTGCGTAAATAATCTACAAGAAAAACAGAGATTCAAGTTATTTTTCCATACTAGAATGAAGATATGAAAGTCAGAAAAATAGTGAGTTTGAAAAATGTTACAAAAAATGTTTTTTTCTATTAAGGAAAGATAATTAAATGAAAGAAATAGGCAATATATATAAAGTGTTACTAAATTCATCATAAGGGTTGGTGTTATAAAAAAAATTGAAATTCAATATTAACATAAAATTTTCTATAAAAATAATAATAAAGAAAATTGTTAAATAGTACCTTTTTACTATGTTCTTTCAAAGACTAAATTTTACAAATTAAAATTGTCTACAATCTTTTAGTAACTTAAATATATTATTAGAGATTGAGAAATAAATAAAATATTATTAGTATTGAATAAGATATAAATATTTTTAATTTCTGGCTAAAAGAGAATTTTGGTCCCATATTTACATTTTAGGCTCCAGTTTGGTCCCTTATGCATCAAAAAACCTTCACTCTAGTCTTTAAAGTTTATCTATTAGACCAAATTAGTTCTTCTGTTGTTTAGCACACTAATTTAGTCAAACTTTGATATGCATGGCAAACTGAAAGATGTCATGTCAGCCAAAATTGATTTTGTTAGTTCCAAAAACTAATTAAAGAACCAATTTGGTCTAAATAGAGAAACAATAAGGAACCAAAGTGAAACATTCTCAAGGGACCAAATTTAAACCTAAAAGAATGATGAGACCAAAACTATACATATGTCTGTGAAAAAACTTTGGGGAGTGGGGTCTGCATGGCCACCCTATTTTCCTTCTAAACTCCCACTACCCTTGATGGCAAGGATCCTCTATTGGGGAAGGGTTTTTTTTATATAAATATAAATAGAAAAAAAAAATGTTTTAGTTATCAACTACTGTTAGTTGGATTTATAGCTATTGAATAGCTGCCTGTAAATAAAGCATGGCTGTTGTATTTTTGACAGACTGGAATAATAATACAAGTGGAATGAACAGTTCTTTGGTTTGATCCCCCTATTTCTCTCATCTATCTCCATCCCTCCTTCTTCCCCTCCTTCTGTTTATCTCTTTCCCCCGTAAATAAATCCTATATCACATTATGTGGTGTTGAGAAGCATTCCACTAGACATTAAAAAACAAAAGCCTTTGCAAATTCATTAAATTTAAAGAACCCTGTTCTACTATTGTCCCATCTATAATGGGGGTTGGTCACATGGATCAATAGACGACAATATTGGGTACTTTCCAATACAAAAATTTCTTAAATTTTTTTTCTATTTACCTTCAAAAAGAAATATATATATTTACACATTTCAAAACAAACTATTTCATGGTAAAAATATAACCTCAATTTACCAAGTTAATGTCCAGATATTAAAAAAAAAGTTAATAGGGAAGGAAAGAAGAGAAAGGGAAAAATCTGAGAATCTGACCAGCTGACTTCTGAAATGTTACAATCTTTTCGACAGATCCATGGGGTGAAAATACTTGAAACAGCACATCCACTGTTATAGGATACAGCATGTGATGAACGGTAACTAAGAGAATTCGGTTTGGCTGTGCATCCAGAGAGTTCCCGACAGTAGGAAAGCATAGAGAAAGAGAAGAGATAGAGAGAAAGGAGAATAAATAGAGGAAGTACATGATAAAGAGAAAGAGGAAAATACAGAACATAACACTGATCCCACTGAAATGGGACAGTCTAAGATGAGAATACAAGATATGAGGGGGAGGGATATCATGAAAAAAATGAAATTGCCAGAAAAAAAAAGTCAATCATTCCAATCTGCCTTTTTCAGAAATTGACAAGGTAGAGCATACATACAGTTTTTAAATAAAAAAATAAAAACAAAAATTTCAAACCTCATCTCCTCGTCCTTGACTTTGATCCATTGTTGTTAGTTCTTGATGTGAGGAAAACTGAACATAAACATTCCTCCCCCTAGAACAAAACAAAAAAAAAATTCTATCATTATGGTAATCTTATTATCAAAGGGAATATCCTAATACGAAACCAAAAATCAAATTATCAAACTCTATGTCAATGCAATCACGTACATCGTTGAAAGACAGAAATAAACAAGCCATTTGTACCTTATACTTGGCTGGATATTTGCAAAAAATTGTAAAGCATTAACTGCAGAAGGTACATCTTGCATTTGGAGAAGAGCCTACAAATATGACACAGATTTATACAAAAAATAATGAAATGAAACAACCTTCAGTTTATACGGAACTAATAGTCTCATTTAAAGGAATGAAAAAGAAAACCTGATTTTTTGCACGCAGCATAACAAGCTTAGTTATGACTCCAAAAGGCTGAAACAGCTGGAGTAAATCATTCTGCATTTAAAGGAGAAAAGGAATATTAATTTCAAAGGGAAAAACTCTACTTGTAAAGGGAGCATAGTCATTCTCTGCTATGACGATAAATACTAAGTTCTACATTTATGAATAGAAATGCTCAATTCAACTACGCTAAGACAAGACAAAATATGCCTCTTGCAGCTCCTATGATATATTCTCTGTGTGTGCATGTGTTTATTAGAGCTAAAAAATAGGGGTACAATCAATAACTAAAAATCTAAAATGGAAAATATAGAACCATTTTATAAGAAGTTTCAAAAAATAGATATTTCCTGAGTGAGCCAGTTTGATTTACTTTTCACTAGTAATTATGGTTTTTTAAAACATTTCATAAAACTTATCAATCAATTTATCATCCAAATCCTATTAAATTATGAAAATGAAAGAATGAAACAGTTTGGAGATATTTTCTCATTTTCTATTTCATCTTGTTTAACATCTCTCTCGATTCCAAACTCCGCTCTGTGCCTTGCACCACCCTCAACCATTTTGTCAAGGCAACCTTCTTTAGTTGCATTTTGAAAACTAAAAAAGCAATTTTTGAAAATAGAAATCAAACACACTCTTGGTTACTTTACCAATTTCTTTTCATTCACCCTTTTGGTAACTGTATAGTTCTCATCACATCAAAATAAAGCTGAAGGTGTGTTTGCTCGGTGGGAAAAAGATAATGTGAATGGAAATAGGTGACAAATAAAATGGATTTTAGGACTTACGTTTGAGAGAATAGAGACTAAATAGCGAAGAGAAAAATAGGAAAAAACCAAAAATCTATAGATAATCCGTTTTCTTTTAAAATCAATTATTTTTTTAGTCATATACTTTCTAGCAGTTTTAAGCTGCCATGGAAACCCGTCCCGAAATGTAGTAGGTCAAGCAATTTTTGGCTGTTCCCAGCAGCTACAAAATAAATCACCAGAAAATGTCACACACAGCCCTTCCCTGTTTTTTTTTTTTTCATAAAAGCCTTTCACTGTTCATTTCTAATCCACTGCAGATTGTGAAGAATTAAAATTCGAGGTAGCCATGTCTCTTTAATTTTCTTCTACCCTATTTTCACGCTACCAAACACAACCCAAAATTTATATCTTATATGTTTCCTCTCCCTCCTCCCTATTTCCCCTCTATTCCATTGCTACGAAATACGCTGTAAAGCAGTTGAGCATAGCTTAGTTTAGCCATGAGATTATCATAATACCAAAACAAACAAGTGCAAACCAACCATGAAAACATCCAAGAAGGAGAAAGAAAAGGTACTTCAGATATTTCGTGTCCCACATTTCGAACGTGTACGACCTTGGAAGGTTCAGTCATTGTAAATTAACCTGTAAAAATCAGAAAATACGTATAATAATGACGATGTTGATGAATCACTTGTTCAGTTTATGAATAGCATAAAAAAACCAACAGTTCTCTAGTTTGAATCAATCTAAAAACAAAAGGCAAGTAACTGGAGTAAAATCTCGCATTTGGCATGCTCCAAAATCCTCAGTCTAAAACTGAATAACAATATAAAACCCCTCAAAAAAGCTAAATGTCTTCCTCCATTCCGATTTTTCGCAACACCTAATTGGACTAAATCACGATCGATGCCAATGAATCATAATGCAAATAATCACGGGGCTTCACAGACGAAGCATCCATCACGAAATAAGGAGAAACATTAAAATGAAACTGTTATCTCACACTCAACCACTCTGGAATGAAAGACGCATATCCCATTGGAGACCTAAATCTAGGAATAGTGGAGAATCAAAGGCAGTGAAGAAAATCTCAAAGAAGAAAAAGGGTATGACCAAATTCCAGCTCAGGGCCCTAAAGTTGCAGTAGATCATGACATCTCAGCAAAGTAAACACACCGCACGTTCTAGAGAGAGAGAGAGAGAGAGAGAGGGAGGGAGGAACTTGCCTGAAAAAGTGACAGACAGATAGAGAGAGAGAGAGAGAGGGAGAGAGAGAGTTAAAGAGGAGTGGTAGGCATGATATGGTGAATCTGTTATGTTATGGTGTTTAATGTAACTGAGTTGCGGCTTTAGATGAGAGAGAAGCTTAGATTGAATTAAAGGTTGTATTGGAAGCGTGAAGATTTGAATTTGCTTCCTCCTGCTTTTTGGTATCCTCACTCACTCCATCAACCAAAACTTATCCATCTCTTTCACATTTCGTGCTTATCTCTGCCCTACCCAACCTAAATACTATCATATCATTCTTTTTTTTTTCATCTATATAATTTACACATAAGTCTATATCCGGGAACCAATTCTCAATTCTCATCACTTCCCAAATTTAAAAAATGAGAAATAAAAATTTTACTAATTCATATTCAATTTTATTTCAATAAAAAAAATCTTAAATAACAATTTATTTTATATTTGTATATAATAATATTTACTAATATAAATTAATTAAAATATAATTAATTAATATTTTTTTATTTTTTTTTAAATTTAATTATTTTTTTCATATTAATTAGTTATTATTTGAAAATTAATTACTTTAATTAATAATACAAAATAATATTTTAATTTAAAAAATATCAAAACTTTAAGATGAAGTTTGCTCCATCAAAATTTTAATTAACTCACGGTTCTTATTATTATATAGCTTATTTGTGTGTATCCAATGTCATGGCTAGTTTAGCGAATAACACACTAGGTGTTGCCTTTACTTGTTTTAGTTATTACCAAGTAATTCGGTAGCTAACATGCGGCTAACACAAGAATCGAACGACTAAACATTTTACTTCCGTCACATAAAAGTAAGACATATATTGGAATTCTTTATAAAATTGTGAATTCAAATATATACCAATTCAATTTTTTAATTATATGAAATATATTTAAGAAACATTTTAATATCAATAACCAGTAGATTGACTAATTCTACTTTTACAACTTATAGTAATTACCAAATGTAAACTATATCCACAAAAAATACGCTAATTTCTTATGTATGTTAAAACACCTGCAACGTTTTCTTGCATTAATAATCCATTTAAGTTCAGAATAAAACTAGCAATTTTAAATCTTCAATCACAGGGCGTCAATCCAAATATGATTATAATAACATTCAGAAAGCCCTCAACAATATCAAATCGCGAAAAACGGCTACAGGATTTAACTCGCGCAGCAAAACAATTAAATAAATTTGCAATGTATTTAACTGAGAAAATATATAAATAAAATCACAAACAAAATTTGAAATGTTTTCAAACGATAAATCTCCGTTGAAACAAAAGTTCACCGAAATTATGAAGTAAAATACTCACTACCAAAGTATCCATATCGCCAAAAAGGAAACACTACGTTTAAAATAGAATTCTAAAAGTACGTTCCAACATCCATTCAGTTATCACAATTATGCTTTGAGGCGTCCAAAGAACTTCTGCTTCTCCTGTGTGGTCTGGAAGCGACCGTGTCCAAACTTTGAAGAGGTATCGATAAACTTGAGTTTGATCTCCTCAAGAGCAACACGAGAAGTCTGCTTAAGCAGGGATTGACGCAATGTGAGAACCCTTTTCTTGGGTCCAACACAGCATCCTTTCACCATAATATAATCATCCTTCACAATACCGTAGTGAGGGAAACCACCCATTGGGGTAATGTCTTTCTCGGTCCTGAATCACAACAATCAGAGTTAGTTTGAATTGCAACAAAAATACTTTAAATAATTTATTTCACAAACCATTATCAAAAAGACACTACACTCACCTATCAAACTCGGTAAGAGCAGAGTGAGACTCATCTCCAGCTTTGCCGAGCTTGTAAACCTTCTTGTTCAACTCAGTTCTGTGGTGGTATCCATTCTGACCAGCCCTGGCAACAGTGAATGAAACTCTCGCAGGGTGCCAAGCACCAATACAAGCCACCTTCCTCAAACCCCTGTGAGTCTTGCGAGGAAGACGTGTAACACCCCAACGAGTTACGACACCCTCATAACCCTTACCCTTTGTCACCCCTATGATGTCAATCATCTCATCCTTCTGGAACACAGCATCAATTGGGACCTGTTTCTCAAAGAAATTGTATGCAAAGTCAACCTTTTGTGCAATAGTACCACCGTTGACCTGAATTTCCATGATATGGGCTTTCTTCTGCTTCAAACCCTTCATTTTCCTGATCTGTACGATTAAAGTCAGACAGACTAATATTAAAAATACATCTTAATTAACAACTCATCATAAATGGAAGTGACTCTGAATTTGGAATTTCACAAACCCAACATATAGAAGAAACAGCATTAAAATTCTGTAACATTTCAATCTAAAGTAATGGCCAAGAAAGACATGTAACAAAAAGTAGAATAGATAGCGTAAGTCTTAACAGTCAAACAGCACAAAAGAGATGTTTGAAACGGTGGGGGGAGTCAGAAATCTCGTGTGGAAGTGCCGCTCATAGCACCAAATTCTATGGAGCTGCGTTAGCACATGAATTTCATCATTCTCATGAGGCAAACGAGTAAAATGCCTATAAAAACAGGTATATAGTTGAAATGATGATAAAACCAAACTATCATACAATCATCACTGTATAAAATTAAATAAAGCTAGTAAAGAAAAGTATCAACGTGGGAGTACCTGGGTGTGAGCCAGAACACGAACAACAGTAGCATACTTCTTTAGTTTCTCCAGCTGTGTCTCGATATTTTTCTTTCCCTCATCAGTTTCATACTGCTTTGAGTACTTGGTGAAAGCCTTCTTCTTGGACTTGCACCAGTTCTTATAGAACCTACGCTTCAGTTCCTCACTCAAGTGCTGAGCCCACACAGTGTTCAATGTCCGAAGACCACGGGGAGTTTTCACATAACCCACAACACCAACAACAACCATAGGAGGGGTCTCAATAATTGTAACAGGCTCACAAGTTTCCTTCTTGTGAAGCTCTGATATAAAGTGTATATACAGTTAGATGAATTAAAGGTTACTCATAACAATGATAAACAAGAAAAAAAAATAAATGAAAAATTCTATCGAATAAACTTTCATGTATTGGTAAAAGAATGTAAAACCATTGGCATTAAAAGCTTCAAAACCAAAAATCACTGAAAACATTCATTGTAATATCTTCTAAAACATTGAAAAATCAAATTAAAATGCAGTGATAATTCCGTAGAGATGGAAAAACAAACTGTTAATTTCAAATTACTAGTCATCTAAATCTCAATAATCATTAATCCACTCTGATAATTGTTGGAAAATTATCACGAAAAGCAGCATTCTGATAGTTCAAATAAATTATTTTCGCACTTTAACACTTGGTAACAAATCACACCAACAACAGCCTTGCTGCCATCGACAATCAAAATCAAATATCAGAAAAATACATGATTGACAAAATTATTGTAATCATTAACTTAAATTAATTACAAGATCAAAAGATGGTGAGAATGGAACTCACTTGATCCTGGCTTCTCGACCTCTCTAACAATGTGGGTCATACCAGCCTTGTAACCCACGAATGCAGTAAACTTGGGTGACTTGGATGGGTCATCCTTGGGGAATGCCTTCACTGCACGGATAATAATTACACAATAACAAGGTTATGACTAACGTAACAACCTATAAAAACAGGCCCTTTTTATTAAATAAAATAAACATGTCTTTAAATTCTGAAGCTTAAATGAACGGATGAAGTAACATAACACAATACCCAAAAGCATATTTAGATCTCATGAGCAAAACAATATTCAACATTCTATTCTTCCTGTTTAGCTATGCTAATTCACAAAAGCCATTGATAATTAAGGGGGAAAAAGGCAAAACATACAGGAAACAATAATTAGATAGAACAATAGAAAAGCAAACCTTTTCCCCTGTGACGAGCAGCACGCTTCCTGGGGAGAAATCCCAGAGAACCGTGCCTTGGGTGTTCGAACTTCCTGTGAGACATCCTTCTCCTCCTTCCTAAAGAATCCAAAATAAAAAATAAAAAAAATGAGTAACTTACAAAAGAAAATGAGAGCGTAAAAACGGAGATAACAGAACACAAAAGTTGAGGAAACAGAGAGCTGTTGCAATTGCTCCCGGATTCGGAAATGCAGACATCAAAATATATTGAAAGGCACACATTGTTTTTTTTCTAGGAATCACGAAAGACTGCAAAGAATTGAATCGGAAAAGCGAGAAAGAGCTATTGGAAGAGAGGATGAAGAGGGGAGAACCTGAGGCTGCTCCTGCTGCTGCGGCGAACGAAGTCCCGTATAGAGAGGCACTGAACTAAAACCCTACTTCTTCTGTGTCTTTTATAGGACTACCTTATAATTTTTATATTTTATGGGTTAGGGTTTGGGCCAATTGAATGGGCTTCCACTTTAAATTCCCATTGTAGTATAAGCCCATCCAGACTCTCCCATAGGTATTTCTAGCTGGGAAATTTTTAAAAATATTTAAATATATTTTAACCTCTAAAAGTATTATATTATCTACTTTTACTCCTAATAAAAATATTTAATAGTTTAAATTTGGAAATTTTTATATAATTTATTTTTATTTTTTATCTTATTAGTTTAACGTTAAAAAAAATATTAATCAATATAATCAAAATAATAAAACTATTTTTAATTAAAATAATTCTATTTTTATGTACATAATTATTTAATGTAAATAAGATAATTGTACGTATTATTTTTAATTTTTTAATGAATAATATATTTTACCATTATATTTTTATTAAAAATAGTTATAATTTACTTATACGCATATAGTGTATTTCCTATATAGTAATTTTTATATTACAATTTCGAAAGATTGTAAAATTATTTATTTTTTTAATATATTATAGATAAAAAATTTATCTATAAATATAAAAATAATAAATTTTGTTTTATATGCTTAAAATTATATGATATTAAAAACTATGATTATTATTATGATCATTATTCTTTATACAATTTAAAATTAATTTAATATAGTTTTATTTATAATATTTTTATATATTTTCTCAATCATCATTATTTTACGTATAAAATGATAGATATGTAATTATAAAATAAAAAATATATACAATAATTTTACTTTAATAGTATTTTATAAATAAAAATTAACTACTATTTTAAAAAATAATATAAATTTTAATTTTCTAATATATAAAAAATAAATAAAAGTATATGTCAATATTTAATTTATAAAATTATTAAATATGTTACTTAATTAAATTTTGAACTTGAAAGTAATCTACTTGTTTTATTAATATTTTATACTAAATTAATTATAATCAATAACAAGGATTAAAAAATACTAATGAAATTTAAAAGAATAAAATAAAAGTAACAAAAAGTTTACAAAAACTAAAATAATGATATATTTTTCGATGATATAATAAATTTGAATAGTTATGAGAATATATGTCATCTGACATCTATGATTTAATTTAATATTAATTTAACGAAAAATATATATTTATTTTAATATTTTTTTAAAATTTCAACACCTTCATATAAATATAAATATTAATTTTTTTTTTAGATTTAACATAAAGACTTATTCTGTCTTATACTCAAAATGTCATTTGTTGACGACATGAGAAAAACTAACTTCTTATTTTTTTTAACTAACTTATGATTATGATTTTTAATTTAAAAATTTGCTTTAAAATTTTAATAATTTTTAAAACTAAATTAAAAGGATCTTAATGTATCTGGGAATAATATCATGATTAATTTTTTCTATCAGTATGCAAGATAATGGTGACCTTATATCAAATCACATCCTGCTTTCACCAGACAGGTATTTTGCTACAGAATCTCTTTCTCAGAAGATAACCACTCCACATAGTTTCTAGAAAGGAATAAATAAAGTTCAGACATTTAATTTGGCAGCTTATACAGAAAGCTCAGATAATGATTGACAAGAAGTTTGTTTCCACATAATTTTGGTTATAGCAGACCATTAAAGCATCTTCCATGCCATACACTTTATTTTCTGGGAATCACTTAATCTATACCAATAAAATGGACACTCGAGCATTCAATAAATCAACTATTTGATTATTGGACAGTGACAGATTCCAGAAAGTATGCTTAATGATTTCTTAACTATTAATCTTAGGATACTTTACATAAAAAAGACGGTTTAAATAAATCTCTTCCTTTCCCTCCTCCTTTTCACTTTAAGGATGATCAGTATAAAAGCATTAAAATGACTCGAAATTAATCATGCAGCAGAGTATATGCTTGTCTCGTTGGTTGAGACATCTTCTACATGTGTATACCAAAATTTTCATGTCAAAAATTTGAATCGCAGACGCTAAATCACGTTGCTTCAGAATTGATGTGGATCATCTCTCATCAAATGTTAAACCAAACATGCTATAAGAACAAAACCACCACATATCCCATTTTCTCTATTTGGATTTCAAACAAATGCAAATATTTTCTATCACAAAAATGAGATACTTTATTCAGAAGGAAATTATAAATTACAACCACCTCACTGATCGCCAATTCAATCCTCTAAAACCCACAGAATGCACACGTACAACAAAGAATAATGCTCTAAAAACAAAATGTTGTGTCAGATCACAACCATCTGTATCTACTACATACACCCTCTAAAATTGCCCTTTTGGGTAGCAATGGCTGTCACCAATAAACTCTACTGCATGCAATGTCGTCTTTGACCAAAAATTTGTGCATATTGCAGTCATTTTCTGTATAAAAATATATCTAACCATCTAAGACTTGCATTTCCTAGTCACAATTCAACCCACAAAGTTCCAACACAATGTCATCTTTTGACAAAAATGGGTTGATCCTCACCCATAGAAGTGAAAAGATTGAAGCCAGAAGAATAGACCACACCAAAATGATGGTGGGAACACCTTCCTGTTTTCCCATGACTCCCTTGAGGAAGGGGTAAAGATGGACAATGACCCAAAGAGCAAAAAATAGTTTTCCAAATAGAGGACCCCATGAATCATAGCCATTGTTTATTGCATCTGAAACACCTACAATAACTCCAATTATGTTAATGATGAGCAAGGTCAAAGGAGGGATCAATAACGATGTCCACTTGAAGAGGTAGAGTTCAGCGAAGTCTCCATCATCTGCAGCTTTGGATGTGACTGTGAAGTTTGTGTTAACTCCTGCCAGAACCTTGAGCAAACCCTGAAAGAGAGCAAAGAGGTGTGAGGAGGCACCACCAATGACCCAGAACTGCTCATTCCTCCACCAGTCATGTATGCCAACACCTCCCCACTGCATTTCAAGGATGCCTGTTGCAGCTATGGAGATGAAGAGTGCCATGAATATGATACTGGCGTAGTTGCTAATCTGGTAACAAGAGAATGAAGCATCAGCTATAAGCACGTTAGGTGCATAAAAAAACATCCTATATCTATATGCATGGTTTGCTAGAATATAAAATTGCTCTTAATCGGAAGACTATGTTGGATATCTAACAATTGGTCAAATAGCATGAAATGTAATGGAGTGAAGTGAATGGAATGGTAAGGAAACTAGTAAACAATAAGTTTATTCCATCCTGTATTGGATGGAACACATTCTACCTCGTTCTATTTCATTCCATGCTATTTTAAGAATCTAAACAAACTAATATCATTTCATTCCACTCCACTTCATTTCATCTCTTTGCATCATTTCAAACTAATATCAACATTCACTATATGGCATCAAGTCCAGAGTTGATTTGATCCTACCTCAGGGACTATGAACTTTCCAGTGAGAAGACAGACAGCCGGCAAGGTGCAGTATGCAATTAACGGAAGAGATGTCAAAGGATAAACTACTGAGTTTATGTAAGAAAAGCGCTCCAGCCATTTCAAGCCACAATCATATCCATACCATATAGGACAATGCTTACTCAAGAGAATCTCAACAGATCCAAGTGCCCAGCGAAGAACTTGATGCAGACGATCTGAAAGATTTATGGGAGCTGAGCCCTTAAATGCAGGCCTTTTAGGCATGCAATACACAGATCGCCAACCATGACAGTGCATTTTGAAACCTGTTAATATATCTTCTGTAACCGAACCATATATCCATCCAACCTGAAAGACAAGTGGAATTTAGTACAGTTACACAAAGACACATACCATATAATAAACTCCAGCTTAAAGAGCCAAGGGATGTGCCATACCTCTTTACCCCACTCTGTCTTATCTTCATAACCACAACTGATGACATGAATGGCTTCTTTCAAGAGTGATGCAGAAGTTGCTCCTTTTGGAATACCCCCATCTTCCATAAGCGTTGAAGCTATGAAAACAGGTGATTGCCCAAATTTTTTCTCAAATTTTAGTTGTGACATTAACCACGACTTCTCGCTGTCAATTCCTGTGATTTGGATTTCAAGAGGACTAGTTAGTATTTCAGAATATTTTTTATGTATCCAAATGAAAGGCAATGCCAAATTGAGAATCTTGTACCTTCAATTCCCTCTTCAATATTTTCTAGTGCATGTATTTGCTTTGTTGCATCCTTGTTTTTTATCTTCTTTCTTGGATTTGACTTCACTTTCCTATTTTTGTTCCTAGATCCACAACACAGGCAGCACCATTTGGGCCAACAGTTACAAGTCTTCCTTGGTGGTTTCTTCTTAGCAGGGGCATCATATCCATAGAGTGCCTGCCTTCTAAAGACACACCCAGTTCCCACATATATTGGTCCTTGAATGCCATCTAAACCTTTCATGTTTATCTATATAAATATAGTGAAACATAGATTTTAGTCTTTCCTTCAAAGCACAGTAAAGTACATGTAACATAAATCCACAGCAAATTGTTTCTTACATCAAAGAATACAACATTGCGATTTGAGTATCTATCATGACGATCAATCCCATCAAACCTTTGAGGAAATTGTACATAGCATATTTTTTTCCCTGATGTAGGATCCATCATGAAGCACATGGCTTCACGAAGTGCTTTACTGTTGTTAATGTAGTGATCACAATCGACATTGAGTAGATAAGGAGCATTTGATATGACTGCTGAGACTCGTACCTGGACAATTAGTCAACCAACACATAAAAAAATTGGTCAGGAACATGGAAAGGCACAAGAAATATTGAAAGTTAATGTCGCAGGAGGAAGGGACTCTACCAAGGCATTCATAGCACCAGCCTTTTTGTGGTGTTCAAATCCTGGTCTTTTCTCACGAGACACGTAGACAAGACGAGGTAACTCATTCCCTTCAATATCACGAAGACCATTTTGACCAAGGAAAACCTGTGCAGGTACATCACAGTTGAATTTAAACATATTAAGACTGGCACAACATTTTCACCAACGTAGAATTCAGAGCAAAATAGTACTCACTTGAATCATTCCAGGATGATCCCTGACACTGTTTCCAGGCCACGGAGTCCCATCCTGCATTGTCCAACCATCCTCAGGAACCTTCTGTGCCATTGCAACCAATGCATTGATACGCACCTTGAACTCTTCATACTCCCTCTGCCAACAACATTGAAAACACAAAATACAATATATCATTTGCTTTGAGATGGGAGCTACAAAGTAAAACAAAACCATAATGTGAACTTGTTCAAAGTTCAAACCTTAATAGCACGACGCTCCCTGATGAATATTGCATCCACTTTGTCTTTCAGATAGTCAACCTTCTGAGCAAAATACCATTCAGGAGCCCGAGGTTCAATGCTGAACTTCTTACAAAATGGAACCCACTTTCTTGCGAATTCAGCAGTCTCTGAAAGGGCTTCAAATGTAAGCATAGCAGCACCATCATCTGAGACATAACATGCAACTTTCTCCACTGGATAATCTACGGCAAGGATGGATAGAACTGTATTTGCAGTTATAAGGGGAGGTTCTTTCATAGGATCAACTGTACTAACAAAAACATCTACATCAGCTAATTCAGATGCCTTTCCTTCTTTCTCGTACCTGGTAAGTTGTGGAAAGAATTAGCTATGGACTAATAAAGCATAAAATTTCCAGGAACACGGAACAGTGTATACCTCAATGACAAACGATCCAGGTATGTTTCTCGCTCAATTGGGCACCATTTGGGAAATTGATCCAAAATCCATGACACGGCAAACCAGATTTCACATACTACTGATGTCAGCCACAATGCATATGCGTCATTGACCGGGTGGAGAATTCTATAATGAAAAAATAGGCCAAGAACAACAATCCGGAGTATTATTATAATTCGATATGGATTGATCTTGCTTGGACTAATTGGCAATTTCCTCCACAGTGGCTGCCTGCCTTCATCCATTCTGTTAACAGTTTCAAATAAAAAATTCTTAAACCAAATACAGGTAAAGGTTGTGATAGCAATTGATGCATATTTTGTTGCAGCATTAAGTAATCTTAAAGATATATAAGCTCATGAAATAAATAAAAAAGAATCATTTATCCTGTAGCTTAACAATGATAAGAATGAAATAATAGCACTTACCTTGGCAAATCAGGGTCATCAAGCTCGTCACCATTTTCCCCACCATCGTTACCTCCTTCATGCTTAACCACCTCAATTTTTTCATTCTGCTTTTTCTTCCACTCCTCCATTCGTTCCTTCCATGCGACACTTCCATATCCATAAACCGCTAAATCTTTTTTAGGATCCATAGGTCTGGGTTGAACTGCATCACCACCAGCCTTAATTGTAAACAAACACAAAAGATATAGAACACTAGGTTGAACATAAAACCGGTTATAGTAAGGCACATGACATGCAACATTGTACAACGCAAGCCAAAAACAAAATAAAAGCAACTTACCTGGTACAGATGAATCAAGAAAAGGCATAGGATGAACCCGTTTTCCACGAGACATGAATGGGGGAATAACTAGAGCATGTTTATCAGAAGATATCCCAACATCCTTAATTAAAAAAAATCATAATTAGATAACCAGGACCCAGAAATGTCATAACTCATAAGTATAACCAATGAATAACCAAGAGATTTGAAAAATCAGTTTACCTCGTGATTATATGTCAGGAGAGGAATATCAGCAGCCACAGAAGCTGCATCAAACTCTGACTGTGTGGTGATCCCTGTAACATTCAGGTGAGCAGAGAGCATGGCCTCAACGTGACCACGCCTGATATTGCTTCCAATGTCAAACTCATTTTCCAAATCATCAATGCCCTCTTCTTCCTCATCACCCTCAACTCTAGGACTACCTGATGTTGGTTCAATTGTTACTAAAATCTATGTCCCAGATTATATATAACAGAGATGAAAGTAAAAATTGGTTGAAGCCTCACCCTTTAGGCGCTTGTATCTAGTTTTGCACTGAGGGCAAGCTTGGTTCCCCTCTCTTCTTTCATACTCATAGCAAGGTCTACACACGGGAAATGCACATTCATTACATGCAACAAACAGTTCACCATCCACAGTAATCTCTATCTCGTCCCCGCAGATCTGGCAAATCTGCCCACTCAATTCTGTGACAGCGTTCACCTGCAAATAATGTGCAATATTAACCTCTAGGTAGATCGTGAAAATTAGACAACTAGGTCCTAACAGAAGATGGAAGGTGCACGGGGATTTTTATTTTAGAAGATATGTGGACCAAAGTGGAAAGGCTTCACGCAGTTAATTATCAGCTCTAAAATTGAGAAAAAGTAGAAGACCATATAAAGAGTAGAAAGAAAAAAAAAAAAAAAGGATCCTCAGATACGCAATTGGGTGAAACAGTTCTTCCTGTTTCTTTCACCATGAAGCTGGAGGAAAACTAAAAAGCAAATGGAAGATTCTCAGAATGTCAATACATTTATGTCAGCTTGAAACTCTCAACGGCGCTAGTAGACAACATAAGAAACCACTTCCACCTAAACAACCAAAAACTCATATTAAAATACAAGGAGTCCATGAGACTAAAGTGAAGAACTTCTGCGTGGAAATCCATGAGAAAGAAGCACTAGGTAGTTTTCATTTTTTTTTTTCTTTTTTCAAATTCTTCAAGTGACTTTGAGAAATGAGTTATAGAGCAAAGACAAAAGCAGAGAAAGTAACAGATTTTGAAGGCTATGAAGCTGCAATTTCTAGAGAAAGCTGCAAAGAAGAAGAGGCCACAGTCACTCACCCTTGCAGTTTCATCAGCATTGATGAGAACAAACTCATTCCGGTTATGTGACCCTGCAACCAGTCTCCCCTTGGTATCCATTGAAAGCAGCACTCACCACCACCACCCCACCTGAATCTTCAGATAACACAAATTCACATTGAAACACAAACACCTCACACCCTCAGTTAGTCATCACATTCACAAGAAACACCCATCCCCACACTTAGTACGGAAACAATGACAGAGAAAGAGGCAAACATAGAAATTTAAAGGCATGGGGGTGTTGGAGAATGGGGAGTAATTAAAGGCAGCAGACTAATTAAGAAAGCACTTCCTTTGGTGGGTCTAATGAATGAAGGAAGCCGCAGTGAGTGATTGATTCGTTTCTTGAGAAACTGAGTTTTGTAACAAATGGGGTCCGGCTGTAAAAAAAGAAAAGAAGGAAAAGAAGGAAGAAGGATGGCTCCGTGACAGATAGCAGGTAGTGTGACAACTAAAAAACAAGGAAAAATTTGACTGCTAGAAAAAGGGGACAGAGAATCTAGACATGGATTGGAAATGGAATTCAACGGGTAACTGAGACACCAACAGAGAAAAACAAGGCGGGATGGGATATATATATAAACACTTTGTCAGGAGAGTATTTGGATCCAATTTTATATTACTATTACATACTATCTCATATTATAATAATTATTAATAAACATATGAGTGTAACTGTATGATGTGTTTCTAAAACTATCGTAGTTTATCTTTTAAATTTCATTTATTGCCCATAGATTTTGCTGTTTACTAGTAGCAGGTAAATTTATGTTTTAGGTGTTGTCGGTACTGTATTTTTAATTTGCTCTCTGATTTAAATGCACTTTAGATTGTAATTTGTTTTAAATCTTATTATTTATTAATTTAATTTTATAAACTGTGGATTTCTATTATATGATTTTAAATATACATAATTTTTTAAAAGTATATTTCTTATTTTAATAAAACTAATTAAATCCTAATTTTATATTTATTTAATGTTATAGAATTTTATATTTATTTGTTGTTTGGTTAATGATACAATGACTAGAGGGGGGAAATATCACGTGTGGCTCGTGCAACTTCCATCATGACAATTGAGATTTACAAAATCTCACCATAAATTAGATTTTTAAAAAATTATATGCTCTCTTTCCTCCTACATAACTAATTAATTCCAACATTAAAAATTGGTCAATTTATTTGATACATTTATAATATTTTCTTAAATAGCATTTTGACTGAATAATTAATTATAAAAATAAATAATAATAAATTAGTAGTAATAAAGTATTCATTTTCTTCCATCTTATATATAATTGATGGTATTTATTATTTATAGACAAAAGAATATATTTTGATACAAAAATAACTAATGTTATAAATAATTAGAAAAAATTGTTATTAAAAGAGATAAGAATAATTCAAGATATTATCTTAGAATGGATGAAGTAGTTACAAATGATGTCTTCAAACCATAATAGAAAAACGCATTAAATCAATTCGTTTGTTTATATAACTGGTGTTTATATGAACATTATTTTATTTTTTTTTGAGTGATTAATCAGCAGTAAAGGTTGGAAGTGGAAGCATGTGATGTTAAATCTCACTTAAACCATACCTAACACGATCACGATTGTTTCAGGTATGTCAGACCTTAAAAAAAACTAATGATAAGCATGTTTCTAAATCACTTATAGGCTTCAGTGCATTCTCGTACACGTTTTTCTCCAACTAACCAACTAACGTTGTTGATATTTTTATTACATGGTTTAGGGTTTAGAGTCTATAAATAACTCTGCATCAGTATTGATGTTAAGGAATAATTATTGACCCAATTAGGCCCCTAACTTAAACATCTTTGTGTGTCAAACTTGTATTATAAGTACTAAACCATTTTTTTAATCGCTCAAATAATTTTAACTCGAAGATATAGTTTATAAGATTGAATTATTTTTTTAAAATTAAGGAGAAATAACCCTTATCATTTATTGGAACCTTAGTATTACTTTCCCCAAGCATGCTTATTATTTTTTTATTTCCATGACTGAATCATCCAATGTGCAGGAGACTGACAACTTAAATAATAATGTTCGGTTCATAATGTATAAAATAAGAGAAAAGATGGAAAAGAAAAGAGAAGGAGAAACACAAACAAATAACTATTCAGACTTGACTTCACTATAGTTTGTGAAAGTGATTGACCACCCACAACAGTGAACAAGATCATGTTTCTCTTATTTATTTTTCTTCAAAACTAGGCAAAACATCATTACAGATGTTTCATTATAGACCTTTGACCTGAATGTGTTAGACCATTGAAACTATCACTTTCTATATACCAAATATCTAAATATATATATATATCCTTCCCACAATGCACCTCGCACAAAATTATACTCCCTTAAAAAATGTACGTGCTGTAAAAAAAATGTATTTTAATTTCAGTTTTTGTTAACAAAATTACTATCTTTATTTTCAAAATTTTATATAATAAAAATGAAATAAAAGCAAAATAAAATCATCAAATCATTCTGCTAGTTGCTAGAGAATATAAATGGGAATTCCACAGATATTTTTAACTGAATCCCTAAGACACATAAATAGGGCAAGTGGGCCTATTATTGTCTTCCATATTTATTAGCATCACTAGTATATTGGACAGTGCCACTATCTTGAGAAGGGAAAACTTTGGAATAAAAGAAAGACCCAATAAATTTTCTAAACTAATCAAAAGTCGTTGTTTTAGTTCTACATTATTTCCAATTAAGCTTAATTTTCACTGATATAAGTTTTGGTAGGTATATCTTATTGCTTAAAAGTGCACCTACCTTCCACTAAATTTTTGGACTTAATTAACTACTTATCTGTGCTCATAATACTACAACAGTGTATACTAACGAAAGAAAGAACTATTCTAATATGTAGATAGCTTAACTAATAAGTTTTTGTGCAACATAAGCAAAGTAATTATTTTGAACAGCATTACCTGAATGAGTTTGGTTAAAAGACAAAAGATGGGGACCATAGGGGCTTTAATGTTGAGATACGTCACCTTCTCCAAGTCTATGATTGCATTTCTTAATTAGGTGGTAAATGAAGAACAAAACTTTTGGATGGGGCACCCTTGAAATATGTCATGTAAACTTACATTTATTGACACTTTCGCGGAGATATATTTGTAAACTCAGAAGAAGATGAAATAGACTGCCATTCTTTTTTTCAACTTTCTATATTCAAGAAATGATGGGACATTTTTGTTTGGGTTATCATCATGCTCTTAACTTATATTTCATGCAGCTTTGATTCTCATAGTGATTATGTAAACCAGAAGTTGAAGTAGGCTTTCTTTTATTTTAACTAAGTTAAGAGAATATTTTTATCATGCAGATGAAAAACACGTTACTTCTCATAAGTTAACTTGTTACATACAAAAAGAACCTATTTGTGTGTATCAGAAAGTTACTTCTCGTAAGTTCCCTTCATAATACTTCTCTGGTCGAAGGATTTGGCCGAAAGAAGAAGTCAGTGTCAGGTATATACTAGATACATGTGCAACAATGTATATGAAAAACACACGTTTTCATCATCGTGGCTCTCACTATATTTTTATTGAAGCACTTGGTGGAAGAAAAGGAAAAAAGTGGAAAGATAAAGGTTTAAAGAAGCAACGCCAAAGGAACAATAATTGTAAAGTGTTTTCACGATGACCATGAGTATGATACACTGTAGATTATCTTTTTTGGTTTCTTCTTTGCGACTCAATTCATCTACCTTTGTTTTTCAAGGAAGTTTCAAGTGCATGGGAGTATATCTCTAAATTTAGATTCAGTTGTAAACCTTTCGTGGTCAATTTAATAATAATCTACTTTTACTTGAAGAAAAATCATCAAATGGGATACGATCTTCTTGTTATAAATCATCAATGTTATTTATGGTAATGGACATGCAGTTACTCTAAACCTATCAAATCGCAAGTATAGTTAAGATTATTTAAGTTTAATTTTACACAATAATGAATGGGTAATTGAACAATTGGCCTCACCTAATAAAGAATACATAAACTGTGACAATTTTATGAACAGAATCATTTCATTTTGGTACCCTCATTATGTTCTTGTCATATAGTAATCTTGTGCATAGGGTTGGTCCTAAGTAAGTAACCTACCTTGTTTTCAAAGAAAAATAGAAGAACCAATCCTTTAAGGCTTTTGCTAAAAAACATTTATGTACCTGGAAAGAACCTGTAACTCATCTCAAGGTTTACTATTTTACCATTTATTACACAGTTAACTAATTCATTCCTTTAATTTCATTTTATTATTTAAAATAATGTGTATATATTCGAAAACGCAAGGAATTATAAAAATTTTCAAGAAATAGTTTTATTAAGTTTGAATATTTTTATTCTGTAAATGATTAAACTGTAATATATGGTTATAGCTAAACTATACATTTATTAATGCATTTATTTCTGGAAAGTATTATTGAAGAAAACAAAGTAGCTTTATGAATATATTTAAAAGTGATAAATGATGTAAGACAACACTATTACAAAAATAATGAATAAAATAGAATCATAAAATTCAGGACCCATATATTTCAGTCACCTGCTTCATACCACGTGGCCTGACGGAAATAAGTTTAACTGTTGACTGTGAACAGTATTTGTTTTTTACAGCGATAGTAATTTCATTAAATATATTAAATAGTAATCAATAAATTACAGATATTACTATTTAATCCCATTTTTTAATCGGATTAAATAGTAATTTGGGTAAGTGTTATTATATATATACTTTTAGTCACTGTTAGATAACATGTTGGGAATATTTAATGTCGTATATCCTATGGTAGTTTCGGGCATGCTTCCAGGGTTAACTTTTGTGTCTTTGGGCTTCCAGGCTTAGGCCCACTTAGCTAAACAAAAACAAAAATATTGTAAAGGTAGTTTTTGAAGATGTGTCAAATTAGGAACTATGACAGTGATTTATTTATTTTTAATTTAAATCTACCACATATTTTTTTTTACTATATTATAACTGCAAATTATTCAGCGATCATTTTGATGATTAATATATAGGAAAGAATTTACTGTCTCATTTATAATAATAAAACCTTTCAGTGTATTTATAAATTATTAATTTCTAATATATCTTAGAAAAAGGAGTTTAAATCTGCATATATCAATCAACCTGAATGGAGAGATTTAATAGAGTAATACTTTTGTTCATATTAGTATATATCTATAAATACTTTCTATAAAATAAAAAATAATAAATTTAGGTTTATATTTTCTTAATCTAACGATGCCTACTATCAAAATAAGATAAGCTTGATAAAACCAACACTAAAATATTGATACTGTGGAATCAAGTCTTAATAAACCGTATAATAGGCAACTAACTAATAAAATGCTTAAATAAAAAGCAAAAATTATAGGAGTTGAGGATTTTCTTGAGAACAACAACGAACTACTAAATAAAGAACTCAGCAAGATCATGATCAATCATGTTCTTGAGTTTGATTTCAACCTGTTGAAGGTCTTACCATTGTACACTTCAATAATGCTACCAATGATTTTCTATATGAATGTGCCTAGTGAAAATTAAGAGGATATATCATAGATAAACAGATTAATAAGAGCTCAGAAATTATCACACTTATTCATGAAAATTAGCATATACGTTCACATCAAACTATATTTTGAAACATTAGTACAATCTAAAATTAGTTTTTATAAAAAATTTCAAATACATAATAATACAAAATATAAATTAAAATTAAAATTAATCTCTTTTAAAAAAATTAATTTCACATATAAAAAAAAATACATATCTATTAAATCAAATTCTAAACAATTATTGATATTTTTTTCATCAACGACTTTGATCCTTAAAAAAAATATTCAAATAAATGTACTAATAATTGATATAAGTATATTATTGTTGAAATGAAAATTAAATATTAAAAAAAAAGAAAAAGATTTTAAATGTTGATATAGAATGAATGTCGCGTATATATGTGGGTGGAATATATTTTTGTCATTCCTAAATATATTTGGGTATCTTTCCTCGGCCATAGTAAAAAAGCCTATACTATTTGCACCTCTTCCCTGATTTTCTTTTTTTCACCCCTATTTATCTTTGTGAAGAAAATATTGAGTAAAAACCTGAGTTTTAGATTCATTAGAGATATTGTCTAAAAAAACATATATAATTTGCATTAAGTCTCATTTCATGAATTAATTTTTAGAACTGAGTTGAATTCACACTTAAATTTTTGTCAAAACATAACAAAAAAGTACAGTAAGGAAACTGTTCTGATCAAAATTGCGATAAAAGAGGGGTTTGAATAGCATGGATTATATAAAAACAAAACAAGAGATTTCATTGTTCCGTGAAACATAATTGGGCCCAAGTTTCAGTTAGGTCATAAGAGTTGTGGGCCGAAACTGTTGACCCATATGCTTGCCCCACTGTGCTTCACCTCTCAAGAGGGCGATATTATTCAAGTGAACAACCACTGCAAATATGACTCATCACGTGATATTTAGAAAATATTAACTTTGTAAATATTTTTGCATTTCTATATAACAAAAATACACATTTTTAACAAAATATATTAATAATACAAATGTTTTAAATTACATTTGTAATTCTTGATTTTTACTTTTCAAGAATATGTTTCCATCATAAACAAAGTAAGTGAAAGACACCAATTTTTTTTTTTTTTAAAAAAAAAAAAATATATATATATATATATATTTAACTTATATATTATAATTGAAAAGTAAATGATCAATAAAAATATAAAATGTTACTAATATAATCATTTTATTATATTTTGATTAATAACATTATAGCTTTTAAATGCTTTTTATAGATCATTTTTAACTATACTTGTTTGTTTAATAGTAGATATAAATATTAACACATTAAAAATACTTATTAGTGTAATTATTAGTTTCAGCGCATATATTAAATTTAAAATTTTCAATTTTTTTAATTTTTAAAATATTTTATATTTAAATTTTCTAATTTTATAAAAATTTAATATATATATATATATATATATCAATATACAATAATGAAAATTTAAAATAATTTTATGTTTATTAAGTATAGGGGAATTTAATTTATAAATACCTGTAGTTTTTTTCTACTTTTTTATTTATTTATTATTTTCATGAAAATCAAAATATATTAGGAGAGATAATTTTCTTAAAAATACGAAAATTTATATAAAAATTAATTTAAAATAATTTTTTTAATAATTTAAACAAGGAGACCATTTTATTTTTCTAATATTATCTAATTATTATAATAAGTTTATTAACATCAACCTCAATTCAATCATGGTTGAAGTATTTAACCTTAAAGTAGTTTTTAATGACTTATCTAATTTTAAAAACATCGTTACATATAATTATTAATTCATAAACATTATAAATTGAAACATTGGTATTTGCATATATTTTCGGCTGGTATCTTTGTTATGCATATTGTAATTTGTTGCTTTTTATTAGATTTAGGATGAATCAAAATTTTAAATTTTAATGAAAACAAAACAAACTTATAAGAGTATGCTGTGAGTGATAAAGATAAATCTCTATTGTATTCTCTGCCCAAGATCAATAATATTAAATATGGCAGACTCTACTATAAAAAAATGTATCACATTGCTTTCAAACTTTATTTTATGGAAGATTAGTCTTCACGTTGAAGAAAATCTTATTTAATGCAAATGTTCTGTAAGAAAATTCTGAGTTTCTTTCTCAATAAAATAAAATTAGAAATTATGTACTTTGATGATAAAATGAAAAGGTAAGGACACGAAAACATGACTGTAGCAATAACGTACTTGAAAAGAAAAAGAAAGTCTCCAATTGTTATATGGTACAATATTAAGAAAATGTGTTATTAACTTTTATATATAATAGAGAGAGAGAGAGGTTGGACAAAAAAAAAAACAGTATTGCATTAAATGCATCATTATTTGCACTTTCTAATGCATTTAAACAAATGGTAAAAGCTCTCTATGAAAGATTCTATGTAAACTTATATTATTTTTTGAGATTTGGAGGGTGATTATTTTGTAGGATTATATCAAAAACGAATTTTGTGGGATAATTAAAAATAGAGTAAAGTAAAATAAAAGTAATAATAATAAATGTTTTAAGGCAGTTTAAAAATTTGTTTTGATTATTTTCTATTTCTTTTGACTTAGAAATACTAAAAAGCATCTTCCATCCTAGTTATTTATTTTTTTCTCTCGCTCTCTCCTTTGACTATACACTTGTCCTCCTCATTCATGTCATGAATCACCAACTCGGTCACCTACTCGCGCCTCTCTATCTCTCTATATTCTCTCGCATCCTAACAAACAAACTGCAACATTGCTGCACGCTGATTGGATCATGATTTAGAGTGCCTTCGTTTTCTTTCTGTCTTACGCAGCCCTATTTCTGATTGGTAGCACATGATTGTAGAAAGAGACCTAAAACCTGGCTACGTTCTAATGTGTGATGTTATCGTTAGTTCACACAATGGCCTTTTCCATCTCTAAATCTGATTATTATTTTTTAATTATTATAATCATTATCATTGATTGAATAATAAAAATTAGTCACTGCGTGACATTGAACTCGATACTTCTATGTGGCACAGATTAATCCTGTAAGCTATAATACCTTTGAATTGGAATATTCTATGTCATCCATTTCTACCTAATTATTATGTACTATCCAATTAAAAATGAAATATCGAACCTTACTAAAGTTGAAAACATTAAAGCTGCCTATTTAAATAGGATTTTGAAAAAGTAGAGGCAACTCTCGTACTTGACATGGTTCCAGCGTAAGACTAAGTATACTATCACAACAATCAAACAAAATTTGGAGAAATAACATTTCAAGGCAACACTACAAATTCACATGATTTTTATTTTTATTTTTGTTTTAAGTCCAAAAAAAAATGAACCAACTTAATTAAGTTTTTTATTAGAGCAAATTATTGTTTATGAAGTTAATTGCAGTTACTGGGTACTCCATTCCCCTGATCAGGTAGAGATTGAGTGATTGAAGTATCTAAGGAAGATGTTAGTAGACATGCCCAAATAAATCACACGCACTAAATGCTATGCTCTTTTGTCTTTTGGCGTGAGAGTCAGGGTATTTGTAAATTGATTGATAGCATCGAGACATGTCGGGGATACGAGCGAAGAAAAAATGCCAAGTGTCAGAAGTGACGCCCGCACTAGAGTTTTTAGTTAGTGTCTTTACATTTCATATTATTTTAAAAGTAGTAAAATTCAATAACTTTTACATCAAACTATTTCAACATTTTGTATATAATATTTGTCATTTTAGATTATTATTATTATTATTATTATTACTATTATTATTATTATTATTATTTACGAGTACCTTAAAAAAAATCTTTTTAACAAAACGGCTCACCAAATCTTCATAAATTCCTTTAAATCCAGCGCATCTTGGATAGATCATAATCAACTTCCACTTGATAAAATTATAAAACCGAATGGGAGAGAGTTTAGGGAAATAAAGTTGCCAACGATGTTGTTTAAAATGTTAAATGACGTTGCAAATGCAGGCAAACATTTACGAGATTAAATTATAATAGGTTTTTTAATAATAAACTGTACAGGACATTAATTCAGTTACATTTCACCAAATGTTTCTTGAACTAATAAGTGGTAGAGAATAAATATTACAGCAAAGGTTGAATCGGAGCTGTTTAAATAGTCCTCACTCATGAGTCCTGCACAAGCTGAGGTACTGCTTCACCTTTGAATTATGATTGTTGCATTGCGAAAGTCTTGGACGCCATTAGCCTCGTTGTTAAACGAATTTAGAATAATGGGTTGGCTTCCTGAGAGAGATATAAATTGTAAAATAATGATTAGTAATTGGGCACACTACGCCTTCAATATGGAAAGGTACCTGAACAGGCCTTTTAGTAAAATAAGATAAAATATATTGAAAAGATGAAGAAAGAAAAGGTGATTGGTAGAGAAAACGATGGAACCTGGCAGGATTGGCACGTGACAAGAAATTTCTAGAATATTTTAAACGAAGGTTGATAGGGAATGGCACGAAAGGAAGGGTGATCGCTCGCTTTAATTACTCACATTCCTCTACATGCAGAAACAACAAAAAAGCATGCACCAAATTCGTCCCCACTTTTGATTTATGAAGGGGATTACTAATGACCTGGTGGTGTTAGTGGTGATACTTGACCTGGTTATTAATGCACCAAATGCTGCCAAAGAAAGATAAGAAATCAAACTATGTCTCATTCTTTTTTCTTGTTATTAATTAATTTATAAGCATATTTTTTATAGCAAAATTGCAGGATTACCATCACTACATTTATAATATTTATCGTTTTGAACACAAACTGTAAAACATATTTTCCGCTTTATGATATTTTTTACTATACAATGAATACATCATGATAATGACAATTCCGTTGGGAGACGCGTGTTACATTTCACTAGAATAAGTATAATTAATTTATAAACATATGACACATCATGACGACTTAAATCATCTTATTGAGAGAGTTTTAGATTTTTTATTTTTTTTTGGCAGGAATAGGTATAGTTTTATTTTTAACAGAAAATGATAGTTATAGCATCACCAGTTTTGGCCTTCAGTTAGGGTCTGGCTGTGTACCTTCCAAAACGCCGCCGCAAATAGAATTGTAAAAGAAGGAACACAAAACACAGAGAAGGAGAAGGCGAAGAAAGAAGTGAACTAACTCTTCTCCGACGAGGAAAGCGACAAAACAGGACATGTTGCGAGTGAAGAAGTAGCGGGTTTTTGCACGTAAATGGTGCAAAAAATATTCAGTTTAAAATCATGTAAATGAGTAAATTGTTATGATGAAAGATTTTAGGATGTCGTAATATATACCACAATTTCAGTGCTCAAAAAATTTTAATGTACATAACAATGTTGAAATCTTATTTTGAAAATATATGACTTTTATTTTTTTATGAACACATACGAAGACTTCTCCATCATAAATCGTCCACTTGCACCGTTCTGGTCTGATGCATTTGCCGAAGTAGGGTCCACGGGGCTTCAGGTTCCACTCTTGATTCCGTTCAGCATGAGTAGCTTCCGCTGTACAGGAAATGAAGGTGGATTGAATTGTGGTTTAGGATAGGGATATTGATTGTTTGTTGAATGGTGGAGAAGAGGACCTCTGGCGTATTTGGGGACGATGGAAGTAAAAGCGTGAGCCTTGGAATTGATGGAGCAGACAGAAGGCTCGACGCCGAGTGTTTTTTTGTCGAGAATGGTGGATTTGGGAAGAGGAGAGAGGGTTATAACGGCTTGAGTTTTGATTTTGAGTTTGAGGGAGAGAGAAAGTGAAGCAGAGTCTGAAATCCTGTAATTCTCTCTCCCATATACATAACCCTTCTCTCTCTTTCTGATCTCCATTATAGCACATAAACCAAGGAGAGAATGAAAGAGAGATATGGAGGGAGAAGGAAGAAGAGAAGGAGGAGAGAGACAGAGAGTCTGAGAGAGAGAGAGACAGAGAGAGAGAGAGAAGCGGCCTGGTGGTGGAGGTTGACAGAAGATACAAAGGATTAAGGATGAGGAAGTGGTGCAAGTGGGTCGTCCAAATTGGTGACTCCAATGGCTCTTCCACTTCCTGCCTAGCGGCCACACTAGCCTACGACGCCTCCTCCGCCTTCTACCTTCGGGACTCTGCGCGTGTCTCAATTTCCTCGACCTTCTCATCGGAGAAGGCGCCGCCTCACCGCCGGTTGTGACATGTGAGCGGCCTATCAGGAAGAACAATAACAAGGACTTCAGCAACGCCGCTGACATGTCGTAATCAGCGACGAGGCCCTCGTCACTGACCAGAACGTTGAGGATGTTGAAACCCGCGGAGGGACCCGGGAGGTAGAAGACGACGGTGTGGTAGGAAAGGGCGCCGGCAGGTCCGTCTGCTTCACCATGTTCTGCTCCTTTTGGGATATCGAAAATTTGAGTGGCTGAAACTGAACCAGCTACTTTCGAAGTAACAGAAAGAAAAGCAACAACTGGAGTGGCTGAAGCTGAAGCAGCTACTTTCAAAGTAACAGAAAGAAAGGCAACAACTGGAGGGGGAGAGTCAGAGTCGAAAAGACATTCCTCACTTCTTTCTCTCATAAATGATGGAGACCCAAACCCAGCACCGTTCCTGTTAGTGGATACAACCATTAGAGGTAAAATTTTGGATTAGACAGAATAATTACTGATGCTTGTTAAGTACCATATCTAACTAGAGAGTATATTAAAATTTTCTTGACACTTGCACACTTCACTGTTTGTTAGCTTAATCTTAAGTACCGGCCCGCAAGTTAAACATTGAGCTATATGACCACCCTCCTTCGATGATGATTGTTGAGTTCCTGAAGTCCTGTGTTCCATTACCCCTGTTGTTGAATGAGCTTGCGATACCAACCACTCTCCTAGCTTTACACCTTGCAAACATAAACCAAAATCTCAAAATTATTAGTTACCAATTAAGGATAATTCAGCACATAACGTAAATGCAACTATATCTTTGTGTAACTTGAGTAAACAAACAATTCCATTCATATAAATATATATACATACATACCAGGCTATATAGTATCCCAGTGAAAAAGAGAAAAATACCAGAAACAATACTAAAATTGAAAATATTATTGGACTGAGCATAATTGGGAAGTGGTGAGGGGGAGGGGGAGGAAGGAGGGAAAAGAGAAGAGGTTGTGTACGGAATGAGAGGAGAAAATGGAGTGATTTTATAACAACGACCAATTTAGTTTGTGATAGTGACAACCTTGAATTAATATTAGTAGTGTGTTGGGAGTTGCACTTGAACTTCACCACCATCTAGCCTCCACATCATGTGGGTACAGAAGCTGAGATCAAAGAAAAGAATAATTTTGTCGTTAGATATAAATAAAAGACAGAGTGGTAATAATAAGTTATCGTAGTAGGTGGTGGTTATGCCTTGTAAGGGGCTGTGATGGTTAGTGATTTGCAGGGCTAGGGTGTTCAAGATTTTTGCCTTGAAAAGATGCTTATTTTGGGTTTCCTTACATGGAGCACAGCCTCCATTCACTTACATTCAATTCTGAAGCAGAAGAGGGAGGTTGTGGCATGTTTCTGAGGGTCAGTGAGAAGGCTAAGTGATGAGGGCAGGCATGAGAGGATGGATAAGTGAGGTGTGAAAAGGGTAGAGTGAATAGCTCAATGAGAGAGATGGTTGCGTATCCAAAGGCAATTTTAATGTGAGTGATACGAGAAAGTGAGAGCTATGAGAAAGGGAACCTGGGACTGTGATGAGAGAGAGTGAGACATGTGCACGTTACATTTCATATATACTTTTAACCTTTTAAAAATAAAAATGAGTGCGAGTGAATGAGTTTATCAAAAATCAAATAAAAAAATTGGCGAAAACTACTATTGACATTAGGGTAACTAACACCATTGTTGAAAATTATATTCTCGTTTAATAAAAGGTGGTAAAAAATTAACATTTAATTAACTAAAATCGAATAAATAATTCAAAATAGTATGATTATGTTAAATAAAAAATATTTAAGCTTAACATTTAAGTGTTTTGTTTCTTATCCTTTGAATTTGATAGTATAATTATTGCCACAAGAAAGATAATTAGACTATTAAATTAAAGGGTATGAATGAGGACGACCCGCAAAAAAAAGTTGGAGATGATAATTTATTTGCATAAGTCATATCAATGCCGCAGTTGGAAATAAATTATAATTTTTTTTTTCACGTTTTATAGATAAATAAACAAGCAAAGACGCTTTCTAGTTTTGGTTTTTCTAGTCGTTTTTTGCCGACCCGCGTATTACCTTCCTTCTTTTTATCTGTTTTCCATGCTGTATTTTTTACAGTTATTTTCTTTTATTATATTGAACATTATTTGTTTGAGTTTATTATATTAAAATAAATCTATTTTATTTTCCACAAAAGTATTCTTTTAGTCTTATTTTTATAACGATCAATAACTCTAGAAATAAAAAAATATCATCAAGTTTATACCCTACAATAAACTAGAAGATGAATATTATTTAATTAGTTATATGATAATATACATTAAGAAATATTTAAAACTTTAGGGTAGATTTAGTTTTAAATGATTTTTCGTAACATAAACAAATATTCTGTATTTCAATAAATAACTAATTTGATTAACATTTTAAAACAACATATTATAAACAATTTTAATTTTTATAGTGGGCTCCGCGATTAAATCCCACCCAATTCTTGTCATGTGTCTGTCATGTGTGACAAGCATGCTGTTGCTTTTGGGACCAAAATTTGTCGGTTTACTAAATCCAGGTCAACAAAATCTATGGTCAACACATGTTCGTCTTTTCTCACGCAACATGCTTCTCCCTCAAGAGTTTCTTCTCAATCCCATTTGATTGAGGTCCTTTTGAGTGAGTTCCTTTTCGGTTCAACCTATCGAGGTTTGATGCTATTATGCTCTACATTAATTGCGAGACTTGAGTTTTGATGTTATCTCTTTTCCTTTATACGTTGAAGTATAAAGATAATGTTTCATTTTTAATTGGCAAAATGTTGTTATTATTATTAATAATAAAACTAAGAAACTTGACATTAATTAGAAGATGTGATGAAGCCAAAACACAAAGAAAAGTGCATAAGGTTTGATAACCTGTAACAAAGTGAAATTTAGAAACTGAGAAATTAAGGTAGGTCTAACTGAAGTACAAAAAGTAAAAGAACCCTAAAGAGGCAGTCCGAGGAAATCTAAATCAGACAAAAATCTAAAAGAATTTAGAAAAGGTAGCTAAAATGTGAAAACTAGCTGAGCGCAGAAGAAGACATGTCATGAGATACTGCTTTTGTTTTTGGTTCAATTACCCCAAGTACCCACCTTCCCCCACTCTTCATTCATAATCTGATTCAGTCTATGGGACCACAACTTTATAGTTAATCGTTTTTCTTTGGGTGGTTAATTAATTAGTGACATGAAGCCCAGTTACGTGGATGGTTTTAAATGCTTCAATTATTTATCACATTTAATTATGTAACAAAACTACATATTTTACTACACCATTTTTTTTTTAAATTCAGATAATTTACATTTTTACATTTTTATTCTAATAATTTTATCAAAAATATAGCTTCAAAATTATTTGGGAAAAAATATTTTCAAAAATATTATATTTAAAAATCAAATCAAATAAAAAATAAAGCTTTTGAACTTAATTTCAAAAGAAGCTAATTTTTTTTTTCTGGTTAACAGGTAGAATTTTTGTTATTCAAAATATTAAACACCTTTATAGAAAATTTTCAATAAAAAGATTTAATTATCAATTTCTTAAATGCATGATAAAAAAAAACCTGATATATAGTAAATGCAATTTTTTTAAGAATCTGTGTATTTAACTAATAATAAATATTACGAGGGTTTTTTTTTTAAAAAAAAAAACAATTTTTCATATATCATTATTCAAATGAAAAAGATGAAGAAAAAGTGAGTACTCATAGAGCTTGCATTTGCATAGATATCATGAGTGCAATATGTCTTGTCTTTGAGTTCCATTTCTAAGATATTAGCTGGAAAACTATTGAAATATCTACTTCTTCCATTTATAAGATATTATTTCATAATGTAAAATAGAGTAAAATAGAAAAATTATATATTTGTTTCGTTATAATTAAAAAATATTTTTTAATTTCTATGAAACAACCATAAAAAATATAAAAAATGAAGAAAGTAACTTATACTGAAAAAAAAAAACTTGAAGATTATAAAACGTGATGAATTTGCGAAACAAAATAGCGAGTATCAATATTATAACTCATACTAGTCGGGCTAATCTGTCATACTCTCTATATAACACATAATTAAATTAAACGTTATTTTATACACATTTATTATAATAATAATAATAATAATAAACACGTGACTTTTTAAAAATAGTTTTGTTAAGATAATTTTATTCTTTTAATAAATGTATTACTATTTGTCCAATAAAAAATAAATTAATTTAAGAATAACTCTAATTAAGATAAAAACCTCAATTAATTTATCTTTTTTAAAAGACTAAAACAGCATTAGTTTGTATGAGCAAGTAAATTTTTTAAACAAGACCGCTCATAACGTTGTGGCTATGGAGTTGGGTATATGGGTGGTTATCATTGCCTCCAGATAAAAAAAAAGGCATATGCTTTTTAGGTGGATTTTGTTAACTTTTTTTTCATTGCCCATTTACTTTTTAAAATATTGTTCACAAAAGGCCACTTTACACAAATTATTTTTCACAATCTATTAAGAAAATTATATCACAGAAATTAGTTTCCATAAAATTTGACAAAAAAAGAAAAGTTAGTGAAAGAAGGGGTATAGAAAAAGAGGATTTGAATTGAACAGCCCAAAAAGTTACAGACTTGTTCTAGAGTCCTGTCCATGAAATACTCTGGTCATTCACTTTTAATATAAAAGGTAACAAATAATTACTCAACCATCGAGTTTTTTAATGCTGAAAAAGAACTCCTAGAAAATTGAAAATTCAAAAATTTCCATTTCTTACTAACAATAAAATTTTATATAAGATGATTTTTTAGAGAATAATTATTTTTATCAAGAATTTAAAATATTTTATAACAAAAAAACTATTGTTTAAATATAAATTTTTAAGAATTTACAAAAGAAATTAAATTATTTAAATTAGATCATTTTAAATTTTACTTAAAAATTGTTTTTTTTTTCTCCTCTCCCCTCTCTTAAAAACACACACTTCTCAAATTAATTTCAAATAAGATTTTATAGTTTCAATACATGATATTTTTGAAATATTAAATATTATTTAATATTAAAATTAATTTTATACTTACTAATAAGATGTTATACTCATGATGTTATTACATATTCAAGACAATTCAATTACTTAAATTTAATGGAACAAACTAAGTAGAAGAAAAATAATATATGAATAATATGTTTTTTTATACATATTTCGTTGTATCACACTCGCACACCTGTCTCTCACTCACCAAACCTAACAAACAAACTCCTTTCTTCTCTCTCAACTTTCACAAAATTACTCACAAAATGTTGCTTTTTGTTTCCTTCTTTTTGCATACCCCTCTTTCTGTTTGCAAATAGTACAGTGTGGTCGGTTCCTTTTCAATCATCCTTATTCATAATTTATTATTATTATTTGTGTTCAATAAATTTTGGTTGATTAAAACGAAATATTCGGCTGTTCTAAAATCATAACACTGACAATGAATGAAGTAAATCCAAATAAGATGACTCTGAGCAGACAATGAAGAGAAGATGTCATATATGATGAATTGGTAATCTTCCTAGAAATTCAAATTATTTTTGAGTGCTCATTGTGTAAAAAATAATAATAAAGAACTTTCAATTCAGACTGAATTAATTTATAGAGGAGAATATAAAACTAAAAGACTAGTATTGAAATTCTTAACATCAGTCTTATAAAGTAACAAGTGTATGTATAGTCTTGTGAAGGCTCTAGATACAAAGAAGAAAATATCCAATCTACCTAAAGATTTCTAAAGGTTTTTCAATAAAACATTATTTTGAAAAAGTAGAGGCATATAATTGTGGTTGTCATGGTCCTGTCTTATAAATAGACCAAATTTTGTTGTGAAGAGAAAAGAGTATATGTAGATAACAAGTTACTAACCACATTATAAGGTCTAACCCCACCTACTACTCTTAGATATTATTATGTCTGCTCTACCTTTTACTTACAAAGGAGAGAGTGAAGAGAATTGAGCACTATAATGAAATTCATGCATGTGTGATTGATGTATGAGAAGCATATTATTGGTCAATAAGAGCTATATGTCAACAACAGATTGCTCCCACTCAGATACCTTGTGGTCAGACACCTAAAGCCAATCCCCTCAATTTTATTATATTTTTGGAAAAAGATAACGTTTGAATCTCTTCTTTCATAAGAATATAAACTTTTGAATCATCACTTTTCCTATTATTCAGTCATCTCCACCTAATCAAGCCAAATCAGGGAAGCTAAACTCTCTGCTTTCTCATTTTTTTTTTCCTTTGCAATTTCAAAATCCCATTATTACCTAAAGCAATACAAAACTTGTTATCTCTTTTTCTGTATGATGAAGTTAAAGACAACGTATTTGTTATCAAGCCAACATAGAACAAAAGCACGTAAAGTTTGATCACATAAATTTGTTTAATTGTTTAAGCAAGTTACAAATTATAGTAGATGTAACAACTGCTTTATTGGCATTCCCATAATTACTAATTTGTAATTTATTTACTTAAGCAATATGTTTTTCATGGAATTCATGTTCTGATAATACACACAGCATTAACTGCCTAAGGGTTGATCATATTTGTCAGAAAATTACTATCTACTATGCAGTTTCCAATCACAATTGGTAAAAAATTCACCAGTTAATTCATTCATATATGGTTGCTATCTGCATAACAATTGAAATCAAGATTCATAATTACATTCATCATATAAGAGAAGGCAAAACTAAAGAACCTCACCTCCGTCAAAAGTTGCTCCAAGCGTTTGTCCAATGGTTTCATGTATTACTTTAAATTATCTGCTACTACCTTCTTTTTGCGTGAATTATGTGGTCCTTTTTTCAACCATGTCCCCATTTAACTCATTGTATATTCTCATCTTACATCATTTTCCACGTTTATGAACTCATCATTATGCAAGACTTTCAGAAAAGACAGATCCTGGAAGCAAATGTCATGTTATTATTATATGCAATCTAGCCTGTACCACTCCCTGACCCTCTAACTTGACATAGAAAAGGGTTGATTTGCGATTAATTAATCCCCTGAAACCCTAAGCAACGTATTAATAAATTATTCTGCTAATCAAGAAAGGGGTGGTAAAAACTTGTATAAAGAAAAAAGCTTAATAAAATATAATTTCGAAATATTTGGGTCAATAGATTAATAATGCAGGACCCTCTGCAGGGAATATATGCTGGTCCTACTTGTAATTGAGTGTGGCATAATAAAATTATAAATTAAACAATGGAAGCCAAGAAAACACCAAACCTTTCTTTGGCTCTCTTTTTCACCTTCTAATTTTTCTTTTTCTTTTCAAGTTTTCTTTAAAAAGTGCTGAACCTTCTTTCTTCTCCAGTGCTCAGATTTTAAATGATCTTTGGGGAGGGAGTTGTTTTTATTGAGGATTATCCGACGTTAATAAGTATTATATTAATAAGATAATTGAAGTTAGATGTTTTAATAAAATAATATATCCTTCATATATGAAATAATTGAAGTATTTCATAATCACAAACCCTACTTTGTTTCCTTATCTATCATACACTTCAACTTTTACCACTCAATACATATAAAGGTAAACTTATTAAGCCAAAGTAGTGGTGGTCTTTTGAGCATCTTGAACCCTCTTTCCAGCATCAATAACTTTTTAATGAGTAGTAGGTCGTCTTGTGTTCAAATTTTTGCAGGTGCTTGCTTCTCTTCAACTTTAGTCATCCTCTCATCTGAAGTGGTTTTGGTCTAGAAAGAAGGAAACTTTTGAGTCAGTGGCAACATCCCCATAATGGATATTTGTATGTAAGTGTGCAATGTTGTAAGCATGTTCTTGGTTAAGGACCAAATGACCAAGTGCTTGAAAATTTTTACAGAAAAATTGAATGTTATAAAATACGTGTATAAGAGGGGATACATACCAAGTGCCATTTCATATTAAAAAGAGACTTCCAGAGTGGAGTGTGGTGAATTTCTCTGTTTTGGGTTGACATTGTCTTGAAGGTCAAGATATCCCAACAATAACCAAGAAGACCATTCCAAAATTTGTCCTCAATCCAATTTGTCTTCTTCCCGACCTTTTTTGCCTTTGTTATAATATTTGTAAGATGTTTGGAGCAATACTCCTTGAATATCTGTACAATAATTTTGAAATAGTTAATTAATATGTAAATTATTAAATAAATATCTATATACACTAATTAAGGATGAATAAAGACAAAATATAACACACCTTAAATCTCATTGATGGAGGTAGAGCCCACCTAAAAGAACGATGCAAAAGATCAAATTTAATGGTTCAAAGATTTTAAATTAAAACAAATAAAAGTGTATCTGGTTGAGACCAACAGGAGTTGTACCTTTCATAAGTGTCCATCTTGTGTTGTCTTTGAAACCCTTCCTTAAAGGGAGTGAGGTTCTCCTTGGCCCCATGTGCTTCAATACCCTGATGAAGTACCTCCTCCTCAAGCATGTGAGGTAGCTCATTGTCCTCATCCTTCTCCTCCCTGTGTTGTTGTTGATGAGGTTGAGACCCTGACCCAACAAAAAAATGGAGATTAGGAAAGAAAGGAACTAAGAATTGGGATCATCATGAATCTTGTGTAGATGATCCCTGGGTCAGGTCAATAGATAGTGGTGAAGATGAATTTTGATGACATGGCTTGGTTTAATGTTTGGCACATGCATTGAGTCTGTGTAGCGAAATTTCTAGGTTGCGTAATCAATTTTCAAATTGGAAATTTTCACTTTTTAGTAGTGGAAAGCATCTCTTGTGTATACCAAGAATCTTGTCCTATCATAATTTTTACAAAAATAACATATGATTGCAAAAATAGTTTTCATTGTGACGGATAGTCGATACCAAATCACTGGTCATGGTTCTAAGATTTTAAAAGGCAAATCACACTGGAGAAAATTATAATTGTCATATTATGATTTGTCTACAACTCTGGAGAAAGCTAGGTTGGATTTTCTATATTATTGAGTTATAATTAATATTTTTTATTATTATTACGTGATATATAAAGTAAAAAAAAAAAAATTAAAAACATGGGTAGGTTTAGTCATGATGGTAACATTTTATTTTCACCAATTCGCATCCCCAGCCGCAGGGCCACGAGTCTGAGCACATGATTTTGATGGTCCCACACAACCCCAATCTACTCCCCCACATACACACATCACGCCCCTAGCTCTTAGAAGTCACACGCACAGAATCTAAGACTGCTTTTTATATTCCAAAGCTTTCTTTTTGTACAAGTTTTTTTTATGTAATATACGTATATAGCAGATTAAAATCCTATACCATATAATAGGGGTTAACAAATCGTGATCTGTAACACAACTTTTTTTTAATAAAGAAATCGTGCATCAAAACTCCGATTTCTGATCAACTTTTCTAAAGCACGACTTCAATGCAATTAGTTGGGATTGAAATTCAGGACATAATGTGTTAATAAAAATGTTTTAGAAAAAGTAAAAGAAATTGAAGTCGTGCTTTGAACACGACTTCATTTAAAATAAAAAAAATAAAAAATAGAAGTCGTGCTTTGATTGCCCATAAACAGTCACTATGAACAACAAACTGTGACACTTCCAGCATTGGTTTGCAGTTTGGTTTTGTCTGTAAATGACATTTCAGTGTGACTTGTGGCTGAGTTATGAGAGGAGAGTGGGTTAACAAATTGGTGTAGAGCTTTGTTACTTTTCCTGTGTTCCTCTTGTTGAAATTCAAGAGAGACGTAATATTGAATGATTATTTACCCATGATTAGCCACCAATGCAGCTTCATTTTTAACCCAAAATTTTGAAGTTAAAAATTTTAAGGTAATAGGTTGATGGGTTTAGGAGACAGATGCTGAAAACCTCAATAAAAATGTGTGCAGTCCAAAATGTTCAAGCATGTGTACTTGAGTTTTACTTAACACATACATACCCGGCAAAGTAAGTACAGAGCAACTCTTAGATTCTTCAAAAAAGTTGATTGTTAGATGTTGGAACCCATCCTTGCTGATAAAAGAATCCTTTATAATAATTCTGCTACCTTGGCCCCTTATAAAGAAATCAGTGAAAAAATGAATTAGTCGCGATGAAACAAGAGAGAAACTTGTTGATGATATACAGGGATGAAACAGAGGTTCCAGAGAAATGAATTTGAAAAAATTAATCCGAAAGCATGGAAAATGCATTTAAGAGAGAAACTTGAAGATGATGAAACAGTGCTTCCACTGAAATGAATTTGAAAAAATTAATCAGAATGTATTTAAGAGAGAAAGTTGAAAATTACAGGAGAGTCTCTCAGAAACGCAGAAACGGGGACAGAGAGTGTAGAGCAGAGTAACTACCTGCCCATTACGTATCCGAGAATGAAACTGAGAAGCAATGCTAGGAGCAATATGGGAAGTTGGTCGTAGGAATTAAGGCATGGTGAGGAGTCAGGAGAGGGGATTGAATGAACATTAACAGTAATTAAGGAAAAAGTGTAAGAAGCCATGGGGTTAGCATGTAAGTAGCAATGGAAAATCAGAGGCCTCCATCTATCTGCTCTGCATTAATACTAGTTGGTTTTGCATGTCATTCATTGGGTTACCCTTGATTAGCGGAGAAAATTGATTTCGGTTTATTCTGTTTAGTTCTTTTTCTAGCTAGGGACAAAGGGGGTCCCCATATTTTCATTCAAACCAACCCCTTCAACTGTAAACCCACCATGACACACTTCCAGCATGTAATGAATGAGTAATAAACTTTTTCCAAAATTAAATTTCAATAATACATTATAAGCAATATTATATTATATTATATTAATATTGGTAAACACGAAAGTGCTCTTCTACATTACACATTGTTTTTGCATAATTTCTTTTCCTTTTTATCATGTCCTCTCACAGCAATACACGCACTCTTTTCTTCGCGTTCTCTCTCACTTGCGGATAATTTCATTCTTTCTCAAAATTTCAACCCAACATGATCTTCAATGATTTTCTTTATTCCAACAATAATTGAGTTCCACGATTTTCTTCTACGTGGATCTTATGAAATAAATTCCCATCTTGAGTAACTCAAAACAAATTTAAAAGCGTGTCTCCAGTAGAAAAACAAATCTTTATTTTGAAAGATATCCAAATTTAGCATAAATACTTAAATAAATACAATACACATTAAACTAGAATGAATATACGTTAAGAAGAAATAAACATAAATTATATTTTACATAATTTTATTATATTTTACATAATGTTATAATCGTTTATAGTAGGAGTGTATGAACACTGACAAGTTACAAAATGTGAGGGTGCATGGTGGTGTGGGGTAGAGTGGAAAACAATATGATGAGGATTTATGGTTAAAGCAGAAAGCAACGTACATGTAGATTTACTGTGCTAAACTTCCACTAAAACAAGGCCTCCACATGTCATGGCAAAGCAATCCCAATTTCCCCAAATAAAAAAATACCATAGCCTTAAAAAGATACTTTGATTTTTCTTTTTCTTCAAAGAGATACCTAAACATGTTCCCTCAAAATTACTCAATTCACTCCATAATAATACATTTATACTGGTTATTGGACAGTGCATAGGCACCATAGAATCACATACACTCTCTTTCAAGATAAGCCATTAGCCCCATCATCTTCAGAAAAACTACATTGAGATTCAGCAATTCAACCCACCTACAATTGTTTTGTGAATAAGGTACCTTACCAAGAGGACAAGTCTTACGTTATCCCCAAACATGTTACAGAATTTTAACTCAATACCATACCCATTTCAATAATTATTTTGCAGATACCTTTTTCTGTAAATAGAAAAGAATTATGAGTCAATTAGATTATCCGAATCATTACCAACCATATTCATTATCATTTTATTATGAGCATCACAATTTAGCAATCCATACAGTAATCATGAACTAATGTCCTAACAGCTCAAATAGTTAGTCCAAAAAAACATTTTAACATAATCTTAAAATGTTAATTGAATTAAAATTAAAACTAAAGTTTACACCCATAACTAACCCAAATTAAATTATCATACTATTTATTAAAAGTTTTAGAAATATACAGAGAGACCCAACATCCCAGGCATTCTTGTCATCTGAAAACCCAACATCTTGGACCCACCTGTCTTCTTCATTCTCTACCGAAGTTATTCTCATCAGACCTCACTGGGTGCTACAACCTCCACAGCATCCTTTTGTTTTTTCTTCATTTTTCTCTCACATTATGAAATCAGAATTTTATACTCTTCTGTATTACTATGTGCCCTCACTATTATCAATGGATTTTCTTTCCCAATAAAACAAGGTAAATTAGATAATTTATTCAATTTAAATGAAAACTTCATAAACCTAAATGGATTTATCTTGGAAGTAAATTAACATACCACATATGCATGACTATTTTCCTTTACATGCTTGTTTTTAAAAAATAATCTGTTTTCTCACTTCTCATTATTCTTTTAATTCTAGAAAGTTTTATCTGAGTTCTTCAATATATAGATCACAAATTGAATTAAAAATTCTCCTAAAATAATATATATATATATATATATATATATATTATCCAATTCGGATCAGAATATTGAATGTGTTGGTAATAGTAAAACGAAGCTATCTCAATTAAACAACTTCGTAATTTTTTTTTACATAGAAAACTCATACCTTTATTGTTATGGAATTGAGTGTTTGGGTTCTTTCATAGTCCACTGATTAAAAGTAAGTCCAAGTTGCTTCTAAATTAATTTGAACGTGACAAAAAATGAAAAATAATTTTTATAAACTTGAATTTGACCTATACAATATTTTTACTAGGGAAAGATCGATCTGAAATTAACACTATAAGTTCATTCATCATAATTAATAATAATATGTAGTAGCTAAATTGTATCTCTAGATATTGCATACTAAAATTAGGATATGTTTGTTAACATTCGTTTTTTTTAATTATATTGGGATAAGATTATTAAGAAAAAGACAATTCTCACTCTAATAAGTAATGACTTCTAACTCATGAAAAGAGGAGTCTCTGTATTTTGTTGAGAATTGTTCTTTCACTCGTAATTACTTATTGCACCTCCAGATTACATTAAAGTAGAACAATGAAAATAACTTTTTAAAATAACTTTCATGCATTCTAGAAACATTTTAGAGAAGTTGATTTCAGAATCAACTTTTTTAATGCTTATAAAATTGATCATCTGATTTTTTTAAAAATATTACCTTTATCATGTAATCGCGTAGAAAACAATTATGGGGTGAAAAAGGCTTTGGGTATATGATTTTTTTTATCCATGCCTTCACGTGTTTTGGTTTAGGCATTGTTACACAAACTCGGTCATGATCTTCGGTCCCTTTTTTTGGTTCTTAAGGTTCTTCTGTGGTCTTTAGACAAGGAAAAAGTTAACTAATATAAGTTGGTATGTTGTAATATAATTTCATTTATCGTATTAATATTTTATATTATTAAGAAATTTTTTTATGATTATTCTGAGACTCATATTGAAGTTTGGTTCTTTAAAATAGAAAAAAAAAATGAGATTAATTGAAGATATGAAATCAACAAATCGATACTATTGTTCGATTTATTTATTTATTAGAAGTTTATTTATTTATTTATAGATTATAATATTATATGGTTTTTTATTTGTTATGTTACAGAAAATAACTTTTTAATAATTTAAAACAAAAAGAATTCAAATTGAATAAATAAAAGTTCCCTTGATAATTTTTAGTTAAAGGACCTCGAATTATCCAAATCCAACAAAAAAAACACTGCAACAAGTATAGGCCCATCCCATTTTCTGCTTTTCTATGGGCCTACTTTGGTTATTAGCAGTGATTTTCTCCTTTCCCGCTCAAATCCTCTCCTTCAACATTTTAAAAAATTTCTCTCTCTCCTCTTCGTTTATTCCAAAGCTCTTCTGTCAATTTTCGGTTTCATGTGATTTGGAAAAATGAATCGATTATGCTCCTCCCACTTTCCTGTGTGTTTTGCCCCTAAATAAATTTCAAGGAAAACCATATCTCGAGTGATTTCTAACTTGTCGATTGCCCGTCTCCACCGCCTGTTATCCCGACAAGATGAGCCCTCTTTCTTTCCAGTTTTTATTTCACTTTTTCTACCCTTCATTACATGTTTTTCTTGCAATCTTTTATTTGTGTTGTTAATGTTAAATCTGATATGCTGAATTTGACAGTTAGTGTAAGTAAGTCCCAAGTTTTTGAGGAACTAGAGGTAGCTGAAGAAGCATTGAGGGAAAGTGTGGTAACTACATAGAAAAAGTGACCAGGTAAAGGCTATCTTTTCATTTCTACAAAAAAATTGGTGGCTTTTGGGTCTTTATTTGTAAAATTAAACTCTTATGTTTTAATCATTTTTAGGTTTTGAAGCCTATTTTCAATTAGAACTTCAGATTTGGACGTATCAACTTGTAAAGTGGTTGAACAACCCATTACTTCTCATTTTACTAGGATTAATCTCTACTAGTTTCAGTAAAATGCTATTTTTTCTTAATATATATAAAGAAAATTTGTATATTTTCAGCATTAACTCTACGAATCTACATGCCAGATAGTTGTAGATTTATGTTAGACAGTTAGAGTAAGAGAATTTCTAGACTTTTTTTTTCTTTAGTTGTCGAACGGTTTATCAGCTCTTGAAGTAATTCATGAAAGTAACTTTGAAGTTTTAATAATAGCACGAGAATAACAGATTTCATGTTATAGGAATACTTACTACTGTATGTCATTTTTCTTTTCGGACTAAAATATTACTTTGCAATTTCAAGTGCTAAATTTAAAGGCTTCAAGCGCTATGAAGGCTTTTTATAGAGCTACTCAACACAACTCTTTGTACGGTACATTCCTTTTTGATAATCAACTAGTTCCCGTCATTCAATCTTTCTTATTTTGTTGTTCTTCTGCCTTTTTGTGTCTAGTGAATGGAATGGTAAGGAAACTAGTAGACAATAAGTTTATTCCATCATGCATTAGATGGAATAAAATAAAATACATTCTACGTTGTTCTATTTCATTCCATACCTATTTTAAGTTCACTAAACCATGAAAACTAATATCATTCCATTCTGCTACATTTCTTCTCGTTTCATCATCTCAAACATAAAGAGTAAATCAACATCACTTTGTAAAATACATCAGATATTTTATTGGATCTTACCACAGCAATTATGAACATTCCAGTGAGAAGACAGACAGTTGTTGTTAAGGTGCAGTATGGGCAATTAAGAGAAGGGATGTCAAAGGAAAGTGCTCCAGCTGTTGAAATATATGAATATCTCATAACTGCATTAACTAACTGAAACTAACTCCATGATTACGTTGTAACAAACTCTATGTTCACGTTCTTCCACCTTCACACTCCATCATCTCTTTTCATCCCTGTTCTATTATGCTGTTACTGTAGCATCCATTTTCTCATCTCTGATTGCCTGTGGCGCCAATACTAGCCACTTCAATGCTTACTCAACACGATCACAACAGATCCAAACAGATCCAAGTGCCCTACCGAGAACTTGATGCAGACGATCTGAAAGATTTATTGGAGCTGAAACCTTGAAAAAGGGTTGATGCAGACGATCTGAAGGATTTATTATTGGAGCTGAAACCTTGAAAAAGTGTTTTTAAGGCATGCAGTACACAAATCGCCAACCATGATAGTGCCTCTTGAATCTGTTAATATATTTTCCTTAACAAAACCATATATCCATCCAACCTAAAACACAATTAGAAGTTAGACCGGAAGACAAACACATGGTAAAACCCAACTTAAAGAAATAGCCAAGAGATATATCACACCTCTTTTCCCAGCTCTGTTTTATCTTCGTAACCACAATTGACGGCGTGAATGGTTCTTTTTTTCATTAGCTGCATCTGCCATATAATTGTAGCTATGTACATAGATGATTGTCCAATTTTTTTCTCAAATATTTGTTGTGATATTAACCATGACTTCTCACTGTCCATTCCTGTGATTGAGATTTCAGGAGAACTATTTAGGATTTCTGAATTTTCAAAGGCAACGCCAATATGAAGAATGTTGTACCTTCAATATTTCCAACTGCATGTATTTGCCTTGTATTGCCCTTGTGTCTTCTTCCGTAGAATTGACTTCACTTTCCTATTCTTGATCCTTGATCCACAACACAGGTAGCACCATTTGGGCCAAAAGTTGCAGGTTTTCCTTTGTGCATTCTTCTTTAGCAGGGGCATCATATCCATAGGTTGCCTGCCTCCTAAAGAACACCCAGTTCCAACGTATATTGGTCCTTGGTTGCAATCTAAACCTTTTATGTTTATCTATATAGCAAAACATAGATTAGCTTTTCCTCCAAAACACTATAAAGTATATGTAAATCAATCGGCTAGAAACTTTTACTTACATCCAGCAACACAACATTTCTACACGAGCATCTGTCATATCTTTGGCTGTCCATCATGAAGTACATGGCTTCAAAAAATGCCTTACTGTTTATGTAGTTACCACAATCAACATTGAGTAGGTAAGGAGCATTTGATATGACTGCTGAGACTGGCACCTTGACGATTAATAAACCAATATATAAATAAAAATGGTCAGAAAAATGGAAAGACATCAGAGAATATTAATGACACCAACATTTTTGTGATGTTCAAATGTTGGTCTTATCTCACGACGCGAGATAGAAATAAATTGAGGCAACTCATGCCCTTCAATATCACGAACACTTTAGCGTCAAATACTGGCACAGCATACAATTAATACCAAAATGTAGTACTCACCTGAATCATTCGATGGTGGTCTCTGACACTTTCCGGGCCACTAGTCCCATCTCCGTCCCCAGGAACCCTTTCTGACACTTTTAATTCTTCATGCTCCCTCTACCAACACAACATTGAAAACAGCAAATGCAATTTATCTCTGGGTTTGAAAGATAGCTACGAAGTAAAACAAAACCACAAGAATTGGTTCAGAGCTCAAACTTTAGTAGCACGACGCTCCTCCTTGGTGCTTAAAATTGTATCTGCTGTTATAAAGGGATAGAAAGATGCATACCACTGTGGTAATGCATATGCATCACTGACCGAATGGAGAATTTTATAATGAATTAAGTAGACAAGAACGGCAATCGAGAGTACTATCAAAATTCGGCACGGATTGATCTTGCTTGGACTAATGGAAACTTTGTTCCATAGGGGATGACAACTTTCATCCATTCTGTAAACATAGTTTCAAATAAAATATTCTTAAAAGCAATTGTAGCAAAGGCATAAAGAAGAGTAATAAAAAAATTGTTTGCTACTCACTTGTTAGACTGAGACCGAGCAAAACTAACAGGGTTTGGTGCCGACGTCAAGGGAGGAGCCAGAAAACCCACCGTAGAACCTGAATCGGCCATAGCTTCTGGCCAGAGGAAGAAAAGTTTAGTCTTATATTACAATTAGGAAAGAAATGAAAAGTAGTTTTGTACTACCACTCGGCACATTAAACTCTGAACCAAGGCCGCATCGATTGCAAAATATTATTTTAACATTACTGAAGTATTTGGATTCCATTCGTATTGGTAAAATTATCGCTCAGAACAACTTTGCTATCTTGGGACCTATTCAGAACATGGAAAACACAGCAATAAAAAATCTTGAAGTAAAAAATAGAACAAGCAATTGGGAGACACATATACACTTATATTCTTAAAAGGTTGCATAAAGACATAAAAAAGAAACTGTTTGCCACTCACTTAGTTGGCAGAGAGTGCCCAAAACTAACATGGGTCGGCGCCGACGTCAACGAAGGAGTCAGAAAACCCCCAGAACCTGAATCAGCCGTAGTCAGTGTGATATTAAAATTAATAGAGTAACCAAAATTATTTTCATAATACCGACCAGGCACATTAAACTCTGAACAATGCTCGCATCGATTGCAAAATATTATGCTAACGTTGTTGAAGTATTGGATGCCACTGGTATTGGTAAAACAATCCCTCATACAAAATTTGCTACCTTGGGACCTAATTTCAAAACAATGGAAAACAGAGCAACTTGAAGTAAACCCAAACAAAACAAGCAATTGCCACATATATATTTGTTTATACTTACTTACCTTCCAACTACATGCCCCAAAATGCTAGCAAGTAGAAAAGTTAGAAGGGTTATGTGTAGCGGTAGTCGGCTGTGAAAATTCAGGCGAACCGGGAAACAGGGATTCAGTACAAAACTAAAGAAGTAACTGCCACTCTCTTGTATTTTCTTGGCCATTGACACGGGTTGGAACATAATTGAACCTGGAAAAAAAATGAGAAAGGGAAAATTGAGGTCAGTGTGAGATAGATAGAATAGGCTAGAATAGTGTAAAAAAAAAGTAGAAATTAGAACAAACCCCAGGATTTTGCTCGCCACTGCATCCTCTGCGTCGCTGTCGTTTCCGCCCCCGTAGTTTCGGCCGCTACCATCTGTCCGCCTTGCATCCTCTGCTCTATAACGTTGCCTGCTTCCTCTGCTCAAAGTTGGCTGCCTCTGCTCAATAAAGTTGGGCCGTTAAAATAGGGTAAGCAGTGAACGTGACGTAACCTATGTGAACTACATCTGGCAAAAAAAGTTGCACGTTAGATGATGAACAGTTGTAATATTAAGATATTGAAAACAAACTAATTAATTAATCTTTGCTTCTTAGATTGCTTTACTTCGAAGAATAATTTATTTATTTATTTTTGGCATATACTGTCTTCTTTTCTCAATTAATATTTTTGTTTAATAATCCAAATCCCAAATCTTGCTAGATTTGACGAAAGAGGAGGCGGCTGTATGTGGATGCAGCTTTTGGTTTAATGAAGACAAAGCTTGTTAAAAATTAATCTCCCTCTTATCAAAATGAAATTAATAATAAATTACTAATAATGAAATACAAAAATGTATGGTTTTGTTTTATCAAAAATCTCCTTTTTAAGTTCATGACTCAACCAAAAAAATAGTCTTGTCTCATTGCAATTGAAAAACACTTCATATTTTGTGAAACAATTATAATGTGAAATTTTATTTTTGACAAACAATAATTCATAAATTTTAATTTATGGAAATTTTTTTCCTATTCCAATCCATTCGATAAAAGATTAAATTAATCTATTCATCAAATTTCTTCCATCAATAAATATCTCACCCATCCATAAAAATAACATATTTTAGAAAATTAAATATATGTTTTAAATTCCAACAATAAACTTGTAAATAAATTTAAAAATATATTTTAGAACATTTTAACAAAGGAAAATTTAGAAAATATTTAATTATAAAATATTGGTTGATTTTATTTTAAATAATTAAGTATAAAAAAAATAATTTAATAAATTTTGAAAATTAATAATTTGATTACTAATTATTCGTAGAATAATTTAATAGATTCAATGTAGATAAATTATATAAAGGGAAAGCATGAAAATAAAACTAATATCTAATTCCTGTTCTAAATAAATTTGTGTAACTATCCACTTTCAAATCTTATTTATATGTAATGTATGGTATAATGAAGAAGAGAATTGATTTCGGTGAACTTAAAGCTTAGAGCATATGTAATATGTCATATTTATAAAATTTTGTCCATTAGAGAGTTCATATCTGTATAACGGAAAAATTAAAAAAAATTGAATAATTAAAAAATAATTGATTTCAAAAAATCATCACAAAACATAATCGTCATACATTAAATAATTACCAAATAATAGGATAATCATCAAATAATATTTAATATTTTCCAACTTGATTCATTTATTCCCAATATCAATCCTAATATATAAAGTATCTCATCAAAAACTCTTAACATTAATGAATAAACCTTATGTTTATTCTAGGTTAAACTAAACTATATTTTTCAAAGTTAAAAAATATGTGCACACATAAATGAGAAATCATTAGATTGAATAAGAGTTTTACAAATTACATTATGCAACTAAGTCTCATTATTGTTACATGATCCTTAAAATTTTTTAGTAATATTGATAGAGATATGTCTCAATTTCCGGTACTACAACATACAAAAATCCTCATTCACAATCTTTAACCTAAAAAAACATTTATTCAATTTAAAATCAAAATTTTATAAAAAAATTATTTAATTATATTCTTTTTCTCAATCTTTATAATAAATTAAAAAATATAATATTTTATTCTAATTAATTATATAAATATAATAAAATTTATATATTATATTTTATCATATTATATATAATTAATTATAATTAAATATTTATAATAAGATATTATTATTTAATTGATCAAAATTATATTTTTAATAGATAATCAAATATTTATATTTAATATTTTTTATAATTCAAATAAATAAATATTTTAAAATACACATATATTAAAAGATATAAATAATTAATTTATATAATATAATATAATAGTTAATATTTTAGAATCTAAATCGAATATACTTTCTCTCCTTAATACGAACAACCACGTGTTATTAATTAATTCTAATCACGTTTTCTCCGCCTAATACACAACCACACGTGATTGATTAAGGGGAAATTAAGAAGCTAATGCCGCTGAAAATTAAGCAGCAGCCATTTGGGAAATTAGGCATTGGGGAAGTTAAAAGGTAATGCGGCTGGAAAGCATTGGGAAATTAAGAGGATTACGTGCAGTGCTGCAATTTTCAACCATGAAATTGAGAAGCCCACTCCAACCATTGGTGTATCAGATATTCAATTTGCCCTTTGCAATCACCTTTTCTCTCCAAACACAAACATATAGAAAAATAATACTTTACACTTAAACATAAAACAATTATGAGTAAAGAATAATGATCGAGAATCATCGCAAACCAGATTGAATATCATATATTACTTATCATCACCATCACCATCACATCTTAACTATCATCATTGGGAAAAAAAAAGAAGTAATGTTATATTATCTATCTATCCTATTATGTCTTAATCAACCTCTTTAACTTTAACTTTGCTTAATATAGTACAGTATACATGCACACTTCTTTGCTTAAAAATCTTGTAATTTTTTTATATATATATTTTAGGAGGCTGAGCGGAAAATAATAATAATAATAAAAAAATTCAATCCAATAAATTCTTATATTTATATGTGCATGTGACTTCAATTTTTATTACGCGTGTTCTTTTATTGAAATGGTTGAGAGTGTTAAAAATTTATTATATCTAATTTTAAAACATTAATTAAAAAAAGTGCTCACTTATTGATTTGATCTCCATTTTCTCCAATTTTGCTACGTGGTTACTGATGGGCTTTGTCGTGTCAGCCCAAGTTTAATCTAACTGAATGAAGCCCACTGTTCTCGCTTTTTTTTTTCCTTTTCTTTTTTCAACCCACAACATTTAAAAAAAAAAGTAAAAAATAGAATAAAAAATATTTTATTATAATATTATTTTAGGTAATTTATTTTTCATCATACAAATAAGATTTGGAATGAAAAAAATATTACCTTCATATTAAATTTAAAGATATACAAAATGCATAATATAACGATTATGTTTATACAAAAAAAAAAAAACTGCTTTTTATTTTTTTTTTCATTTTCTTAGGAGAAAAACATCTATTAATCTCACATTTATCTTTTCTTCCTTCTCCACTTTTTCTTTTTTTCTACCAAATTATGCTTATTCTCTCTTTTCTTAATATTTTTTTTTTCTCATCCAAATTGACTATTAAATTTTTCTCATCCTCTTTCCTCATTTATTTCACACTTTTTTTTGTTTTAATCTCTCTTTGTCTCTTATTCTTTCTTTTCTACAATCCTTATTCTCATGAAACATCGTTATCTCGCCACACTCTTAGAACAAAGTTTTTGACAACGTTCTTGCAATCTCATGTTACGTTTTTTTTTTGTAATTCTTCTTTTCTTTCATTTTCAAATTAAATCAAAATTCGTTTCCATCATATATTTATACATAAAGTAATACAAATTGTTTATCTGATTCAGATATACAATATAACCACAAAATTTTTCCTTTTATTTAATTTAATTTGAATTTTATTAATATTTTATCGTAATATTTTTATTTTTTTAATTGTTGTTATTATCATTTTATTCATAATAAACAATTGAAAGTTAAAAATTTAAATTTTATATTTTACTATTTTTTAACACAGAATATATATTTTATTATATATATATATATTCTAATTTAATAGTTAGAATAATTTTTTATATTAGATTATTGAATTATTGAAAAATAATGATGAGATTAAGAATAAGTATTTAATTTTTATTTTAATTTTGGAATAAAAATTCCTCTATATATATTATATGAAAAACATTAATTAATATTAAGTTTTTTTTTTCTTTAATAAATGAATGAATACTTTTATCTAATATTCTTTTTATAGATGAGGAGAAAAAACACTGAACATGAAGTTTTAATGCTTGTAAGTATATAAAAAAAAATCTTACAGAAAATTCAATTTCCAAATCATTCCATTTTTCTGACTAATGAGAATTAGTTAAAAATAAATTTAACTTAATTAACTTGAACGTCATAAAAAATGAAAAATTAATTTTATAAATGTGAACTTGACTTACAATATTTTATCCAATAACAAGGTTAAATTGAAACTAACACTATAAAAATGAAATTGTTAATTCAAACATGCTTAATAATTATATATAGTAACTAAATTTTGTTTCTAGATATTGAATAATAAAATTAGGAATATGTTCGTTACGTTAAAATTTTTAATTAATGCGTGAAAAACTATTAAAAAAGAGGATAATTCTCAAATAAGTAAATAACTTCTACGTCGCGATTACGTTATTTTAATTGGTGGTAAAAAAGAAAATGAGCGTGCATTGGTTTAAGTATATGTTTTTTTAGATGATGCTTTTGCTTGGTTTGGTCTTAATTCATGGTCTTGGGCTATTTCTTTTAATTATTTTTTTGTCTCGTTGTTTTCTTTAATATTGAGACAAAAAAAAAAGGTTATAATTAAATTATGAAAAATATACTCTCTAACTCCGATTTCGTCCTCCCTCATAATATTGCATGATTGTTTATATTGAAGATTGGTGCAAAGTTCAATACAGATGTAATAATTGATGATTTTTATAACATCGTCGAGTACAATTAAAAAATTAAATATACCATATATATTTGATTTTATATATAATTATTTATGTTAATTTTAAATATATGTAAATAATTTATAATTTATTACTAATTTTATTTATTATATTTATTTTTACATGATAATTAATTTTAATGAATATATATTAATTTTTTTTAATTACTTTGACTCGGTCCGACCCGATTTGACCTGACCTGACCCGATCTGACCCGATTCGACCCGGTCCATCCCCCACCTAAAATTCCTGACTCCGCACCTGATCTTGATATCCAATCTCCAAAGTATTTTAGTTTTAAAAAAAATGATTTTCAGTCTTTTCTACATTTTGACATTTCTTTATAATTAAAAATAAAACTATTAATTTGGTTTAATTCGTAATACCTGTCTCTTGTCAAAGTTTAAAAAAATTCAAATGATAGTATATGGTTTTATTTGATAAAGAAAGTATAAATAGTTGGAATATAAGTAGTTAAATAAAAAATAATAATAACAGTAGAAAAAAAATAATTACTATAAATAGTAAACATATAATCAAATAATTATATATGGTTGATTATACATGTATGTTTATAGATAGTTTTTGTTGTGAAATGAAAAATAATTAATTATGCTATATTTTTAATATTTTTCGTCTATTTACTATTTATGTATGGATCTTAAACTTTAGAGATGATTTTTTTTTTTTTCTGTTTAAAAAGTTAGTTTGGTCAATTTTGATGGACTAGCCCAATTGTATGGGTTGTCTAGCCCATTCTATGGGTTAACTATTTGTAGAAGATATTATATATATATATATATATATATATATATTCTCAACATCATTTTTGTTTTCTAAACATTTTTTAATGTAAAAATATTTGAAAATATAACGAAAATGTATAGTGAATTGAATCTAATACTCAGTTTCTCCATTTCATAAATAATTATCATTATTTCATTCCTAGGAAAAAGTAATTTTTATATACACACAAACATAATGTGTCATTTTTAGGCACTATACATTAAAATAATACACTTCTAAAATTAAAACAATAAAAAATAAATCAAAGTAATCTATACAAGAAAACATAACTTGTAATCATCAATTAAAAACCAAATGGAAACTAGGCAATTTATATGTCAATTTCCTGATTTTCTCAGGGTTTAAGATCAAAATATAAGATAATTCCAAAAATATTATTTTATAATAATGTTTTGATATTTCGATATATTTGATTTGATTTTTTTTATAATTTAAATAGATTTTTATTTACGCTTATTTCAAACAAATATTAATTCATTAAATAGCTAATTATTTAAATATAAAAAATCTTTATAAATAGACTTTGCTTTTATGATTATATAGAAAAAAATCGATTTATTTAATTATAAGACTACATTCTCATAATAAAATTTAATTATTATCACTTATTTATAGTAAGAATATTAAGTATGAAGATTTATAATTTATATAGTGTTAACACAAATACAAATATTACTATTGATAAAATAATACAAAAAATATAATGCATAATAAAAAAATGTAGTCTAGATATTATTTTATTCATTTGAAATGTAATATTTCTACATTAATATATGTTGAATTTTCTTAACTCCTAACAGCTGTTATATAATTATTAAAATAATAATTTAAGAAAATGTTAAAATTAATATATTTAAATAAGAAACAAAATTCGTATGTGGCAGTGCTTAGACATGGAAAATTTACTATTCTTTGGAGGCCATAAATGGGCCAGACCCTAACCCACAAAAAAAGAAGAGGTTTACACTTGCTTTTTTTTTTTTTTTTCATTTTTTTTGGACTGGGTGTATGGGTCTATGTAGTATGGGCTTCTTCCATAAAAGGTTTCAGAACACATTTCAGGAAAAGACAATTTGAAAAAAAATAAAATTATGGAAAAACTAAAACTAAGAAAAGTTTTAGTTTTTACTTGTTAGAAAAAATATTTCAAAATATATTTTCAATTTTTCTAAAAATATTATTTTTTAATAATAAGTTATATTATATAATATTTTAGAATAAATAATCTTGAGTAGTTAAGAATCTATTTTTTTTAAAAGTTCAAAAAGTTTAAAAACACAAACTTGTACTATATAAGGAGGTTCAGGAATAATTCAGAAGGTAAAAAAATAAAAATACTTATAGTTAGAGTTAGGGTGAAAAAAACTTGTTATCTAACACCATATTTAATGGTAGAACTATTTTTACCTTATTAATATATTTTATGTGGATTTGTCAATACCACATATATGATTTTAGAACTTTTAATATTTTTTTAATATTAATATTAAAATTTGATTTAAATTCTTAACTAATTTTAATGTGTAATAAAATTCAAAAATATCTATTTTATACTTATAATGACATAATAATTTATCTAATAATTTATAATAACTCATAAAAATAAAAATATAATAAAATATAAAATGTATAAACACAAAATATATTAATGTTATTCTATACAAATTTATTAATTGCAACACTTTTCAGATTATAATAAACTTTTTAAAGTTAATACTAATATAATACAGTAAATAATCCTCTTGTCAAATCAAATCAGAAGTTAGTACTTAACTTATTTACGTGCATTGTTATAATTTCAGGTATTAAGACACAACCGTCGCAATATTAACGAAATCACGTACACTAAAATTATAAAGCTAATATATAAACAAAATTAATAATAATAATATATAATTTATAAATTAATTATTATTTATTTAATTATATTTAAATATTCAGATGATCATAATTATACTTATATGTATTTATTATACTTACTCATTTATATGCAATTAATATATTGGACAAATTTTTTCATAAAATTATATAAAATCTTTAATTTCAAGAGCTAATACTTGATCATGCTTATGGATTACTAGGCCATAGATACAAACACTTTAGAGTCTTTTTCACCTCAGGACTACTAGTCTATCTACATTTAGGTAACTATATATTAGGGTGATTCCCCTATATATATATCAAAGTAAGATAATTCAGTCCACCCTAGTAATAAGTGTAACTAAAATGTCTATCGACTTTTTAACGAGAGTTCGAGCCATATACTTAATCATCGACTCTCCTGTTTTCAATGAAGGGTTTCAAACTTTTTGTGAAAAACTTGCAACTGTGCACGTTTCACCCTTGTTGTGCCATAATATTTTTGTTCCATGGAATCACATATGCTTTTTACTGTATCCTTGAATCGGTTCTAAAATTGTATGATCTAATACCTGAAATAAATAATTTTGAATTTCAAGTCTTTCAGCTGCTCCTTAATGTTCTTTTTTTGGTATTAGTAGTACCTTCTGCTGCAATCGGAATGTCATTCTCTATCAATCCCCAATATTCCTTTAAATATAGAAAATTCTCCATTAACATCACCCAATAATTATAATGTCCATTAAACTTCGGAACAATTGGCTGCACAAATATTTTGTTAAAGAAGATAACTAAAAGAATTAGTCTTGTAACTAGACTCTCATATCAAATATAAAGAATAGAGAAAACAAATTTATACGAAAAAAATTAATTTTTATAATAACCTTACAATTAAAAAAATAAAAAATAAAAAAGACTAAATAAATATCACATAAAAATATGAATTTATTTCCTAAATAATAACAAATTTTTTAAATTCTATCTAATAATTTTGAATAAATTTTAATAGCTATTCGGATTAAAAAAACATCTTCACGAAAATAATCTATTACCTCCTTATCAACAAAGGTTCCATTTTTCTAAAGATATGAAGTGGTTCCATGCACAAAAATACAAACAAAATACTATAAAGAAAAACACAGTCTCTTATATTTATATTCTAAGTAAATTTCTTAAACATCTTCTTGTAACGAGCATTTCTCTTGAATTAACGCCTCTTCGCTTTTCCTCCTTTAGTTCTTCCCCCAGATCTACCGCGAGGTTTAACCCTTAAAAATTGACAATGAAAATAAATAGGGTCATAATTTGAAAGTTGTAGTCACCTAATGCAATGGATTGAAAAAAAGAAAGTAATGATGAAAACAGAATGAATTGGATTTATTTTAATTGAAACCTAAAGGGTAGTACTTCTTCACAAACTTAAATTGTCATGCATCAAATGGGACAACAAGTAAAAATTAGGCAAATTTAAACTAAAGTAGAAAACATGGTAGACTAAAATAATTTTTTATTAATTTAGAGAACAGTACATGATAACTCCTAAAATATAATGTTCATGTATTATAAATCCTATAAATTATTCTATTAATCACTAACATATCTTTGAAAACTCTTCCTTAAAAATGATCTTTTTACGAAATAGGAAGCACTACTTTTGGTGTAAGGTTGATTTTGACAAATCTTAATTCTATGAATTAGCTTTCTCTAAGAATGATATTTTTGAAACTATTTCCAATTATAATAAATTTAGATTGAATTTGATTATTTTAAAAAATGAATTCAAACTCAATTAAATTTAATGAAATGTGTCCAAAATTAAATTAAATTTGAACTAATCATTCATCATTATAATAATCATACGTTCTACAAAAATTCTACACTACACTTTAATATCTCAAAAATTCATGGTTGTAATAAGCATACATCCTACAGAAAATCTACACCTTAAAATATCTCTACAATTCAAAATAGTTTATGCTACTTCTTAGGAGAGTTAGAATAGTTATTTTATTTACCCAATTAAACAACTAAGAAAAATCATCCATCTCTTTATTTCACTATCAATTCAATTAGTTCATCAACATTTTTAATATTTTATTGAATATACCAACATTTCTTTCTACCCAGGAAATAACAAACCAAATCAGAATCCATCAGTGAATACCTTCCCCTCAACTGACGCACCATTGCAACTTATTGACCTACAAATTTCTACAATTTTTACATCTTCTCCTACCTGAAAAGAATTTTTCACATCCAAAGAAAATATTACCTGTATCCCCATAGCCAACTCAAATCTCCAACACCCATCTCCTATGTCTACACCCTACAGTGAAGTTAACAAGAGAAGAAATCCTATCTTAAGCCACTAATTAGACAAGAATTTGAACTTTGAACATGAACCTTTCTTCCATAACCACTTAAGAAAAAAAAAAATCACTAACAAACAAAATATTGACCTGAATTCTCCCCTCTCCATGTCCACCTATCCAATCTCCCTTCCTCCCTCCAAGCAAACAAAATTTACTATTTTTACTACTTCTTCTTACTCTTTTTATAACACTACTTCCCACTGAAACAATTTTTTTCTTATTCCTATTTCCACTAACACTGTCTTTTGTAAGATTACATTTTTTCACTATTTAAAAAAAATGGAGGTTTGAGCAATCCAGATTGCTTATTAGGATTATTTATTTAAAAGAAAACCTTTCTGTAGTCGTTCCAATTCTAATCCCTTCAAGATTTTGTATGCCCTCCTTATTAATAAAGGAGTCGGACATCTTTTCAGCGTGGATGTCCGCATTAGCAACATTTTGTTCTCCAGTATTCCCATGATTAACAAAGCAGTTGGAAATTTTCGCTCTGCATAAAAATTTTAGTTAATGTTGAGTTGAGACCATCTATTAGTGAGAGTGATTAAAATAATTATAATATCTTCTATTTCATGACAGTTCAAAATAATAATAAAAAAATAAAATTAGATGGTGAACATATAAATTCTAACTTGATTTCAATCATGCGAATAAATTTATAGTTGGAGTGTGTGATTTCTAGAATTGTTTGAAATAAATAATCTCAAAATTTAAAGATAACTTAACACATATTTGAACTTAATCTTGAATTAAATGTTCATTAATTAATATAATTAGGACTGAAGATATAAATACCATTTCCTCTCCAATCATATAAATTCTATCTAATCTTAGTTTCTAGCAACTTAAAAACTCAGAATCAATAAAGTAGAAAAGATTTGTTTGTTTTAACTTTTGAATATAGAAGGGAAGTATCAAAATGGGTTTTATGTATGAGCAACATCATCGAAATAACCAAGACAGCCAGCAGAACAGGGATGGGATCTATATGCAGAGTGTGCATCTTAAATGACTAAATGAGAGTAAGTTTAATAAAAGGGTGAGAAGTATGATCCAAGGTAGCTCTATTTATAAAGATTCAGGGTGCATAAAAATTAGTATTCCACTAAAATTATTGTATAAAAAATTATCTTGTTATATTTGTAATTAAGTAAGAATGTAAAAGATTTTGAATAAATATTTATTAGAACTCAATAATTTCTTTATGTATTAGAAAATATTTTGATATATAATTAAAAAGTATTTTGGTTGAAATTTAGTTTTAAAAAATTAATTAAAAATTAGAAACATTAAAAATCTGAAATCTAATTAATTAAACATAAAGAATAAAAGATGATTTGAAAATATTATAAATATATTTAAAATTTTAAAATTTAAAATTATTTACTAGTTTTAGTTACGTTCTTGTACTTCACATAATAAAAAATATTTTAAAATTTAAATTTTAAAATATTAGAAATATTTTAATGAATAAAAGATGACATAGAAATAATTATATATATATATATATATATATATATATATCATTACAGCTCATAAATATAAAACGTTCATTAAATCTTAATTTGAATCATGGTATCAGTTTACAATGACTACAAAAACCATATGACGCGCATTCACATCATGAGCACATATTCAAAATCAAATTAATTATATAAATTAGTAAAAAGATGTATTATCGTCGACTACAACAATGAATGTAAAGTAGTTGACAAGAACGTTAAATATAATAAGACATTTAGTGAAATTAACTAAGTCAAAGTGGTAAAATCAAATTGACAAAGTCAAATTGACTTCAACATTAAATAGGATTGATAGCAATAAGATCAACCCATCAATGTTGGTATTTTGGTTCGATATATGGCACTTGGCATTTTTTGTTTGTCTTTACATTTTAAAAAATAAATTAAAAAAGAGTTTCAATAAAAATAATTAATTTTTTTATAAAAATGAATGGCTGTCTCGGTAGTGTAAATGTAGTCCATAATAGGAAGTTAAAATTTACAAATATATATTGCTAATATGTACGTTATAACTAGAGTTTTAGACAGACGCATACCATTTCCTCTTCAAATATCTAAATTCTAACTCATCTACCATGTTTGAAGTAACTTAAAGATTCAGAATCAATAAAATAGAAGAGTTTGTGTTTTTAAACTTTTAAATGTAGAATGAAGTTATTAAAATGAGTTATCCATACCTTGAGTTATGAGTGAAATACTGTATCAATTCCCATGCAAAGAAGAAGGAGAGGAAGAAGACGACCACCAAAGCAATCACAATTTTGAGATCCATGAGCAGAGTTTGCATCTTAAATGAGTCAATGAGAGTATGTTTGGTAAATGGATGAGAAGTATGATCCGAGGTAGACTTATTTATAAAGATGAAGAGAGTTGAAAAATGAACACTTCACTAAAATATAGGAATGGACAAAAATGTTACTTTTAAAAAAATATTAAACACCTCTCACATTTTTATTAAACCAATATAGGATGCAATTGGACATATAACAAATGAAGCAGTGGTTGAGCATTGAAAAATAAAATACTTGTATAATGTAATACTGTATATGTAAAGGTCATTCTTAATCCACATACCTAACCTTGTATCTTAAGTTATCGTGTATTCCTCAACAAACACCGTGTTACACCCAAATAATATTACAAATTCAATCATAGGTAGGTGAATTTTATTTTAAATAAAATTTTTGAAATATTATTTGTAATTGAATTTTTTTATGCTCTGAAAATTATTTGTTTCAAAATGAGAAATAAAAAATGATGTGTGATAGATAGAATGTTGTAAATTTGTTTGTATGTGTAAATATTGACATTGAACAAAGTATTAATTATTATTCCCAAATAGGAATTGGAAGATGAAAAAATTGAATAAAGTTACTTTTGGGTAATTAAAAATAAGAACTATTAGTTAGTTTCATTTGATCTAATTATTAATTCAAAATTTGTGAAATAAACTTTGTTAAATTATCTTGAGGAGAGAATTGAATTAAAGGAATGCATTATGATTTTACATAATTATCATCATTTACATAATTTGTTGAGTCTAAAAATTAAGAATTATCCTGATCTCAAGTCTAAATTTCCTAAATGCATTGAAATATGTTGAATGACACTTAATTTTCACTTACTGAATAGTCTAAAAAATCACTTAATAAATAATTTTCACTTGTTGAACAAAATAGTTAACCATTAAACGAAATTTTCCTATTCTTGAATATAAATTAATATACTTTGACCTAAATATGAAATAAATATAATATACTGAATAAATATAATATAAATGTAGTGATATGATTTTGAATCGGATTTTTGAATTATTATATAAAATTTATGATCGAATGAAATATTTACAAAAAGATATTATAATTAATAATTAGTATACATAAATTTAGGATTTAAAATTTATTATTTTTTATAATTAGTATATTATAAAAAAATATATTTTTTTTAACATGGAAAAATTATTATTTTTTTATAATATATTTTTTTTCTGAATAAAATATTATAAAAAATAAAATATAATAAAATATTCACTTGTTTTAAAATATATCAAGTAGTGAGCAATAAATAATACAGTAATACGTTATTGCTTAAATAATACAGGAATAAATAATGCAATAATGCGATATTATCTTTGTCATTCTTACGTCTTTTTTATTTTTTTGTTATGTAATATTTAATTTCTCTCTTATTATTAACTCTTAAAAGGAATCATGTTTAGTAAATTATTTATTATTAAATTTAATCATTAAAACAGGAACCAAACAAAATAATAAAGAATATCAGTGTTTAATTTAATGGATTGATAAGTGTTTATATGTTCATGAAAAATAGAGTAATTTAAAGCACTTTCTAAGAAAAAATAGAGATAAATGACTACAAAAGTCTCAGTTTGATTAATCGTGCATACCATTAAAAGTGAAGAAGAAAGTTGAAAATAATTGAAAAGATAAAAAGATTCTGAGGATAATTTATCTTTTATCTTTTATATTTTATTTTTTATTTTTTATTTTTTATTTTTTATTTTTTCTTTTTTATCTTTTATCTTTCATCATCTTTATGTTGCAACCAACATTAGCCAAATTTTTCTATTTAAGGAGTGAGTCACGAAACTTTCAAATCATCACTTCTAGAGAGGAAAACAACAAAGACTTCTAAAGTTCAGAGTCTAGCTTGGAAAAACAGCCGGAACATCCGGAGGCAATTGAGTCTGGAGTCTTATCTTGTAATCTTCTTATGAAGAGACCAACCATGAGGGGCTAAGGTACTTCTTTTGTATAGGGATTGGGTTTGAATTGTAAACTCTTCATCTTCTGCATTTATTTAAGGCTTTGATTTTAAAGGTTCTTGATTGCGCACTTTTATATTTATCTTTTGGAAAAGTAGATTTGTGGGAACATGGTACTTTTTCTGAACTCAATCTTAACCCCCCAATTGATCTAATTTTGGGAACGAAATTAGAGTAATTGGGTTTGACAAAATCAACTTCACTGCTGAAATTTCTATTAGTCTTTAAAGGAATTTAAAGGATTTTGGGAATTTTTAACCTTTCTGATCAAGGCATTGACATAAGCTATTATTATTATTTTGCTAATTAAAATAAAGGCTTTAATAAAGATGTTTCCAAGTTTGAAGGGTTTATAATAAAATCTAATTCCTATACATTTTATTGCAATTAATCTATTCTTTTTCTACTATTATCATATTACTTCTTTATTTCTACTATTATCATCCAATCAATCAAAAGCTGATTCTACATGAAATCCCTAAGAATATAATTTTATCCGAATCCCTGAGTTCGATATCCTTAATTCGGTACACTTGTCGAAAGATTTTTGAAAACCCAACATGGATAGTGTGCTGGTTAATTTTTATTTCAATAATTATAATATATGAAAATTTAATAAGTGCTGAGAAATGTAATATCCTTTTCTATGTACCAGTTTTGAATATAAAGAAAAACGTTTTATTCAAAGTCAAATTCAACCGAGACTAGATTAAAAAGTACAAGAATTTTTTAAAATTAAGTAGGAGAATTTTATGTTGATTTTTTTATAGTTATTAAAAAATTAAATTTATTGATTGATCTAGGATTTAAAGTTTAGTAAACTTATTCTTACATAGATTATTAGTAGTGTGAAACATAGGACTTGTATAATGGGAACCGTTGAAACAATTAGAATAGTTTATTTATTTTGATGATACGATGTAAATTTATTGTTATAGATTCATGTTTTTTAATTTCTTTTTATAGATTCATCTATGGAACGAACAGGTCAAAGATGAAGTTGTTCTCATCCACTCTACATTAATCAACTCCTGTAATTCAATATTCCAAATCTACCTTCACATTCATGTCTACACATGTTCTGGAACATTCGAAATATGGACTTATTATTGAATCTTGGTCTTTGATTTTTCTTTTCCAACAATTGTATTTTTAAAATAATTTCATTTTATTTAGTGATAAAATCTATTAAGTATATATTTAAATTCGTATAATCATATAAAATCATATTAAAATTTGTTATTAAAATTTATATATATCTAAATAAATAAATAAATAGCATAAATATATATCTACTATTTCTATCCTTTACCTAAAATATTATATTACAGATTTTGAAAATACACTAACAAACAAACAAGATAAGTTAATTGTTTTATACAATGTCATTAATAAAATTATAAATAAATGTGTAAGTATTTTATATTTTTCTTCAACCTATATTAATTATATTAATTTCATTATTTTTTATCTAGTTACAGTTTTTCTAGTCATACCAAATATAATAGTATAAATTTCCATTATTTTTTAATATGTTTACATTTATTTCCATAAATTAAAAAAAATTATTTAAATACTTTTATTTAAGCAATAATTTTTCGTTTATATGGTAAAAAAAATTGTTCTAGTTAAGCATTTTTCACTCATAATGCTTTTTAGCTCAACCAAATTTCACTCAAATGAAATTTCCTCTCTCAAGAAAAATTCAAATCATAACAAAATGGTTTCATATTATTCATTTTTGTTTTAGTGAATTTTTTTTATTTAAAAAAAAATTATTGTGTAAAAACTCAAAATTTCAACCTGAAATTCAAAAATTTTAAATTTTACACTTTCAAATTGACTTAAACTTATTTTTAATTTTCAATCAACTTATTCATTTGTTTAAAATAATATTAATTCATAAAATAAAAATTAGACACACCACATATATTTCAACACGAATCCAAAATTTATCATCACAAATACTTTCAAAATTATATTTAATTAATAATTGTAAATTTTCAATCATAATAAACATGGTCAAAGTTGGATAAGATTAAAAAAATGAGTAAATTGTATTATTTAAAAATAAATGATTTTTAAAAATATTTATTCAAATGAAAGAGTAGAGTCATTATCAATAATTTTAGATGTCCAAATAATCATAATCTATCTTAAAAATATTTAAAGAACAAAGATAGTTTGAAGATGAGATTAATTTAAATTGTTATAATATCATTGTTTCTAAGTAATGAGAAATTATTGAAAAAAAAATATTGATCTTAATCAAATTTATCTCTTTCTAGTTTATCCATTCTCTTATTTATCTATTAATTTAAATATAACATTTAAATATATTTTATAAACATGCTACTTTTTAAAATTTTATTACTTCATAAATACGTTATATTTCTTTTTAATTCTTTATAAATATCTTATTTTTATGTTTTTTAATTTTAGTTCCTAGAATATATTATTTTAATTTTAATTTATATGAATAAAATATTTTTTTTATTTCTTATTTTATATATCATGATGATTTATATTATTTTTTTATTTATATATAATAGCATTTTTTAACGTGAATAACATCAATATAATTAATAATTTTATTTATGTGATATAAGGGTGATATTGTCACCGGTAAATGTAGAAGCAATTTTTTTAAGAATAATAAAAGGTAAATAAAAATAAATAAAAGCAAAATAAAAATATTTCCATATTATTAGATAGAAATTTAATTGCAAAACAAATATTTAGAAACCAAAATTTAGAAATAACTGGTATTTTTATTATAGTCATCTTATATATTTTATTAAATGCTTTCTTCATATATTTATTTGATTTTGCTACGGATTTGTCATGAGTCAGAAACTAATCTTTGTCACCATAATATATAAGTTCACAATATCTAACTACATATTAGATTCTTTATTAAACCATTTTTATTTTCAAATAAAAAGAAATGCTGTAAAAGAATAATAATTTTCAAATGTAACTAAATTAACATATTTTACAAAACAAAATATGTTTTTTGTTTTAAAAAAATATGTTTTTATTTTATTTTTAGAAATGAGATCAAACATTAAAATTAGAGGTTTGTTTTAATTATTAAATATTATTTACTTTTATCAATTTATTTTTAAAATGAGTGTATTTATTATTTCGTACTAATAAAAAATGAAAAAAAATTAAGCAACATAAATAAAATTCACACCTAAATCTGATGTCTTAAAACTTTTGATTTAATCACTTGTCAAATTATTTATGTGATTCATTTGTGATTATATCTTTTTTTCCAAAATTGAAAATTTTGAAGAAAATATTTGATAAGTTTTGTTTTTACTTTTAGTTTTTCTTTAATTTAAAAAGAGTAGTTTCTAAAAGAACCTACCTCTAAAAATAAGAAAAATAAAATAACTTAAACATGTATAGTTGCAAATATGTAAACAAGTCATAACAATCCCTTCTCCTTATGTTTTTAAAGTTTTTTCTTAAGGCACCTTATAAGAGAAATTTATTTTTGATTACTATTAAAAATATATTTGAAGAGTTATTTTCCACGTACTAAGATACGAACAAGATACTAGAAAGAAAAACAAACATTACATAGTGGATTCCCATATTTATATTATTGGGAAATTACTTCAACATCATTCCTGAGTCAAGGGTTCTTATCTTTTCCTCTTCCAAAACGACGGTAGATCAACTGAATGATATAATTCCGAATATACCAAAAGTTCAAAATGTTCCTAAGCAGGTTTTCTTCTGCATTCCCGGTTCCAGTTGGGTTTGTGCTAGATTCACCGCTTGAGCTATTTCTACATTCACCGAATTGACAGTTAAAATAAAAAGTTTAAGCACAACAATCCAGATTGCAAGATCATTTCAAATACAATACTAAATTAATACATAAGATTATTTAATTGAAGAAAACCTGTTTTTATTGGTGTCGAGGGTAGTAAACTCAAGATTTTGTACGGCCTTATCTTTCAAATTGAATGAATTGGAAATCCCAGCTTCAGATAAGATTTTCGCCCCTGTAGCATTTAATCTGCTCTCATCTCCACTATTGAATGCATCACGTATACCTCCAGACCTTTATTAAAAAAAATTAATTAATAAAGTAATAAAATTAAAATAAAACTATAAACAATTTTGAATTAAATAGAAACTTAATATTATTCTATGTATAAATTAATAAATAATTTTGAATGTTCATAATTGATATATATAATTAAGACTATGGACATAAATATCATTCCCTCTCTAATTATCTAAATTCTACCCAGTTTGAAGTATCTTAAAGACTTAAAATCAATAAAGTATAATAGATTTGCTTGTTTTAACTTTTGAATATAGCATCCAAGTATGAAAATAAATTATACAAACCTTATAATGTCAGATGTGACAAACAATATCACAGCAATCAAGGAGAGAACCAACAGAACAACCCAGACAAGGGTATTCAGATCCATTTGCTTCTCAAATAACTAAACCAGCATAAATGTGAGAAATATCATCCAGTTGGGCTTGTATATATATATATATACATAAAGATGAAAAGGACACCAATGAAATTTAATATTTCAGTAAAAATGTTACATTTAAAAAAATATTAAACATCTGTCATTTTTTTTATTATTATTAAAAACAATAAAGAAAGACAATTGGACATATAACAAAAATTAATCGTTGACCGTTAAAAAAAAATGGTTCTACAATGATTCTATAATGTCCAACTATGTACATAGACATGTTTTTCTTAATGCACATAACATCTCAAATTATTATGTGTTAGGTAACAAACTCATCGGTACCACACAAAATACAAATAATATCGCAAAATAAAAATAATGGAAGAGTGCAAATTTAATATGATTCTACATCTTTTATCTAAATCCTCTGTGACTCTCTTTTTGGTAATAAAAAAAGAATACTCTCTAGTGCATGCATTTTCTGTTCATAAAAGGTTCTTGCATCCTAATTTTAAGCCCAAACTCATAAAAAATCTTAAAAGCAGGTTTACTTTACTCCATTAGTTATGAAATTGTTAATGAAGTGTATAATTTTGTTCACAATTCTATACCAAACAGTTATAAAAGTCTTGTATTAAAAACCATAACTTTTATTAATATTTACAAAGAAAATCCTATACAATAACGATACTGTAAAATAATAATAGAGGAAAAAGATTGATTTTTTATTTGAAAAAAAGGGTCACCACTATATCTTACTTTCTAATTTTATATTTCTTTATGTTTTATTATCTTCTGAAGACATACTTTCGAAAAACAAGCAAGTATATTAACATTTTATAATCTTATTAGTAGAATATTTGATGCATATATTATAAAGAAAATATTATAAAGCAATATTTTCTCTCTCATTATATTAATTGAAAGAATGTCTTAAGTCACACTACTATAAAATATACCTTATATAGATAATAAGATAACTAATATTTAAAAAATTATTAAGGTATTGTTATAATTATATTTAATATTTTACTGCATTATGAATTTAATCGATATAAGAACAATTTTTTTACATTTATTAAATTTATTGGACAATTTAAGGGAATAAACAATAGATAAATATTAATGAATCAAAAATTAAATTATCACTGTTTTATTATTCTTGAAATTTTATGAATAATATTCCATTGAATTATCATAAAAGAAATTTTATATTTTAAATTTAAATTTCTATTTAAATTTTATATTCTAATATAAAATCATAAAAATATTGTTACAAGAAAATAAATATTACGTAAATTAATTTAGGAAAGAATCGGTATAAAATCGTTTACATTAATTAAAAAATAATTAATTTAAAATATATAAGTATTTTAGATAAAGTGAATACACATGTATTAATTAAAGTAAAAACTAAAAAAAAAAATATATTAAAATTTTGTTTTAAAATATTGTTAATTTATCACTTGAACCTTTAACTAGTAAAAAAAATTATATTAAGAAATCAGAAAAAGTAATTATATAACTATTGTATCTTTTGATACGATGTGACAAATCTTAAAATTATTGTACCTTTTGTAGTATATCCTGTATCCTTGCCTGTATCACATTTTCAAAATTAGCATAAGAATTTCGTGCCAATTACGGTGTGTTTGGATTGGAATATTATTGGTGGATATTTTTATACTTTTCAAAGTAAAAAAAGGCACAAAAAATGGTGACTACTATAATCAACCCAAAATATTAATTTATATTATATGATTTATAATTATTTAATATTTAAAGATTAAGTTTATTACATTTATTTAAAAAGTTTTAGAATAATACCTAAAATATCAGCATATAAGTTTTGTTCTAACTAAAGATAATTTTTAATATATTTATGATTATTTTTATTGTTTAATCGAAAATTTTCTCTAAATATAATATTTACTCCATATAAAATATACAATCATAATAATTAATAATTATAATAATTAATAAATATAAATAAAAAAAACAGATAAAATATTATTGAAAAAAATATAAATTAATTAATAATTATATAGGATATTCTACTTTCTAAAGAAAAATTAAAAAAAAAAATTTAAATTATTTCAATCATAATTGTTAATTGAAAACCTTCAATTATATTAGTGATTTTTTTAAATAATTAAAACTACCTACATTTTTAAAAAATTACAAGTGAAATATTTATATTTTAGAGACACTAAAAATAAATTATTCATATTTTACATGTCAGATTATTTTTGTAGAGTCGTTTTTATAAGTAAAATTATATTACTGGTGGATTAACTTCTTCCTGGTAAAGTCTAATGGACGAAATTATAATTTAAATTAAAAATAAATGTGTCAAAATTTTAATAGAAATAACTATATATTTTATATAAGAAAAAAATATTTTTAAAAGCATCATTATTGGTAAAATGTGTTTTTTATTTTATAATTTTCAAGTTTTTTTTATTAAAAGCTGTAATAAAATAATCATAAAAAAATCTTTTATGTATTTTTTCTGAATTAAATACAATAAAATGTTTACCTAGCATAAGTCAATAACCATAAACAATGATAAATAATCATGTTTCTCACTCGAATATTTGTCTTTTCTTTCTTTCTTTGTGTTTTTAGGAGATCCAACTGATTTTGCACTCATGGAAGTTTCAGAGAAAAAGAGAAAGTGTTGTTGATAGTACAAATTCTAAGACCTGTTCAATGATACTGTTGAAAAAATTTGTATATATTATGCCATTGAATAATGGGTCAAGTTTTTTAATATTTTTTATAGTAAAAAACATATTAAGTTGTTGTCACCTGAACACTTAATATTTGAGAATATTTTATAGTGAATAATGTCTTAATTTTTTATTTTTATAGTTGAACAAAATTTTAAGTGAAATCTATTATTTTTAATTTTTTCCATAATATCTTTAATTTTTTTAATTTTTATAAATTTATATATAAAAATTCAAATATATTTAAAAAGTATAGATAAAGACTTAAAAATATATGAATAAGGATTAAAATGAATTATTTTTAAGTACAGAGAAAAAAAATAAAGTTTACATATTATAATAAAGTAATTAAATTATGATAATTTTGAAATATATTTTTAAAATAGTAAAATAAGAGTTAAAAATAATTTTTTTAAATTAAATTAAATTTTTACCAATTATTTTGAGAGTTCATTCTTATTATAAAATATTGTATTTATAAAAAAGTCGCATAAAAATCATTATAGAAAAATTAATACTGTATGATAATTTTCGTTACTTTAACGTGTAATGTTAATTTTTTTAGTGACTTTTATATCGACTTTTCAAATTATTATTAAAATGGTGTTATATTTTATTTATAATTATTATAACATACAAAAAATTATATTCATAATTATTAAAAAATAATTTTATTCTTTGAATTTATCATTCATTTTATTATTTTAATTTTGAACCGATTCTATATCATCTATTTTTATGTAAAATATAATCATAATAATTTATTAATAAATAAATTATATGATTCAATTATAATATATTTAAATATTATTATATAAAATAAAATAATATAACATAAAATCATTAATATACAATATAAACAATTTTTTTTCTTTTTAAAAATCATTATTAATATGTTTGAACTAGAAAAAGAAAGTTAAAAACTTAAATACCAAAAAAGGCATCTTCATTCCTGACAAAGTTAAACACTATAATGATGCATTATTCAACAATTATTCAACAGAAGCTTCAACAGAAGTTGCATTCTCTAAAATATAAAGATTTTCATGTACTAAGATACAAACAAGATACTATAAAGAAAAACAAACATTACACACTCGAAATCACGTTGCCCCTACTTCAACATCCTTCTTGTGCTTTTCAGAATATCACCTTCTCCTGAATTAAGGATTCTTTTCTTTTTCCTCCTCCAAACCCAAACATACTTATATTTTCCATATTATACATCATCGAATCTCATCATATATATATATACCCAATAATTTAATTAAACTAAACTTTTTTTCAACTGACCACTCTCTTTCTCAACCTTTTTCACAGGCCATGTTAGATGGTGCCTACTTTGTAACCATTTGATAAGTTGGGTTCCCCATATTACTAATCTTAAGGTTAACCTTGCATTTTATTATTAATTGGTCTGAAACAATCCATTCAGATCTTGAATTAGCATGTGTTTTCCTTTGTTTTTTTTGTTTTTTATAAATGAAGTAACTGCTACTTAATTCTATCTTATTATCTTGTGCAGCTTAGCCATGTGCTCAGCAAGCAATTCATCATGACGTTCACTCAGTGCTCTAGTTGCCTCCTTAACCACAGATTTACCCTTGTGCTGTTCTATTGCTTCAGTGCAGATTGTTGAGATCCTCTTAGAAAATAGAGGGTTTAAGTCAACCTTATTAAGATAACTATATTCTTGCTCTTTATTAAGTGTGTGAGCCGAAAGCAACATATGCAATTTTGACAGGGAAATCATTGTTTCCAGCAACTTCAGCTCTGAGAATTGCCTCTTTAACGTGAAGAACACCCTCAAATAAGAAACCTTTCATTTTTAATATCTGTCCTAATTTCGAAAGACAACTGAATACTACCTACACCTTAAACCCTAAATCTTAAGTTTCCATCCACAACAAAATAAAAAAACTAAAAAAAATAAAAAGTAAACACAATTCATAATGAAGATAACAAGAACAATTACTTACAAAAAAAATTATTCTCACCATTCAAACAAAATCACTAGAAAGAGAACAAATGATACATAAAGTTTCCCAGATTTTAATGTAGATTACTTCAACATCCTTTGTAGGCTTATGTGCATGTCATCTTGTACTTCAAGCCTCAATCCTTTTTACCTTTACCACCAGTTATGTAATTGCTATTCGACCTATATGTATTCAGTGGACAGAAGGAAAAGATACAAAAGATAGTTTAGTTCTGCATTCACTGTCCCGATTGAGCTACTGCCACGTATTGCAGTTAAAATAAAGATGTTAGAATTTGAAAGTTGTAATAACTTAGTGCTATGCATGGATAAAACTAACAATAGAGTTGGAATCAGAATTAAATAGCAGAAGAGGTAGTGATTTGTAAAGTACATATTGGATAATAAATAAAAATCGACAAATTAAATTAACTAATGTAGAAAATATGGTATATTAGAATCACATTATACTTTTCATGCATTGTAAAGCCCCAAAGACATTCTGTCAATTAATAAGATATCTTTGTTACTATCAAATACTAAATCATATGTCTAATCGGTTTAATATACACATAGAGAGAAATAATTGAGAGTATAAAATTGCACATAGTTAGTAAGATAGTGCTGGTCACCAACAATGTTGATTCAACATGGCACATCAGTTTTGATAAAACACATACAGGAAATGAACCAATCATTTTCAAATACTGAAAAAAATCAAACACATGTAAATTCACATTACCAAAAGTCTACAAACTAATATATATGTATAAAGGAGTATTTGTAAGAAAACCTGTTTGTAACGGCAATTTTAAAATCTTCAATTATTTGTTGGCCATTGTTTACATGGAACGCATCTTCAATCACTCCATCAATTCGGATAGTTGTGCCAACTACGCTTTGAAGGCCACCTTGAGTATGGAATGATCTACGTATACCTGTGGTTCTGCATGATAGTTTTTTTTTTAATGTTGAGTTCAGATGAATTTATTAGTGAGGTAATTAAAATTAATAAATGCAATGTGTTTTCACACAAATCCCTCCTTACTCTTCAGCCTTTAATCTAAGTGAGAGACTAAATACTGTGAAGTTAAAGAGCATGATAAATTCATTGTCTTTATTTATTATTATTGGAAAATTATAATTAAATTATAAAATATATTATCTTATAATATTATATAAAAATATTATGTATAGATTAAATTTAAATAATTTTTTAATTAAAATAATTAAATATATATAAAAAATATTTTATTTATTAAAAAAATAAATTTTTATATTTATATTATATATTTTTTAACAAATATTATTAATTGAAAAAAATAATATTAAAATAATATTTTATATAGTATATATATAATATATATATATATATTAAAAGATCGTAGAATATTAAAAATTATAAGATAAAAAATTTAAAAAATAAAATATTTTTTTTATAATGAAAAAATAAGGTAGAGATTTTTTTTTATTTTTTATTTTTATTTATTATTATAATATATTAATATGTGTAATATAATTTTTTTTATTTGTTATTAATTTGTTAGTTATTTTAATATTTTATGATGTTTTATTTTAATTTGATGTTAAAATATTAAAAAATCTAGATTGAATTCTAAAAATATTTAAAAAGAGAACTATAGACTCATTTTTTTTAAAAAAAGAGAAATTGATAGAATTGATGAAATAACTTTTAATTTATCAAATTTAAATTCAACAAGTAATGTTGAAGAAAATGATGTTGATGAATAACCCATCATGCAGACAATTGATCAACTATTCAATAATTTTCTTATAAAATTATGAGGATATAAAAAAAAATGATATTAATATTTTGATATGTAATATTAAAATTCGTTTGATTATCCTATAAATTAAATAGATAAAATTTATAAATTTTATATAAAATTTAGACTATATAACTGTTTATGATTATTAAAATAAGACTTGAAATAAGATAAAAAAATATAATTTTTTTTATTAATTATACGATAATTTATATTATAAAAAAAATTATTATAAAATTTAATATAAATGATTTTTATAATATAAAACATCATCAAATATAATTAAAAAAATCAAATATAAAATCAATTAATTATTTAAATTAGTAAAAAATTATATTATCTTCGAGTACAACAATGAATGTAAAGGAGTTGACAACAACGTTAAATAATATAATACATTTAGTGAAATTAACTAAGTCAAATTGGTAAAATCAAATTCACAAAGTCAAATTGACTTCAATAACATCAACCCATCGATGAATAAGTTATTGATGGTATTTTGGTTCGATATAACTAGAGTTTTAGACAGACGCATACCATTTCCTCTTCAAATATCTAAATTCTAACTCATCTACCATGTTTGAAGTAACTTAAAGATTCAGAATCAATAAAATAGAAGATGCTTTTTTATTTTTTATTTTATTTATTTTTTTAACTTTTAAATGTAGAATGAAGTTATTATAATGAGTTATCCATACCTTGAGTTATCAGTGAAATACGGTATCAATTTCAATCCAAAGAAGAAAGAGAAGAAGAAGAAGACGACCACCAAAGCAATCACAATTTTGAGATCCATGAGCAGAGTTTGCTTCTTAAATGACTCAATGAGAGTAAGTTTAGTAAATGGATGAGAATCATGATCGGAGGTAGAGTTATTTATAAAGATGGAGAGTTGAAAAATGAACACTTCACTAAAATATAGCAATGGACAAAAATGTTACTTTCAAAAAAATATTAAACACCTCTCACATTTTTATTAAAACAAAATAGGATGCAATTGGATATATAACAAGTGAAGCAGTGGTTGAGCATTGAAAAAGAAAATACGTGTATAATGTAACACTGTATATGTAAAGGTCATTCTTAATCCACATACCTAACCTTGTATCTTAAGTTATCGTGTTTTCCTCAACAGACACCGTGTTACACCCAAATAATATTTCGAATTCAATCATAGGTAGGTGAATTTTATTTTAATAAAAGATAAAAAATTATTTAATTAATTTTTTAAAGTATATAAATAGAAAATTATTTTTTTTCTTTAAGATATTTTATTTATTTTTTATTATTTTCAAGATTTAATAATATAAAATAAAATTTATAATTAATATATTAATTCTAAATAATTGAAATTTTTATTTTCTCTCGATTTTCTTTAAAGTTTTACTTTGAATGAATATATGTGGTTTAAAAGTTCCTTGCATGTAAAATCTTAGTTTTCAATATATGCTAGTTTAATCACATATTGATATAGTTAGTTTTTAAAGTAATTATTTAGAATAAATTAGAATATTCTTTCAATTTTGGTTGAAAAATCAATTTGAATAAGTAAAATTTATAAATAAGAGAAGTTATTTAATTTATATTTATTATAAAATTTTAAGATAAATTATATGAATGTTGAGAAGTGACTTTATAATTATTGTTTACTTTGCAGAGTATTGTTTTGAGAAATTAAAAATGATGTGTTGTAAATGAGATGTTATAAATTGGTTTGAATGGATAAATATTAATATTAAACATAATCTAAAAGTTATGATTAATAATCGTTGTTGAATAGAATTGGAAGATGAAAATATTGAGTAAAATTATATTTGTCACTCTTACGTATTTTTTCTTTTTTTCTCGTTATGTAATATTTAATTTCTCTCTTATTATTAACGTTTAAAAGGAATCATGTTTAGTAAATTATTTATTATTAAAATTAATCATCAAAATAGAAACCAAACAAAATAATAAAAGAATATCAGTGTTTAATTTAATGGATAGTGTGCTGGTTATTTTCATTTCAATCATTATAATATATGAAAATTTAATAAGTGCTTAAAAATGTAATATCCTTTTCTATTTACCAGTTTTGAATATAAAGAAAAACGTTTTATTCAAAGTCAAATTCAACCGAGACTAGATTAAAAAGTACAAGAATTTTATGTTGATTTTTTTTGTAGTTATTAAAAAATTAAATTTATTGGTTGATCTAGGATTTAAAGTTTAGTAGTGTGAAACATAAGACTTGTATAATGGGAACCGTTGAAACAATTAGAATAGTTTATTTATTTTGATGATACGATGTAAATTTATTGTTATAGATTCATGTTTTTTAATTTCTTTTTATAGATTCATCTATGGAACGAACAGGTCAAAGATGAAGTTGTTCTCATCCACTCTACATTAATCAACTCCTGTAATTCAATATTCCAAATCTACCTTCACATTCATGTCTACACATGTTCTGGAACATTCGAAATATGGACTTATTATTGAATATTGGTCTTTGATTTTTCAACAATTGTATTTTTAAACTAATTTCATTTTATTTAGTAATAAAATCTATAAAGTATACGTTTAAATTCGTATAATCATATGAAATTATATTAAAACTCAATATTAAAATTTAAAATAACAATTATATATATATAGCATAATTATATATCTACTATTTCTATCCTGTACCTAAACTTTTATATTACAGATTTTGAAAATACACTAACAAACAAACAAGATAAGTTAATTGTTTTATACAATGTCATTAATAAAATTATAAATAAATGTGTAAGTATTTTATATTTTTCTTCAACCTATATTAACTATATTAATTTCATCTCATCTAAAAATAAAAATTTTAAATAAATTTTTGAAAATAATATATATTAAATAATAATATTTGAAAAATCAAATATTAAAATGTATTTGAACACGTATAAAAATATATATTTGAATATACTTATTATTGTGAAGTATAATTTTAATTTTTTGGTTTAAACATAGAATAGTTCCTACCACCTTTATATAACTACAGTTTTTCAAGTCATACCAAGTATAAACTTCCAATATTTTTTCACCCAATATATTATTTACATTTATCTTCATGAACTAAAAAAAGAAAACAATTTTCTTTATTTAATATATATATATATATATTCTGGACATCTCTTTAAAATTTAAATATGTCTGTTTTTTCTATAAAATTATACATTTATATGTCATAAATATGATTATTTATTATATACTAATATTTAAAGGTATAAATATGTTCAGTTAAAGTTTCACATTAATATCATTATAATAATACATATATTCAACTATAAATATCTTTTAAGTATGTCATATTATACTTTAGATACTAAACTAAATTGTATAGTTATTAATTGAAAACCCTCAATTATATTAGTGACTTTTTGAATAATTAAAATTTATCTATATTTTAAAAAAAACTAAAAGTGAAATATTTACATTTTAGAGACATTAAAAATAAATTATTCATATTTTACATGTCAGATTATTTTTTTTGGTAGATTAATTTCTTCTTGATAAATTTCAAGTGGACGGAATTATAATCTAAATTAAAAATAAATACATTAAAATTTTAAAGGAATGATAATTATACATTTTATATGAGAAAAAACTATTTCTAAAAACATCATTACAGGTAAAATGTGTTTTTTATTTTATAATTTTCAGGTTTTTTTATTAAAGTACATATATATATATATATATATATAAACTGTATTGTATTTTTTCTGAATTAAATGCAATAAAATGTTGACCAGGTTTAGGATAAGTCAATAACCATAAACAATGATAAATCTTGTGTTTTTCAAGGAGACCCAACTGGTCTTCCACTCATGGAAGAAGTTTCAGAGAAAAAGAAAAAGCGCTGTTGATAGTATAAACCCTAATACCTCTGCAATGACAACTGTTGAAACAATTTGCCAATTAGATTAGTCCCTTATTATATATTATGCCATTGAATAATGGGTCAAGTTTTTAAATATTTTTTATAGTGAAAAATATATTAAGTTGTTGTTACCTGAACTTTGAGAATGTTTTTATAGAGAATAATGTCTTAATTTTTTATTTTTATAGTTGAACAAAATTTTAAGTAAAATATATTACTTTTAATTTTTTTCAATAATATCTTTAATTTTTTTAATTTTTATAAATTTATATATAGAAATTCAAATATATTTAAAAAAGTATATATAAAGACTTAAAAATATATGAATAAGGATTAAAATAAGTTATTTTTAAGTACAGAAAAAAAAATAAAGTTTACATATTATTAAAATGATTTTATATTTTATTTATAATTATTATAAGATAAAAAGAATTATGTTCATAAAATATATATATATATATATAATAATTTTATCCTTTGAATTTATCATTCATTTTATATTTTTGATTTTGAATTGATTTTATATCATCAATTTCGGTATAAAATACAATCATAATAATTTATTAATAAATAAATTATATATTTCAATTACAATATATTTAAATATTATTATATAAAATAAAATAATATAACATAAAATCATTTAATATACAAGATAAACATTTTTTCCGCTTTAAAAAAATCATCATTAATATTTTTGAACTAAAAAAAGAAAGTTAAATACTTAAATACAAAAAAAAGAGACATGTTCATTCTTAACAAAGTTAAACCATAATGATGCTAAATGCTTGTACAACAGAAGTTCCATCCTCTGAAATCTGAAGATTTTCATGTACTAAGATACAAACAAGATACTAGAAAGAAAAACAAACATTACACACTGGAAATGACGTTGCTCCTACTTCAACATCCTTCTTGTGCTTTTGAGAATATCACCTTCTCCTGAATTAAGGCTTCTTTTCTTTTCCTCCTCCAAACCCAAACCTGCTGTTAATCCACAGACGGATAACATCCCAAATATTGAAAGGGTTCCGAATGAGTCTCAAAAGATTTTGTTCTGCATTTCTGGTTCCAATTGGGTTTGTGCTAGATTCACCACTTGTATAGCTATACATCAATGAATATTATCTTTATCAGTATTTGGACAGAAAAAGAATTCTTACAAAGAGATACTCAATCTTTGTCTGACCACATACTCAATTGGTGAGGGTTTGTTTATACACATATTTGGAAGGCATATCACCAATCTTACAATAGATGCATTTCGCTACCATTGCCAACTACATCTCATACACATTTTTTCCCCTACCAATTACTTCATGTGAAAATTCACCTTAAAACCAAGCTAATTCAAACAGCAGCAAAATTTCTTTTATAATCATCATACACATATTCCCTCAACTTTTCATTCCACTACAGGAGTATCATCAACCATTTAGGTTTAGATACATTTTAAAGGCCTAATTTCAATTCAAGTGTACTAAAAGTTTAAAGTCAGTCATCAAGGATTCAATATTGCCTATCTCAGTTTTGATTAAATAGTAGGTGAGTACCTGACATTTTGGATTGCCAATAAAACAATACCCTATCAAAACATTCACTGTAAAAGTCTAAGTAGAAGGATCCAGATTGCAAGATATTTATTTGAAGAAAACCTGACTCTATTGGTATCGATTATAGCATGTTGAAAATTTTGTTGGGTATTTTTTCCGGCGATGAATGAATCGGAAATTCCATCTTGAGAGAGGATTTTTGCCCCAGTAGCATTTAGATTGCTTCCATCCCCAGTTTTGAATGCATTACGTATACCTGAAGGCCTGTATTAAACAAAATTAATTAATAAGATAATAAAACCAAAATAAAATTATAAACAATTACAAAGTTTGGACGGTGAAGACATGATATTCCAATTTAATTTCAATCATTAGCACATCCTATTTATATAAATAAAGTACTCACCCAGTCTTTATTAAGTAAATTAGTAAAAAATCATTAACATATGTGGCTACAACTCATACACATACAGTAAGGTCAACACCTTAAAAGAAAAAGTTATTTTTCAGTACTGGAATTCTAGATCTACAATTGGAGTCAAGAGAGTACATAAGGAGAGTTAAATTCTACTCAGTTTGAAGTATCTTAAAGACTTAAAATCAATAAAGTATAACAGATTTGCTTGTTTTAACTTTTGAATATAGCATCCAAGTATCAAAATGGATTATACATACCTTATAATGTTATATACGAGCGACAATGTCCCACCAAACAAGGAGAACCCCAACAGAAAGCTATTGATATCCATTTGCTTTTCAATTCAAAACAGATGAAGATGGTGAGATATATCGTCCAGTTGGTCTTGTATATATAAAGATGAAGAGGGCACAAATGGGAATTTAATATTTCAGTAAAAATATTACCTTTAAAAATTAAACAATTGTCATTTTTTTATTATTATTAAATGTTCTACAAAATGATTGTATTTTTAACAATTGTATTTTTAAAATAATTTCATTTTATTTAGTAATAAAACCTATAAATTATATGTTTGAATTCGTATAATAACGTGAAATCATATTAAAACTCGTTACTAAAATTTAAAATAAAAAAATTATGTATATATATCTATCTATATATATATATACATAAATAAATAAATAAATAGCATAATTATATATCTCCTATTTCTATCCTGTACCTAAAATATGATATTACAGATTTTGAAAATACACCAACGAACAAGATAAGATAATTGTTTTATACAATGTCATTAATAAAATTATAAATAAATTTATAAGCATTTTATATTTTTCTTCAACCTGTATTAACTATATTAATTTCATCTCATATAAAAAACATTTTAAATAAATTTTTGAAAAATAATATATACTAAAAATAAATTATTCATATTTTATATGTCAGATTATTTTTGTAAAAAGTCACTTTTATAAATAGAATTATTATTTTTGGTGGATTAATTTCTTCATGATAAATGTCAAGTGGATGAAATTATAATCTAAATTAAAAATAAATGCGTCAAAATTTTAAAGGAATGATAACTATATATTTTATATAAAAAAAAAACTATTTCTAATAGCATCATTACAGGTAAAATGTGTTTTTTATTTTATAATTTTAGGATTTCTTTTTATTAAAGTACATATATATATAAGCTGTAACAAAAATAATCTTAAAAAAAATCTTTTATGTATTTTTTTTAAATTAAATGAAATAAAATGTTGACCAGGTTTAGCATAAGTCAATAACCATAAACAATGATAAATAATCATGTTTCTCATTAGTATATTTGTCTTGTGTTTCTTTCTTTGTGTTTTTCAAGGAGACCAACTGGTCTTCCACTCATGAAAGCTTCAGAGAAAAAGAGAAAGTACTGTTGATAGTAGAAACCCTAAGACCTAGTCAATGACAACTGTTGAAACAATTTGTTAAGTAGATTAGTCCCTTATTATATATTATGCCATTGAATAATGGGTCAAGTTTTTCTTTTTATATTAAATTGTTATCACCTGTGCACTTAATATTTGAGAATGTTTTATATTGAATAATGTCTTAATTTTTTATATTCTCATAATTGAACAAAATTTTAAGTGAAATATATTACTTTTAATCTTTTTCAATAATATCTTTAATTTTTTTAATTTTTTATAAATTTATATATAAGAATTCAAATATATTTAAAAAAGTATATATATATATATATAAAGACTTAGAAATATATGAATAAGGATTAAAATAAATTATTTTTAAGTATAGAGAACAAAATAAAGTTGACATATTATAAAGTAATTAAATCATGATAATTTTTGGAAAATATTTTTAAAATAGTAAAATAAGAGTTAAAAATAAAATTTTAATTTTTTTAATTAAATTAAATTTGTATAAATTACTTTATGAGTGTTCATTCCTGTTATAAAATCTTGTATTTATAAAAAAGTCGCATGAAAATGTTTATAGAAAAATTAATACTGTATGATAATTATTTTCGTTTATTTAATGTGTAATATTAATTTTTTTTCTTGTGATTTTTATATCAACTTTAAAAATATTATTAAAATGATGTTATATTTTATTTATAATTATTATAATATAAAAAATTTATTTCATAATATATATATAATAATTTTATTCTTTGAATTTATCATTCATTTTATTTTTTTAATTTTGAACTGATTCTATATCATCTATTTCTGTATAAAATCCAATCATAATAATTTATTAATAAATAAATTATATGTTTCAATTACAATATATTTAAATATTATTATATGAAATAAAATACTATAACATAAAATCATAATATACAAGATAAACATTTTTTTTCCGCTTTTAAAAAATCATCATTAATATGCTTCAACTATAAAAAGAAAAAAATACTTAAATACCAAGAAGAGACATGTTCATTCTTAACAAAGTAAAATCATAAATCATAACTCCTTGTACAACAGAAGTTTCAACAGAATTTCCATTATCTGAAATCTGAAGATTTCCATGTACTAAGATACAAACAAGATATTAGAAAGAAAAACAAACATTACACACTGGAAATCACGTTGCCCTTACTTTTAAGGCTTCTTTTCTTTTCCTCCTCCTCCAAACCCAAACCTGTTAATCAACTGAAAGATAACATCCCAATAATTGAAATTGTTCCAAATGAATCTCCAAAGGTTTTGTTCTGCATTCCCGGTTCCAATTGGGTTTGTGCTAGATTCACCACTTGTATCACTATACATCCAATGAATATTATCTTCATCAGTATTTGGACAAAAAAAATTCTTACAAAGAGATTGAATTTTAGAAGGAATATTGTTGGCACTTGAAAGAAACAAAAACAAAAAGATGAGAAGAGTTAACAACATGAGACCCAGAAACTCAGTCTTTGCCTGACCCCACATCTACAACAGACTGTACTCAATTGGTGAGGGTTTGTTCATAACCACATATTTGAAAGCCATCTCACCAATCCAATCTTACAATAGATACATTTCGCTACCATTGCCAACCACATCTCATACACATTTTTTCCCCTACCAATTACTTCATATAAAAATTCACCTTAAAACTAAGTTAATTCAAACAGCAGAAAAATTGCTTTTATCATCATACACAGATTCCCTCAACTTTTCATCCCACTACAGGAGTATCATCAACCATTTAGGTTCAGATACATTTTAAAGGCCTAATTTTAATTTAAGTGTACTAAAAGTTTAAAGTGTCAGTCATTATAAGGATTCAACGTTGCCTATGTCAGTTTTGATTAAATAGTAGGTGAGTACCTTACATTTTGGAATGCCAAAAAAACAATACCCTATCAAACACAAAGTTAACATTGATTGTAAAAGTCTAAGCAGAAGAATCCAGATTGCAAGATATTTATTTGAAGAAAACCTGACTCTATTGGCATCGATTGTAGAATATTGAATATTTTGTTTGGCCTTATGTTTGGTGATGAATGCTTTGGAAATCCCATCTTGAGAGAGGATTTTCGCCCCAGTAGCATTTAGTTCGCTTTCACCCTCAGTATTGAATGCATCATGTATACCTCGAGGCCTGTATTAAAAAAATAATTAGTAAGATAATAAACTAAAATAAAATTATGAACAATTACAAAGTTTGGATGGTGAACACATGATATTCTAATTATTCTAATTTAATTTCAATCATGAGTACATCCTATTTGTGTAAATAAAGAGTACTCACTCGGTCTTTATTAAGTAAATTAGTAAAAAATCATTGACATATATTGGCTACAACTCATACACCTGATAGAGTAAGTCAACACCTCAAAAGAAAAAGTTATTATTCAGTACTGGAATTCTAGATCTATAGCTGCAATTGAAGCAAAGAGAGTACATAAGGCTTTCTGATGCTTTGAGACTGAAATCATGTATTATGTAGAGAGTTAAATTCTACCCAGTTTCAAGTATCTTAAAGACTTAAAATCAATAAAGTATAATAGCTTTGCTTGTTTTAACTTTTGAATATAGCATCAAGTATCAAAATGAATTATACATACCTTATAATGTTAGATATGAGAAACAATATCACAGCAAGTAAGGAGAGAACCAACAGAACAACACAGACAAGGGTATTCAGATCCATTTGCTTCTCAAATAACTAAAAAGCAGGCATAAGTGTGAGAAATATTATATATAAAGATGAAGAGGGTATAAATGGAATTTACTATTTCAGTAAAAATGTTACATTTAAAAAAAAAATTAAATATCGGTATTTTTTTTATTATTATTAAAACGATAAAGAAAGGCAATTGGACATATAACAAAAAGTAGCCGTTGACCATTAAAAAAAATGGTTCTACAATGATTGTATAATGTGAAACTATGTACATAGACATGTTTTTCTTAATTCACATAGCATCTCAAATGATTATGTGTTAGGCAACAAACTCCTTCACGCATGGTACGACACACAATACAAATAATATCGAAAAAAAATAATGGAAGAATGCAAATTTAATATGATATTGCTAATGAAGCAGCTTGCATCCTAAATTTAAGACCAAACTCATACAAAATCTTAATGAAATTGCTAATGAAGTGTAAAATTTTGTTCACAATTCTATAACAAACAGTTATAAGAGTCTTATATTAAATAGTATAACGTTTATTAATATTTATTTTTTCTAAAATAATAGAGGAAAAAAGTTTTATTTTTTCTTTGAAAAAAAAGTCACCATTATATCTTCCTTTCTAATTTTATATTTCTCTATTTTTTATTATCTTCTCAAGACCTACTTTCGAAAAACAAGCAAGTATATTAACATTGTATCAATCTTATTAGTAGAATATTTGGTGCATACATTATAAAGCACTATTATTTTTTTTCTTTTGATACTAATTGAAAGAATGTCTTAAGTTACATATTATAAAATATACCTTATATCGATAATAAGATAACTAATATTAAAAAAATTATGATGGTATTGCTATAATTATATTAAATATTTTACTACATTATGAATTTAATCTATATAAGAACAATTCTTTTTACATTTGTTAAATTTATTGGACAATTTCAAGGGAATAAATAAAAGAGAAATATTAATGAATCATATTATTCATTAGATTTGTATTTAAATTTTATATTATTCTTTAAATTTTATGAATCACATTCCACTGAATTATCATAAAAGAAATTATATTTTAAATCTTAGATTTATATTTAAATTTTATATTATAATATATAATCATGAAAATCTTATTAAAAGAAAATAATAAATATTACCTAAATTTATTTAGGAAAGAATCGATATAAAATCGTTTACATTGATTAAAAAAAATAATCAGTTTAAAATATATAAAAATTTTAGATCAATTGAATACAAATGTATTAATTAAAGTAAAAACTAAAAAATAACCTATATTAAAATTTTGTTTCAAAATATTGATAATTTATAACTTGAAGTTGTACCTAGTAAAAAAAACTTATATTAAGAAATCAAAAAAGTAATTATATAATTTTGATATGATGGCAAATGCTTAAATTATTGTATCTTTTATCGTTTGTCCTGTTTCTTTGCGTGGGTACACATTCAAAACAAGAATACGAATTTTCGTGGCAATTACGGTGTGTTTAGATTGAAGATATTATTGGTGGGTCATTTTTATACTTTTCAACGTGAAAAAAAAGAAAAGAAAAGCAGAATGGTGACTAGTGTTGAATCCGCGTTACTTTCGAAATAATTACACTACAAAACAAAAACAAATGTACTAGTGTTGAATTCGCTTTACTTTTAACATAAAATAAACATACACTACTTCTACACCTACCAAACCAAATATAATATAAAGATAATTAAAAGAAGAATATAAAAAATTGTAAAGTTTTTTTTGAGTATTTTATTTTTACGATTTTATTTCCCTTATATAGATGGTGGACTCAATTATAATTTCAATGTCACGAGTTAAAATTTATTAGGAAAAAATTACGTTTACTACTCTAAAGATAATATTACATGATACCTACATATTTTATATTTTTTTCACAAGAATATTATTTATGCATGTACCGTATTTATTTTATAAATAGTAAGAAACATTATGAATATTAATCATACAAATTGTTCTCTTTCTTTGGGTGGAGACTGCTTTTCAAATGGAACTTTCTAAGAAAAAAGAAAAGAAAAAATTCAAAGTTAATTCCACGTCAAGTAAACTTAAAATAATATTGTAAGAAACTTTTAAATTTAAATAAATTCAAATAAGATAATTTTAAATCATTTTTTCTATCATTATATATTTTTGACGGTCTTATTTTATAAAAATTATTAACAACTAATTTTTATTAATTAGCTGATATAGAAATTTAAATTTTAGAAACTTATTTTTATACCGATATTAATTCTATTATATAGTGTGAACCATACAACTATTGTATGCAATAGGATCGTAAAATAATTAGAATAATAAGCAGCTATTGTAATTTTTTTTTATTTATAAAAAAATTAATTGTTAGATATTTTGTATGTTAATAGTTGGTAAATTTATTAAAATGTTGACTAAGTAAACTATATTATAAGGTTAGTCGAATAATTGAAATGATTAGAATTTAATTGTTTAAAAAATAATTATGTATGTGATCGACCTAAAAAATAGATAAACTTAATTATTGAAATTTTAGAATTTAAAAATAAAAAAATACATATATTATATTATAAAGTAAACATAAATTATTTTTGTAAAAATTTATTTTATAATAATTTTAAATAATATATAAAGATATATTAATAATAAAAATTATTACATAATTTAATGATGATTTTATTAGCGATTTGGATTATAAAAACCATCTTGACACAGATAACCTGTTACCTCCTTATCCAACAAACTTCCATTTTTATATGAAGATATGAAGTGGTTCCATGCACGAAAATACAAAGAACAATACTGTAAAGAAAAACACACTCTCTTATATTTCTATTATAAGAAAATTTCTTAAACATCTTGTTGTACTGAGCATTCCACATTCTCTTGAATTAAGGCCTCTTCGCTTTTCCTCTTTTAGTTCCTCCCCCAGAAAAGTATGCAATTGATCTACCGCCAGGTTCAATCATTGAAAATTGGCAGTGAAAATAAATAAGGTCATAATTTGAAAGTTGTAGTCACTTAGTGCAATGCATTGAAAATTATCATGCACAAAATTGGTTACCATGTAAAAATTAGGCAAATTTAAAACTAAGGTAGAAAACATAGTAGACTAAAATCATTTTTTATTAATTTAGAGATTTTGTAAATATCACACTACATGATAACTCCTATAATATACTGTTAATATTTTTTTAATCGGTAATAATAAATATATTAATAAAAATTAATATTAAAAATACAAAAAATAATTATAAAATATAATTAAGTAAAATTGTACAGAAAATTAAATAGTTAACTGGATAATTATCTTTCTTTACGGAATATGATTAACCGATACTCACCAAATAAATTATCCAACACATAAGAAATAAGATCAAGACCAGGAATCCATACATCCTTCTGCAAAAAAATTCAATAACCATTAAAACTCTAAACTACCCACAATATATTATTTATGTATTATAAATCTTATAAATCATTTTAATAATCACTAAGATATCTTTAAAAATTATTCCTTAAAAATTCTAATAATATTTTTTAAGAATGATATTTTTTAAACTATTTCCAATTATAATAAATTTGGATTAAATTTTATTATTTTAAAAAATAATTAAAACTCAATTAATTTTAATGAAATGTATCCAAAATTAAATTAAATTTGAACTAATCATTCATACTTCTAATTATCCTACATTCTACAATTCTACACCTTAAAATATCTTTACAATTCAAAATACTTGATGTTACTTCTGTGATTTTTTTTAGGAGAGTTAGAACACTTATTTTATTTATCCAATTAAACAACAACTAAGAAAAATCATCCATCTATTTTAGTTTATATTTTCAAGTCTATTTTACCTAATTAAGACATAAAAAAGAACTTAAAAGTATATCTAACTCTATATAGCCAAATATATATTTAAAAATCCAATCTTCTATTTAATTCAAAAATGAAATAAGTAATAGTTTATAGAACCTCGATTTATTATCTATTTCAAATTCTACAACTCATAGAATTCAAAGTCTACCACTTCCTCATTCTCGGGAGAAAATGATAAAAAGAGAAAGAAAATTAAAAAGGTTTTTGCAGTGTAAACATAAGTAAAGGATTTCATAATTATTTAAAATAATAATATTAACTACAACCATAATAATAAAAAATAATAATATGAGATAGAAAAAAGCCTATAGAAAAAAAATAAGATTTAAATTTTTACAAATATTTTAAAAAATAAGTTATCAAATATATTTAAATAAGAGTTAGACAATTTATATATATTAGACTTATATTAAAGAATTTTTATAAAGTTATTTTAGATAAAAGTATTATATAAATGTATAATAAAAAATATATACTTTTTTTTTTCTATATTCATTTCAATTCAACAATATTTTATTTTCTTTTAAAAGATTTTAAAAAATTTCATTAATCAAATAATTTATTATAAAAGTTTTATTATACATATCTTATATTAATTAAAATAATTAAGTATATATCATTTAATAATTAGATACAAATTTATATTGTGAAAAAAAAACATAATAATGTCTAGTTAAATTTAAAAATAATAAAATATCATATAAAAACTTAATTTATTTGTTAATATTAAAATTTAAATATAAAATTATTTTTGACTTTATTAAAGTTATTAGATTAGTCTTCACATAATAAAAATAAAATATTTACCATCATTATAATTTATTTTTTTAAAAATTCGATCTACAAAATAAATAAATTTATATATATATATAATTTAAAAAGAAAATAAATGTTAAAGAAAATAGTCATATCACTTAGAATTGAAAGTTGTAGTTAATTAGTGTAATAAATTAATGAAACTAATGATGAAAGTATAATGGAGTTGGAATTAGAAATGAAAGTACATAAAAGTATTTTCAAGCAAACCTGTTTGTTGCAGCAATTGTAGCATCTCTAATTATTTGTTCGCCTTGGTCACTGACACAAAACGAATTTTTAATCGCAGTGACCCACATATTTACCCTTTCGATTATTTGTGTGCCACCTTCGTTTATGAATGCACGATCTATAATTAGTCTTCTGCATAAATGAAATGTAAAGTTTTCACACAAACCTCTCTTTCATCTAACTGAGGGACTAAATACTATCAAATTATAGAAAGACCATGAATTCACTGCCTCATAATTCTCCTACAAATTAAAATAATATATCCTATTACACATATCATATACTAAACATTCAATATATATTAGAATAATTTAATATATAAAATTCAAAAATTTATTTAATAAATTTATCAGTTCTAACTTGTATTTAATAATTCAAAGGACTTACTACAAATTAAAAATTTCAAAAATTTAAATCTATATTAAATTTCAAAAATTTCTCAATTTTATTACACTATGTTATTTAGTCATATTAAATACATTTAAAATATTCAATCATAAAAATTTTAATTTTTTTTAACTAATAAAATAATATTTATCAGCTGATTTGTAAATATTTTATTATATAACATAATTTAAATATTGATCTATTAATTCCGAAGGATAAATTATTTATGAAATAATTTTATTTTAATAAAAGAACAGTCACGTTGGTAAACCACACTTTTAAAAACGACATAGTTTGCATCAGCTCGCATGAAGTGTTTGTAGGGAGAACATAGGATATTATAAAGCATAATTTAAATGATGGTATCAATTTACCATCATTGCATACACCATACCACACAGAATGGTGTGGTGTTATTGACATGATGAGGAGGTATACAATGTTCTCTGTATCAACATAATCAAATATAGGCTCAATTAAACTATGTAATCACACTATATTAATTAAGTAAATTAGTAAGAATGTATTATCAACATTAAATAGGTTTCATAGCATTAAGATCAGCCCATCAACAAATGAGAGGTTGGTACTTTGGAGTGCCTACTGTATGTAATATATGACATTTTTTCATTTGTCTTTAACTTGATTAAATGAAAAGAGCTTCAATAATAATTAGTTAATACATAAAAAATAAAATAAAAACATTCTATTATAACTGTTTTTATCCAAACAAAATTTAACTTTGGATTAACTACTACAATTAGAACTACCTACAACATGTTGGCACTTGTGCACAATTCTTGGTGGGATTATGCCAAAGAGTGAAACCATGTATAAGGTAAAGAATTATTATTTCATGAATGTTAGATTCCTATTATGGATGGATTAGGTTTACACAAGCAATGAAGTCATGAATTCAAATTTTAAAAAAAGTAAACTTGTTTATTACTCGAAAACTCGTGATGTTTCTGTTGGAGAGAGAATATACCAATATGGAAGAAACTCATACTTGAGGGAAAGATTGTTGAAATTTAAGGTGAGTTAAAATCTCACATTTGATAGAAATTGGAAGGTTGAATAACATATAAGTGAGAAAGACACACAAACTCTTAGTCTTAAGGTTTTGAATAAGAAATAGAGTCGTATTAACCCTCTTCTTAGATATCTAATAGAACTCTGAATGCATGATTGCTAGTTTAAATATATAATAAAATTTCTAAAGTGGATTACCCATACCTTGGGTTATCAGTGAAAAACCATATCAACGTCAATGCGACCATGAGAAACGGCACAATAATGGTAAGGAAATCGGTATCCATGGTTTGCATCTTAAATGACTAAATGAGAGTAAGTTTAATAGAAAGGTTGAGAAGTATGATCCAAGGTAGCTCTATTTATAAAGATTCAGGGAACACAAATGAAAATTAGTATTCCACTAAAATTATTGTATAAAAAAAGTTACTTTTAAAGAAAAATATTAAACACCTCTCACTTTTTTTATTGAAATGATATAGTATAGAATTGGACATATAACAAACTCAAGTAGTGGTTGAGCATTAAAAAATGCTTGTATAAAAAATATGCACATAATTTAACCATGCATGTTAAATTATTGGGTTTGGCAACAAACTCCCCTCACTCACAATAACGATTAAAGGGTGTAACACAGATAATATTTCTAAAATAGAAATATAGAAAGAATACAAATTAAATTAAATTAAATTCAACACTTTTTAATTATGTATATAAAAATATTTCAATATATATTTACAGTTTTGAATATAATTACAAGTTTTTAAGATAAACTTGCAAAATTTTCTCTATTAGAGGAGCCCATTTACTTGAATGTGAAAGCTTTATCAATAACTTATAATTTTTTTAACAAGTTGTAAGTTATGAAACAAGAAAGAGAGAAAAATAAAAGTTTATGAATAAGTCAAAAAAGTAATTGTATATGTAATTTTTTATACTTGGTATAGCAGTTGACAAATATCATCGTGCTGTTATGAAAATGCATGGAGATATTATTCACGTGTCTGTATACGAATTATCCTTTTAAAATCACCCTATCAAACTATATTTGTTTTAAGATTCCTTTATAAAATTATTTCGAATAAAAAAAATTAACAACAATAAAATCAAACACACGCACTGGTTGTTTTATTTCAAGAGGAACAACATTTTTTGTGTTATTTACGAAGAGAAATATAGATATTTTTAACACAAACTTTAAAATTATATTTTGCATGCTGAATTAATAAATGAAATATAGTAAAAATATTGACCTGTTTTAAAGTATGTCAAGTAGTAAACAATAAATAATAGGGCACGTTATTGCTTAAATAAAAACAAATAAACATAATCATGTCTTTGTCACGCTTAACTCCTTTTGTTCAGTATATTCTAATCGTTTATTATATTTAAATTAAATTTAGTCATTAAAATAAAACCAACTAAAATAATAAATAATATAAATGTTTAATTTAATGGATGATGAGTTGGTTAATTTTTATTTCTATCATTATAGTATATAAAAAATTAATAAGTGCTTAAAATGTAATATCCTTTTCTACATACAAGTTCTGATGACAAAGAAAAACGTTTTATCCAAAGTATGAGACTTTTTAAATTAAAAAGTATGAGAATTTTAAAATTAAATTAGATACTTTTATGTTAAAATTTTTTTATCATTATTAACAAATTATATTTATTGGTTGATCTAGAATTTAATCTTTTAAGTAAACTTATTCTTAGACACCGATCTTAATTATTAATAGTGTAAACCGTAAGACTTGTGCAATAGGAACCTTGAAACAATTAATAATCATGTTTTTATTTTTTTAGAGTCAAATATTTTTTTTATCATATATTTGTTTCAAAATGGTAGTTTTAATTTTTTTTTATACTAAAATTAATATATAATGATAACTTTTTACTTTAATAAAATTATAAAAGAATAAATATAATTTTAGTCATTATTTATATTTAAATATAATATTTAATATATTTATTGTTATAAAATTGATAAAGAAAATTAAAATTTGATTTGTATGGAACTTGTAAATATTGAATAGTTAATATATGTGAATAGCAATTTATTTAACATTTTTAATTGTTTTAATTTATTTTGATCTAAAAAATATTAAATGAGAAATAAAATTTATTAAAATTAATGATTTATTTTTTAATTGGTAAAGATAAATATATTAATAAAATTTAATATAAGAAATACAAAAAATAATTACAAATACATAATAAAAAAGTGAAAAAAAATGTATAAAAAATTAAATAGTTAACTAAATAATTATTTCTCTTACTAAAAATTAGATTAATAAACATAAAAATTAAGACAAAAAAAAAAAAAAAATACAGAGAATAAAAAAAAAGATTTATTCTATATTTACGTTCGTAATTACGTTTTTATTATAAAATAATATATTATTTTTATATTTTTTCAAACTCTACAATATCCTAACTCACACTACCTTTAAATATATATTTATCTTGTTTTTATTATTTAATAATACTTAATAAATTTAGATAATAAAAATAAAGTATTTAAAAGAGAACGTTGGAAAGAATATTGTTATTATTATTTTTTAATAGTTTTCTTTAAAGAAACCTCCTCTTTTTTTTTAGAACGAAAGTTAAGGTTTACCTTTTCCATTACTAGATCGACTTAATCATTATGCTTTGGTTTCTTTGAAGGAAAAAATGATCATACTTAGACCATAAGTCATAAATAATCTAAACGTTCACATTCATGTGTAGCTATAATTTCTTACAAATGTTGTTTGGAATGTTGTAAAATATATCCCTTGCCGTGGACTCATTATTGAACCTTCCTGTTTGACTATTCTTTTCAACACAATTGTATTTTTAAAATAATTCCATTTTATTCACTAATCTCATCTAAAAAAGCTTTTAACAATATGTTTAGATTATCATAGTCATACAAAATTATATTAAAAGTATCAACTAATTAACAAAATTCTAGAAGCAAAATCATATGTTCGTCTCAATTGAAATTTTTTCTTCGAAATATATATATAATAAAGGTAATCATGTTTCTCAGTTGTATATGCCTTTTCTTTCTTTGTTTGTTAGCGTTTTCCATGGTGACCTGGTCTTCCACATGGAAGTTTCTGAAAAGAAAAAGTTTCATTGGTAGTGTAAACCCTAAGAGCAGTGCAATGACCACTGTTGAAGCAATTTACCATTAAAATAGTCTCCTATTACATATTATATGCCTATGAACAATGAGTCAAGTCTTTTAATATTTTATACACAGGTGTGCCTCACTCCACAAAAATATATCAAGTTTTTCCCACCGCGTAAACTTACTATATAAAATGTTTAGAGGTGAAAGACCTTAATTTTTTATTTTAATAGTTGAACAAAATTTTAAGTGATATATATTACTTTTGATCTTATAAATAATATTTATAAATTTTTATGTAGGAATTCAAATTTATTAAAATGGTAAAGCCTTAAAAATATATGAATAAGGATTAAAATAAATTATTTTTTAAGTATAGAGAAAAAAAATGAAGTTTGTATCTTATAACGACTATGTAAGTAATTTAATCATGATAAGTTTAGAAAATATTTTTAAAATAGTAAAATAAGAAAAAAAAAAACAAAATTTTATGAATTAATTTAACTTTGCATCAATTAATTTAAGGGAGTTCATTCCTATTATCTGTCTATTATTGTATTCTATTCTATTTTACCTTACTAAATGAAACTTAAAAGGTGTTGTAGGTTGAGAAAAAAAATGCAGTAAATATGATATTTAATTTTGAATAGAGAATAATTTTCTATTTCATGTTTCATGATAGAAATTATATATATATATAATTAATGCCCATGAATGATAAATTTAGACTTTTTATAAAATTTGTGATGATAAAAAAAATCAATAATTAATTTTTATATAAAAAAATTAAAATTATATATTTTCAAAAAAGGGAAACTAAATTTAAAATTTAAAAATACAAGATTTTTTTTCTAAACAAAGGATAAAAAATATTGTTTTTCCAAAATAAATAATATAATTATAAATATAACATGTTCTTACATAAAATACTATCTATTAAATAAAAATATTATTAATATCCAATCATGTAAAAGGTTGTAATTTTTAACAAAATATAAAAACATTAAATTGATTCGGTCACCCTATAAGCATTTATTAGCTTAGATTACAAGAAAATAAGAAACAAAAATATGGTAATTTGATATTACACATAATCTATTATTTAAGTCCTGTCACAGAAAGTAAAGAGTTTTGAGAGAAATTTTTTTTAAAGAAACAGTAGATTTTAAAATAATAATGATTGAAAGATTAGTTTTTTTATTTATAATTTTTTTTTAAATTTTATCAAATATTTTCACTTTTTATTATTTAAATTAGGAGTGTTCGTGGTGCGGTTTGGTTTGATTTTTCGCTAAAATTTATCCGAACCAAATATAAAAATTATTTGCGGTTCGGTTTGAAATAAAAAAAAATCTGAACCAAACCAAACCAATTTTAGCGGTTTGGTTTGGATCGGTTTTTGCGGTTTTTTTTTTAATTTTTAATTTTATTTTTTTATTAATAATTGATTATTTTTATGTTTTTAAATAATAAACTAATAAAATTATATAATTGACTAGATTTCATATGGTTAGATAAAAGATTGAAAACAAAAAATAATAATATTACTATTTAATTTACTGCACACTTTTGCTCAATTATATTTTATAATTATTTTTTATATTTTTAATGCCAATTTTTATTAATATATTTGTCATTACCGATTAAAAGAAAACATGGAATAGAAGAAATGTATCTTTTTAACCATCAAATCATATATTGTTTTAATTTAATACCAACAAAATAATAATATAATATTTGATCAAACCACTAACAAGAATACACAAAAAAAAATTCAAGTAGATCAATTGTCAAATGTTAATAATTACAACCTGTAATAAGAGTTAACGATGAGATAATGAAATCATAGTAAGAGAGTTTCAAGTAAGGAACCCTGGAACCCTAAAATGCGTCTAATAAGATGAAAGTTGTATTGTAATAGACAACGACGGTAGGTTAAGTTTTCTTTGCAAAATAAAATTAAAAATAAATATAATATTATTTAATAATTGCGGTTCGGTTCAGTTCTGTTCAGTTTTGAAATGCCAAACTGCAAACCGAACTGAACTGCGCGATTCTGAAAAAAAAAATCCAAAATTGATCTAAAAACTTGCGGTTTTAATCGGTTTGCGGTTTTTTAGATCGATTTTCGTTTTGCTTTTTTGATCGGTTTGATTCTGAACACCCATAATTTAAATCACTACCTCACTAGAACGATTTATTATTTGAAAAAATAATTGATAATGAAAAAAATTTGGTATGAAAATAGTAATTAATTTTTGTTAAATATATTAAGTAATAAGATGATTGTCCGACTTTAAATTTGAGCGATAAAAAAAAATATTATTAACTATGAAAGAAAAGTAAATTAAACATTTGACCAACTTCTTGAAAAATGTTAGTATGATCGATTAAGTTATTTATCATACAAGATATTAACTTTGATCAACATATTGAGTTTATAACTAAGTCGTAGAGTGTTGGTCAAATTATAGAAATAATTAATTATTAGATATTTTGCATGTTAATGTTTAGTGAATTTATTAAAATGTTGACTAGGTTATGAAAATGTTATATAAATCAACTATATTACAATGTTGGCCGAATAATTAAAATGATTAGAGTTTAATCAAATTAAAATAATTATATATTTATGATATAATAACATGAAACGAAGAGACAAGTAAAAAAAAAGTAAAAAGAAAATAATTTTTTTAATAATAAAATATGAAAATATTATAAAAATATTAATTATAATAAAAATATAAATAAGATAATATATTAATAATATAAAAATTAAATTATCTTCCGTTAATAAATATTAATAAATATATAATATTTTATATACGTCTGAAATAAAATAAATAAACTTAATTATTCAACTTGTAAAACTTAAAAATAAAATAAAAATATATATTATTTTATACGGATTTTTATAAAAAAATTTATAATAATTATAAATAATATATAAAAATATATTTAATAATAAAAGTTATTACATGATTTAATGGTAATTTTAATAATGATTCGGATTACAAAAACTTTCTTGACAAAGATAACCTATTACTTCTTATCTAACAATGGTTCTATTTATCTGAAGATATGAAGTGGTTCATGCATGAAAATACAAAGAAAATACTATAAAGAATAACAGACTCTCTTATATTTATATTTTAAGGAAATATTTCTTAAACATCTTCTTGTAGTGAACATTCCACGTTCTCTTGAATTAAGGTTTACACATGTGTGCCTATAATTTCTTACACATGTTCTATGGAATATTGTAAAATATATCCCTTGCCGTGGACTCATTATTGAACCTTCCTGTTTGACTTTTCTTTTCAACACAATTGTCTTTTTAAAATAATTTCATTTTCTTCACTAATCTCATCTAAAATCTTTTAACAATATGTTTGGATTAGTATAGTCATACAAAATCATATTAAAAGTGTCAACTAATTAACAAATTTCTAGAAGAAAAATCATATGTTCGATCTCAATTGAAGATTTTAAAGGCTTTGACATTGAATCCAAAAGTTATGTAAAGAAAAAAAATTCAAACATAAATTATTGTATTTTTAAAATTAATTTAATTCAATATAAATTGTGTAAACACTTATCATATACTTAAGTTTTTCACCCGCTAAATTTAAATAATATGAATAGAGGTAATCATGTTTCTCAGTTGTATATGCCTTTTCTTTCTTTCTTTTTAGTGGTTTTCATGGATATCTGGTCTTCCACATGGAAGTTTCTGAAAAGAAAAAGTTCCATTGATAATGTAAACCCTAAGACCTGTTCAATGACCACTGTTGAAGCAATTTATCCATTAAATTAGTCTCCTATTACATATTATATGCCTATGAATAATGAGTCAAGTCTTTTAATATTTTGTATACACAGGTGTCAGTCCACAAAAATATATCAAGTTGTTCCCACCGCGTAAACTTACTATATAAAATGTGTTGAAGTGAAAAGACCTTAATTTTTTATTTTTATAGTTGACCAAAATTTTAAGTGATATAAATTAATTTTGATCTTATAAATAATATTTTTAATTTTTTATATAGGAATTCAAATTTATTAAGATGGTAAAGACTTAAAAATGTATGAATAAGGATCAAAATAAATTATTTTTTAAGTATAGAGAAAAAAAATAAAGTTTGTATCTTATAACCACTAAGTAAGTAATTTAATCATGATAAATTTATAAAATATTTTTAAAATAGTAAAATAAGAGAAAAAATATTTTTTTAATGAATTAAATTAACTTTGCATCAATTACTTTAATGGAGTTCATTCCTATTATGTACCTATTGTATTATTGTATTCTATTCTATTTTACCTTACTAAATGAAACTTAAAAGGTGTTGTAGGTTGAGAAAAAAAATGCAGTAAATATGATATTTAATTTTGAATAGAGCATAATTTTCTAATTGTTCTATTTCATGATAAAAATTATATATATATATATATTTAAAATTAATGCCTATGAATCATTAAAATTTAGACTTTTTATAAAATTTGTGATGATAAAAAAAATCAATAATTTTTATATAAAAAATTAAAATTATATATTTTCAAAAACGGGAAACTGAATTTAAAATTTAAAAATACAAGATTTTTTTTTCTAAATAAAGGATAAAAAACATTTTTTTCTAAAATAAATAATATCATTATAAATATAAAAATATTATTAATATCCAATCATTTAAAAGATTGTAATTTTTAACAAAATGTAAAAACATTAAATGGATTTAGTCACAGGATAAGCATTTATCTGGTAGATTACAAGAAAATAAGAAACAAAAATATGGTGATTTGATATTACACATAATCCATTATCTAAGTGATGTCATCATCATATAATTAAACTTCTTGAATACCACCGTACATAAAACCTTGAGCTACCCCAGGTTTCCAAAGTGGTGGTGTTGTGGATTTACAGTGAAGTTCACCACTTTAACTAATTTACAGTGAAAATAAAATTTATTTGATCATTTGAAAGTTGTAGTCACTGTGAAATGGATTGAAAAAAATAATGATGAAATACAATGTGTTTAAATTATTTTAATTAAAATCGAAAATGGTGGTGATTCCTTGTAAACTTAATTTTTCACATGTATAAAATTGGAATTAGTAAACATTAGGCAAATTTAAGCTAACTAATGTAGAAAATATGGTAAACTAATATCACATTTTATTAATTCACAGATTTTGTAAACATCACATCATACTATTCATGCATTCTAAATCAATCCTATGAATCATTCTAATAAGCACTAGGATATCTTTTATACTTTCAAATGCTAAATTAATACGTAAAATGAGTGAAGAGGCTAAATTTTGATCAATTGTTTAAATTAAGTTAATTTTGATAAATCTTAATTCTATAAATTAATTCTTCTAAGAAAGATATTTTTTTAAATATTTTTAATATTAAAAAAATATAATAAAGTTAATTTAGTTGTTTCATTGAAGAGTTAAATTGTTACATTTTTACATATCTTTTCTCTTTCTCAAAATTAAATTTTGTTAAATTCATTTTAAAGAGATATTTGGTCTAATCTTTTAAAGTAAATGGTTAAACTCAGTTGAAGAGAAAATATTTTCAATTATGAATTTAAGAAAATAACTTTCTTACTAATAGGCTATTTCGTTTAATTCTTTCACTCCATCACATACATTAATTTCGTATTAAATGTAGAAATTGAAACATAACCGATTTTTAATTTATCAGTTCTAAGGTTGTACCTAGTAAAAACATAAAGTTTTATTGAGAAAGTAATTATATCATTTTATGATGTGACACATCAATTATTGTACCTTTTGTTCTTTTCCTGGGTACATAGACATTCACATTTTCAAAATGAAGAATCCAATTTTCCAGGAAACTACAATATGTTTTGACTGGCGATGCTATTGTCGGACATTCGTGTTGAATACGTGTTACTTTTAACTTATCAGACATTAACTTCAAACTTTTCAATAATGATTGTATTTTATATCTTTTGATTTTAAATTAAGGTAAAATAAAATATGCATTACTGATAAAAAGGTATAAAGAGGGTATTTTAATAAACTAATTTAACATAACTTAAATGATTTAAAAAAAACTATAAAAAAAGCAACAAAAAAAATAATAATAATATATATATATATATACAATATATTATATTCTAGGTATATTCCTTAACATGTGCTACCAAATCCAATCAAATTGGCATGTGAACAAATGTTGAAACATACTGACATTAGTGTATACGCCATTATCTCTAGAAAGTTCTTATTTCAAAACTGTGGAAATCAAGTTGTGTGTCTATGGATGTGACCGATTATTATTAGTTATATAATATATTACGCTAACTATTATCATGTTATGGATTTTATTATTTTTTTCATGTATTTTATTATTAGACTTTTAATTTTTACGCATTTTATTACTTTAATAAATCTCCAATAGAGCGATAATGTGTCCCAGAATAATTAAAGAGCGATGTCATTTTATCAATGTTTTTTCAAAATAAGTTTTTTTTTATTTTTTATTTTTAATTTTTTTATGACTTATCATCAAAATGTAGCGATCCGATAAAAAAATGTGTAGGAAAATAAAATAAAGTAAATTCAAAGAAAAGCATGGTATATAGAAAAACCTCAGGCTTGCAGGCTAACCTTGCTTGGCCCAACAGTTTGCAGGCTAGGCTTGGGCCTGTATTATTCATATAATCTATAATCTGCAAGAGTTTAGATTTTTTTATTTTGGATGCAAACCTTTTTAATCCACGAAATATCCACACCTATAACTTAAATAAATTACATAAAAATGTTATCTTTGAAGTTTAAATTACAACGGAAATGTAAATAGTTAATTTATTGAAAGTGTTTATTTTTGTTGTTATTTTTCTTCATTATCGAAGAGTATTTTTCTGTCGAATATGATTTTTTTTTTCAAAATTTTGATAAACATGGACATTTTCTCTCAACTTAGTTTCTTTCTAATTTCAAGATTGTTTTTATCTAATTTAATTAACCATATATATATTTGACTTATAAAAAAAGCTCAAACAATATAATAATTCTAAAGTTTCAGATCTCATCTTTCCCAAGTTCTTTCAACAGTTTCACATTTAAAAACGATTTCTTAATTTTTTAATCCAATCATTTATTTATTTTATTCAATTTGTTCTCATTATTAAAAAAACTGAATTAAACCTCTCAATTTGAAAAAAATGATTAAATCTCTCAATTTTTAAAAGTGTAACAATAAGATCATTTTTACCTCAATAAAATAGTTAATAAATATTAAGCATTGTGTAATTAACATCCAAAATATAATGACAATTTACAAAATAAATAAAATCAATTTCAAGGTAAAGAAAGTTATACTGTGGTACATTTTAAAAACTTAAGAGACTAACTGAATATTTTAAAGGGTCATATTTTTTATTTTCAAAGTGGAATGAATTGTTGTTAATAAAGGGAAGAAATTAAACAAACAGAAAGAAAAACAAGTGATTTGAAAACTACTGCATAAAGGGGTGCAATTTTATATATAAATAAATGGGTGGAATTTTGATCTGTGAACCATGCTTTAGAAAGGGGAATGACATCAGAGTTTCCCCACCATAAAGGTGAGATGTTTGATGCAGTGGTGATGTTGGTGATGTTAGGGACCCCATTTTGTACCATCACCATGAAAAGCAAGGGGGAATTAGAGGGGAAAAGAGAAAAGCAATTGCAGCAATCGATTGTTTTCTTAAACCAAGGAACAAAAAGTGGCAACCATTCCAAAGTAGAATATAAGAGCATCTTAAATACATGGTATAATCATCACTCTTAAAGCTACTTTAGACCCAATCCACACTCCATGCTGCTACCCCCATTGCCTTCCCATTCTCTTTTTCTCTACATAAATTCCCCCTCCAACTCTCTCTTTCTTTTCATCCTCACACCAGCAGCAGTAAAGCCAAGCTCTGCACAGCAATATAAACTCCGAATGACCCAATCATCACCTGCACTCATCCACAACAACACAATCCAACTTCCAATCACTAACGCATTTATGATTTGTGTCCATGTTTCTGGCTAATAAATCACATTTGGTACCACATACACACACAAATTTAGGTGCACCAACACAGCATAACATTTATGATTTATGTCCATTTTTCTAGCTGATATACCACATTTAGGTACACGCATGGATACGAACTTTAGCTGCACTAACTTCAATTAAAAGACAACATAACATTTATGATTTGCATGCACTTTTGTAGCTAATACACCACATTTAGGTTCAAACATAGATACACATTTAGGTGCACTAACATCAACAGAAAGACAACATAACATTTATGATTTATCAGCACTTTTGTAGCTAATAAACCACATTTAGGTACACACATAGATATACATTTAGATGCAGTAACATCAATCAAAAGACAGCATAATATTTATGATTTATGTGCACTCTTGTAACTAATAACCACATTTAGGTACATACATTTAGGTGCACTAACATCAATTATACCATAACACAACATTTACGGTTCATGTGCATGTTTCTTTCTAGCAAATAAATCACACAAAGCACTCAGTACTAAAACACAACATTTAGTCTTCTAATTTTGAAATACTTAATTTTTTAATTGAATTTTTTTACTTTTTAATTTTTTAACTTTTTTGAAATGATTATTTTAATTTTTGGGATTAGACAGACTTAATAATGATTTCGTTAAAATATTTTTAATCATAATTTGTAACATAAGGTTTAACCAATAAAACAGGTATTTGAAGTGATTATTAGAAGTTGGTTCAGGAAACATATCCAAAGTGTTGTTTCCAAATCTTACTTTAGCTAAGAACAGGAAGTAATAATACTGTTGCAAATACTGTTTTTGGCCAATGTGTATGAAGTATGAATTTCCTTATCAAGAAAACTACACATGATTTTTCTATTCACTGTAAGAGTGAGAATTGAAAACTAAAAACTACATACATGTGTGAAGGTGCTTTGAAACAGACAGAAGAAATCGAACTTCTCTATGCTTATCCTTCCTGTCCTCAAGTTAATAAATAGGGTATAGGGTTTCAGTTCCTCAACTCACATTTTACTATCCAATTTCTAATACTCCCACTTCAAACATTAAGTTATAATACATATAAATTAACTTTTATTAATATTAAATATTTTTAACAATTATCATATAAATTAATTTTAATTTTACAAATAATATTAAATATTTATTTATATTATTTCTTATTAAATAATATTCACTTTTTATAAAAAAACCATTTTAATCATTATATATTTTATCTAATCATTGTATAGTTTTTATTTTTAAAAATTAATTAAATTAACTACAAATTGTTTATAATTTTAAAAAAAAATTATACACTTTCTTTCAATCCAACAATCTTACTTTTCAGATTATTTCTCATCCTTCCTTTTTTTTTTTTTTTTTCTTCTCCAATTAAAACAAAGTGATAAATGAATGCATGCTTTTATACAGAGAGAGGCATGGTATGGGCACCTGTCCTTGATGGCCAGAGGTGGGTAAGGGGCGTATGGTAGCAGAGTCAACTTCACCAGTAGGCAGAGGAACTGCAGGGTTGCTGTTAATGAAAGGCATGCCACCACCTTTATCTGGCACTAATGGAACCGTCACTGGTGAACCTGCTTGTGCTTGTGGTGCTGGACCAGGTGAAGAAGCTGCTTGGTGTGGACGAAAAGGCCATGGAAATGAAGGGGAAGATGGTACCTCTCCACCAGAAGAAGGAGCCGGTGTTGCCACTGGAGAAGGTTCTGGAACCATTGCTGAAGAAGTAACCTCTATGGCTAGCTTTTCAGAATCTTTGCATGCCTTTTGAGACCCATTGTGGAAGGTAAAGTAGAAGAAACCGGGTCGAGATGGATGCCACTGAAAAACATTAACGGGTTAAGAAAATTGGAAAAGTTAACACTGCTGAAGGTAAAGAATGAGGCTTTTAAGGGCCTTACCGTGTAGGGGTTGGTGAGAAGAGTGGCTTGAGTGATATTGCAGAGGTTGAAGGCTTTCTCGTTCTTGAAAATGTAGAGGTTGAAGTGTTGTTTGTGCTTGAAAACTGAGACAGAGGAGAGGCAGAGAATGTTAGATGCTAGTGCTAGAAATTGTTTTAGATTGCCTATGAAGATTCCAAATCTGGGTGTCGGTACTTACTGATGGAGTCACCGATGGAAACTGTGGGGTTCTTCCACTCTGAAGATCCGTCTACTAGAATTGTGGCTGAATGAGAAAGCCTGAAGAGTGAAGGTAGGAGAAGGAGAAAGAGAATGGGGAAGTGCATTGTGAAGAATGTGGTTTAATTTTGAAGGAAAATTGAAGAGAGAAGGGTTTGTTGGCTTTGTGTTGTATTTATGTCTGGCTCGGCTCTCTGGGTAATTATGGAATAGCAAAAGAAAAAGGATTTTGAAAACTGTGTTTGGTGTGGGAAGAGAGAGAAAGTGTGAGTGTGTGTGTGTGGGGAAGGAGACTGTTAAATTGTCAGGTGTGTTTGGCTTTTGATAAGAAAGAGTTTGAATGGGTGCCAGATATGGGTGTTGGGGAGGGTGTGCTGATATTATTATTTTACAGCAAAAGGTTGTGTGATTTTGTTTCTGAAAAATCTAGCCTTAAAATTGTTATGAAAGAGGTTGAAAAAATGGGCAGGAACAGAATCACAAGGAAAATTTTTGGGGCTCTGAAGTATGATGATGGGGATTATAATTCTAAAATGATTAGTGCGTTGATTAAAACCCTGCAGTCAATAATATCGTGAATGCTGAGTTCAATTTTCAATCCTAAAAACCTTTCTTCTTGGGTGCTGTGAAATAAAAATTGCCTTTCTCCTTTACTCCTTTTATTTTCAACGAAGTTTTGCTCCCTACTTTGTACAATGCAATGTTGCTCACACTTTGATGCAAGCGGGAGTAAATTTTTCAACCTATCCTATTTTTTCTTACCAGCTTGTATACTGACAAATTTCATTTAATATGATTCGCAAGAGAGAAAAAAAAACACGTTGATGCTAAAAGGGCCAGGCATTTTTATTTTATGTATAAATTTGGTTCTTTTCGGTATGATGTAAATTAATTTTAGTAGATTTTATGGTTAGTAACAAAAAAATAAATCAATTTTTGGAGTTGGGTGCTACATTTTTTCCTTGATTTTTTTTAACTTTTTTGTATTGATTAATATAAATATAGTTCTTCTCTTGCGATATTTCTTATATCCATAATACTTTTTGCCATACGTGTGATATCATCTCAATCAAATAAGTTACGACCAAACAAAAACTACACGTCACAATTACTTGGAGAATGAAATGCCAATAATGTATGATATTAAATTTATGGTAAGAATATATAGTTCTCGTAAATTTTCTTCCTCACTAAACAGATTATCGTTGATTTTATTTTATTTTTTTCCTGTCTTTTTTGTGAGGAGACTGGATACGACCTTTTCAGTCCATAGGATTTTAATCATATGATAGATACTTAAGCTGCATCTATTAACAAAGCTGGCATAAAGTACAACGATGGATAGTTTTTTTTCTTTTTAACACATAGAACATTTGATAATAATCTATGCACTTCCTTGCTTCGGTCTTTCCAATCTTAAAGAAAACCGTGGATAATGCTCATCTACTCATCGATAGAAGGTGAAAAAGAAAAGTGAAAAAGAAAAGTGAAAAATGATAAATGTAACAGGTTATATAATGTGATAGAAGAGAGAGACAGAAACTAAGAATATTGAATATTATTATATGTAAAATCCTTTGAACAACAACAATCAACCACATGATTCATTTTCCTTTTAACTAACTGGTAAGTGTCCCTCATATATCAGTTTATCCTTTTCCTGTTAGAGCTCTGAACTCCAGAGTCCTAAAATTTTACCACGAGATTAATTTTTAACATTGACACTGTGAGTAGTGTTATTGCTGTAAAATGGTACAAGCCTTACCCTACGGAAGTAGGGACAGTCAAAATAATAGGCTCGATGTCTTTCGCTAAAGTAGCAGCTTTGCTCTCATTTGTTAATCTCAGCATGTGGTCCAAAATACAGATAACGATACCACAAGGATAGCAACGACAAGGAGGAAGCATCATATTTATTGTCTTAAGTCTATTTAATATTTTCTCCTCATTCGCCCCTCGCTTCTCAAGAACTCTCTCAATTTATATAATCATTATTAATAACTTCGGTTCTCTAGAAGAGGCCCGTGGATAAAACAAAAAAATAAAAAATATGATAGAATTTAAAATCAATAAATTATCCGCATCAAGAACAGCGCTTGTTGGTATTTTACAACAGGACCAGGATCTCAAGTTAAGACTGAAATACCCACGTATCTCCAGACATCAGTAATTATCTTTCACATGCAGAGAACTTTCAAGACTATAACGCTTTGACAAATCGCATAAACAATTTCTATATACTTTTTCTCCAAATAAATATCTGTCTGAGCACATGACTACATTATATACTCGTCTACAAATCCCCTTTGCTATCTACTATTACACATTGGCATTCTGCACAGGGGAGAGATCAGGATGTCAAATTCGTATCTAAACTACATGGTCCAACTCCATATTTCTGCTTTTACCTAAGAATAAGTCATGCTGTTTCTTACGCCATAAGGAATTTTCCTTCGCCTCTCTCTAGGCTCAATTCCTTCTAACTATCTCTTCATATCATTAACCACGATCGCCCTTGAGACTAACTGTTAGGCTGAGAACTATCATTTAAAAGATGATGATTAGTTTGCTCGTGTTATTACTTCCCACCACTGATGTGATTAATTCAGTGACTGTCCTGCGGCTGCACCACTAGCAAATTTGATCTACCACTGCAAGGAGCGAGCCCTACGGAGTATACACGGAGGCCTTTGTTTCTGCGCTATAGGGAGTACTTTTTCCATTAGCTGCCCAAAAACGCCAAGGTAATCCAATTATTTTCTATTAGCTAACATCTACTCTATAAATCCACACTTTATTATAGTCATAAAATAGATAAATATTCAATGCTAAAAAGCTTCATGAAACAACACAACTAGGTCTAATACCATTATTCTTGGAAAACTAGTCTTTTGCATCTCTCTTAAATCATTCAAGATGAGCACTATTGATAAAAAAAAAAAAGAAAAAGCAGTATGAGGACTGGTTAATTTGCCAATATCTCATATCACATACGAGCATCCTTCAAATTCCAATGAAACATGCGTGTATTCATGATTAACTACAAGTTATGTTATCATAGACAAGATATCAAGAAGAAATTTTTTTACCAATAACATTATGACAGCAGCAACTAGCAAGCAACCTGTAACCTTCACATAGAGTATCAACTGGGAAAGAATTTCTTCAAAGCAATATGCAAATTATCATCGTAAACATTTTCACTAAAAAGGTCCAATGCTAACTAAGTTTTTAGAACAAACCAGTACCTGCTTGTACCTCTCTTTTTTCCTCTCGGCCTGCACAAGAATATGTTCAGTAAGAGATTAGAGGGTAAGAATACATAATAAACTCTAAAGCTAGAAAGGAAGAAGGCAACAAGGAAATACAGTTCAAAATGTGGGCTGTTAGCAACCCAAAATTCTTGAAGAAACATTCCATATTTATACATGCTAGCAGTGAAAACAAGAACCGTAGCATGCGTTGAGAGAATAGAAATCAGAAGTTCATGGCTCAGGTATAGATAGAGACTGAATAAATTAGGCAGAAATAAACATTTTTCCATCCCAACAAAGGCTTTCTTTCTTGGTAGAGGACAGACTCAACACTATAGCATGAAGATTATGCACAGACCCAATTCTGTGAATTTTAACCACCCTTGTACCCTTCCCCCACAACTGGAAAAATGCAGTGTCATTGCCCACATAACACTAATTTCAGTGAACAATTCACGAGGGAAACATTGATATTTTCACACAAAAAAAAAATAGTACAAGCATTTTCAACAAAAAAAGTGGTGATAGGTTAACCAAATTTTATTTATTATTAACATCAAACATATCACATTTTGTATATCCATCTCAAAAACATAATAAGACATTGTCTAAAAATATAAAAGAGAGGGTAAAAGTGATTACAGATAAAAAATTGTTACAGCATTAAAGAAATTAGAAGCACAACGGCTCAGACATTTTACTTCAATGATCAGACAACCCCAACTACAAATACCCATGGCTTTACATTTACTACAACCAGATTTCAAGAATCAAGACAGGTTTACGCTTAGGCAAGGATGGCTACACGTGTAATTAAATGAGAAATTGAGAATAACTGTGTGAACCCATTTATGACGAGAGCAAGAGAAAAATATGACTTGCAAACGTTGTTACGAAAGCAAAGCCAATCAATACAATCCCAAACAGCAGGGTAATGAAATCGTGTCAGGGAACAAGGCCAGGCCAAAAATCCAATCAATGACCAGCCAGATCAAACGAAAAACCGAAAAGTCAGCACTGGAAGGGTTTCAACTTTCAAGTTCAACACACAGCAAAACTTATTGTCTCCTGCAATGATTACAAAAAACAAGTAGGATGGCTAATGGAAACTGAAAGTATCCTCGGTACAAAACTTTACAAAACTTTAAAACACATGAAAACCAAAGGCACCTTTTCCTTCAAGAGCTTGTCGTTTTCCTCCTCTAGTTTCACCGCCAAAGACTCCAATTCCACTTGGTAAGCCTGGAATAGCGAAATTCACATCACAACCAACAAAGACAAGTCAACTCCACCGAAACAAACACACAGATATCATATCCACATCGCTATAGATACCTGCTTGCGTTCCCGGGACCTAGCAGCAGATTCTCTGTTTTTTATCATTCTCCTCTGTCTCTGTTGCGCGGCCTTATCCAGCTGTTCCAAAACGGGGCGCGCTCTCTTTCCTCTCCCGCCTTCAACCACCTCCACGCCGTTCCCGAACCCTATGACGGAGCCTTCCACTCCGTCTTGAAACGGCGTCGTGGCGGAGAGGGGGTCGAAGGCGAAGACGCCGCTGCCTAGCCTCTCGGTAAGGGGCATTGGCATCTTGATGTCGCAGTCAACGTCGTCGTTGTCGTCTCCGTCGACGGCGCCGGCCTTGGCGAGGAAGTCCTCGAGAGTCATCATCTCATCGTCGGGAGCCTCCTCCTTACATTCGCGGCGGTCGCCGGCCACGATCTCTCGCCAGACGTCGTCGACGGTTTTGGGGGCGGCAGTGATAGCAGCGTCGGAGATGGGGATGAAGTTGGTGGTGGTGAATTGAGGGGTGGGAGAAGGTGAGGAAGACTCGGACTTTCGTGAATCCGCCATTAACTTGGAGGAGGCCATAAATCAATCATTCAGTGTCTGTGTGTCTCTCCCTTAGGGTTTGGAGTTTGGGTTTTTGGGATTTGTGATTTGGAAATGTAGATGTTAGAGAGTGGAAGCTGCAAAATAGAAACCTCCAATGCCTTGTCGAGGCTGTTTCTGTTTTCTCTTTTTCTATTATTATATCCTTCTTATACCATTTTATTTATCTATCTAACAACAATAACATCTTATTATCATCACACTCTCTCACTTTTAGTTTAAGAGAACTATTTTTTATTCCTTAAGCTCATAATTAGATAAAAATAATTTAACTGGATTTAACCACTTATAAGATAATAAGATATACTTTAGGTGTATTTCTTTAAAAATTGTGATTATTATAACCTGTTAACTTAAATGGTAATCAAATTACATATATCTGTATATATTTTAAAGAACGTATTATATCAATTTGATGTATGCGAATGGAGTATAAAAAATAAATCATTATATAAATTTTTACATTATGATATGTCAAATATCATTTTTTGAGAATAATATTTTATTAAAAACTACTAAATATATAATATTTTGTATAACTTTAGTTTAAGTTAAACGTGAGTTAAAATTTTATATCATATAAAAATAAAATAATTGAATAACATATAAATAAAAGATTTAATAAAATAAAAATAGAAAAACATTTATTTATATATGTATATTTAATTTGTGATATATTAATAAATATTTTTTATAATTATCCAAGACTTATCTACCTCTTACACTGTCCACACCGAGAAACGAAAAAGTTACACGAATACATGGTTCCTGATATAACATAACCTGTATAGTATATATCATATGTGATTTCCTTTTCAATAGTCAGAAAGTTACGAAAGAGCACCATTTTTTTAAGGAGAGGATATGCGTGGATGAAAACATTTGGCATGAGGGAAATGAGTGAATGTATGTATGTATATTCCAGGTGCATTGAATTAGATAAGCCTAAAACCCCTTTCTCAGAAATTGAACTTTGCACGCAGCCACGTATGCATTTTATTAAGGAACTACAACAGTTGAGTATCTTTCTGCACAAGACCCCCCAAAAGTTTGATTCTAATTTTATGCATCACTCATTGTTATGTCGTTTATTGATTGGTGATGCTAACTGGTTTCTATACGTGGAGCCTCCAACTCTCATCTACCCTACGCGTGTAATGCATCTATTATTATCTCTCTCTTCTCTTCTTAACTTTGAAAATAGACAGATTCTACCTAAATACACCCTTAATATACGAAATAATTTATTTAAAATACACGGCTTCTGTTACTAATTACAATTTAACTAATAATTATCAATTGAAATAATGATCCCTTCTCGCATGTCATTAGAGCAAAGATTTGGCAATGTTAGCGTAGTAGACTATATATTTCAGAATGACAACTACTTAACGTAACAACATAGTATTGTTTCTGTTTCTTTTCCACTTTGAGAATGTTCAGATTGATACCTAATCAAGCAAGTTGTTGGTTTCTCAAAACTGGCTAGGTTTATGCTTATACACCGCGACTCAATTTATTTGTACGCATGTCTCTTTCAGTGGGCTAAGGCATAACAGCAAACCATGACTAGGTGTCCATATATGCCTACAATAAGGACAATAAGGATGAGATCGGTTAAGGGATATTTTAACCCAAAATTAAGGAATAATCTAATGATTGAAGATTAACGATGACAAGTGTTGACAAGGATGTGTTACTCAACAGTATATATTTGAGCCTTTTCTTCTTGAAGCTAATTATGTGTGCATGGAAAAATAACAAGACTATAAAAGGTTCGAGAAGTCTTGTGTGCAGTGATTAAGTTAATTTGAGGCTGAGATTTGCTAATAACTGGAGATGGGCCATGCATCAATTAGCAGGTAAACTAAACAGTATAGTTTTTATTTTATGTTCTCATGTATACATAGAACAAATCCGAAACCAGAAACATAGTTTACTATAGTAGCAATGCTATAAATTTCGCATTTATTAATTAACCTTTGCTTCAAATATATATTCAAGTGTATTTTATGTTATAACACATCTAATTTAGTCATATAAAATAACTTGAAGGGTGTAAAATATTTAATGCACTTTCTTAGATAGAAATATCTCAGCTTGCATGATACATGGTAGGATAGAATGGTGTAGCCTTGCGAAATTAGGTAATTAAAATGAAGACAAAACCAAGGAGATGGAAATAATTAGAAAAGGGATATCTCCAGCAATTTCAGCCTTAAGCTTGCAGACAACTTGGCAAAGAAATTATTATCTCTGTATTTGTGGATGAGATTAGAGGATTCCAATATCAGTGAGAATGCTTAAACTTGAATCCTTGAAATTAACAACAGTGATAGAGGCTTTATAAGCACATTAAATTTAAATATTATCAACTTCGATACACAAGCTGCTAGGATTCTGATCATTAGCATTCTATGGATATTCTTTGTTATATAATTAGGGCTACAATTTTCAGGGATATTGAAATTATATGATGGCAAGGTTTTCCAACTATAGTGATTGAGAGACAAGTTTGTTCGTATTAGTTAACTTTGTTCGCTTTTCATTGATTATCAAGTTTTCCTTAGGATCAAAAAACCAAGATGTCGCCAAAATTAAGAGCTTGGAAAACTCAAGGTATGTTTTTACGACTTCAGCCTTATTTTTTTCATCTGGCTTCTCTATTTCTTTCAAACCCATGGAAATCTAAAGCAACATGATTCATGCTGTTAATTTTGTCATAACTGTGAAAAAGATGAATGGTTACGAGGAAAAAGCTTGAGATTTATTGTTTGTCAAATTTCACATTTTCCTTCTTCTTCACGCAATCCTATATTTAAGAATGTAAATTTAACTGATCAGTCTTTGTTTGCCAAGCATCAAATTTCTTTATGTTTACCACTCCTCACGAGCATTCTGATTCTTGCATTAATTCTGCCAAGTTCCAAGTCTAAACCACATGTATGCATGCTGATCGAGTACTTAATTTCCTAAACCATGTGGCAAGTCTTTCCTTTAATTTATACCATACTCCTTGCCAGGGGGAACTATTTTCTTTAATATCACATTTTAACATTTGAATGCTATTTTATTTTTCTTACAGATGTGAAGGAATGCAGAGAATCCCCGAAAAACATAAACTTCCTTGATGAGTACCATAGGGCACTAAGGACAAAACCCTATGCTGATTTCTACAATAAAGTTCAATTACTTGTAAACCAGCCTTCCATTAAATACAACCATAGCAGTTTTTCAGAAGTCCTCCTTGAACCTTGCCAAGAAACTATATCTTCCATTGTTGATTCAGCAACCCTTTCAAAGACATCAAAACTCAAAAACCTTATGCTTAGTTACTTTGACATCAGTGCAGAGGCTTCACACATTTGCAGTCATCTTCTCAAAAGCATCAACCAAGTCCACTCGAATTATCAGTTCATGCAAAGAGTTCTAGATATTAAGGATGGTGACTCTTCTGAAACTTTTGAAGCAGTCATCTTCGAGCTAAACTCATTCACCTACTCAAATGACCCGTTTTCTAACCTTAAAAACCATGACTTCAAGCTCATTAATGATAAGAACTCATCAGTTTTGTGTCATCTAAAGTCAATGAGAAAAAGGGTGGGAAGGAAAATTAAGCTTATGAAGTTTTTGATGAAGACATCTTGGGTTTGTGTCACAACAGCTTGTAGCTTAGTGGCAATCACAGCCATGCTTATAGCAACACATACTCTGACAGCAGTAATCTTGGGGCCAGCAATTCTCAGCTTCCCATTTAAGCATCTTAAGAGGAAGCTTAGAGCCTATAAATTTTCAAGGAAAGGGTCTCTTAGTAAAGTTTATGACCAGCTTGACATAGCAGCCAAAGGGACTTATATATTGAATAGAGACTTTGACACAATGAGTAGACTTATGGCTCGGCTTCATGATGAAATTGAGCATAACAGGGCAATGGTGCAATTCTGTTTGGACAGAAAAGAGGACAAATTCTCTTTGCAGGTATTGAAGGAGCTTAAGAAAAATGATGTAGGGTTCAGGAAACAAGTGGAAGAACTTGAAGAACATGTGTACTTGTGCCTTGTAACAATAAACCAGGCAAGGGCCTTGGTCATTAAGGAAATGAAAAGATCAGTATGATGTAATGTAGATAATTGATAAAGGATGGGAAATGTGTACTTACGAACTGAGATGATAAATCAAATGTAAATTACTGTTAAAAGTGGTTGAGAGTAGTTACTTAAGTTATTTTCTCTTTTGGTGATTTTAGTTACCAATTTGGATTTGAAAGGTTAAAGAGATCATTAAGAGGATGAATTAGGAGGGATAAAGTTGTTTGGTCTAAACGGTATCTCTATTGAAGTTTGGAAGTAGTGTCAGACAACAATGTTTTATTTGGCTCCTCAAACAAGATTGTCATTTAACTCTTATTGAACTTGTTGGGATTTATTTGTGACCGAAAATGTCTACCACACTCAAAGACATGTATACCACATTTCCTCAATTATAGTACATGATTGTAAATATTAAACATTAAAATAATATCACGAGAAAAAAAAAAGTGTAAATAAATAAGTATTAATATTAAGATCAATATATGATTACACAATAAACATAAAGAGTTTTGTTCCCTTGAATACATTTACTTGTATAAAGCAATATAATTGGTAAAAATGTCTTCCTTTTAACTTTGTACCCGATTCTACTAGGTTGTTATTTGTTAACCCACTTTTGTTATGTTTCTGACAATAAAATAATGACAAAAAAAAAAAGACGATGAGAAAAATCTATGTCCATAGCCAACTACTAGCAAAACTCATTGATTTCTGTACTACATCAAGCAGTGGAAGTGTGAAGGATCAATGTATTTAAAGACTTAATAATATTTTATTATTTTAATTCAATATTATATTAATAAATTATTAAAATAGGTAAATAAATACATATTAAACATAAAAGATAATTAAGTCAATAATAAATTGGAAGATATATCGTAATAGTATTTTTCGCGTTAAGAAAGAGAAAATATAAGAATTAAAATTCATTTCACAAAAAATTACAGATTTTACACGCTATTTTCGTAAATTTAAAGTTTTTTTAAAACAAAAGAACTAATTTGAAAGTGTGTACTATAAAAATGAGTTGATAAAAACTTTTTAATTTAAAAATAATATTAATATTATTAAGTTGACCATAAGTCGTATTTCCATTGCAATGGTAGTAGCATTGGAGCTGGGAATAGCTCTTAGTTTGGGGTTTTTGCGTTGAAGCTTCTCCTCGTGACGAACGTGAACTACACCATGAGTTGACACCTTAAAGGAAGAACTGGGTTCGAAAAGGGTTTGAACTTTAGGTTTTACCGAACGTTCTCTGTGCTTTGATGACTGGTGGGTCTGTGTGCCAACTGTTTTTTCGTTACAAAACCTTTCGACTATTAAATTTCTCCTTCGCTCGTTGAAGGCCCACTTCCCACGTGTTTAGCATGGCTACCTGTGCTTTATTTCAACTCTTCAGTACCCGATTCCCAAAAACCGTTTCTTTTTGCTGCTCCTTCTGTTTGCAACCCGTAATGGACTGATAAACTCTCGTTCTGATGATGGGCAGTAATGAGATTGAATGTTTGTCCCAAGACGTGTCGGAAGGGGGTTTCGATGGTCGGCATAAGAAAGATCTCAAGCAAATGGAGATATCATCTCAGGCTGAGATTGTGAAGTTCGGTGGAGTTTCTTCGGAGGACGACGAGTCGGTGCAAGTTTCTCCTTCATCACAAAGAGGTTTGTACTCAATAGTTCTGTCTAAATCAGTTTCTTCTGTTAAGCAATTGATTGTTATGACTGTCAAATAGGCATTGCTTTAGGTTTGCTGTGCTGTGTTAATAGTGAAGTTATCTTCACTGTGTTAAGTATGTATTGCCTTATTGGGTTTGTTGTTGTCAGATTAATGCCTTTTTGTTTGGTCTATTTTCCCCCCCTTTTTGAGCATGTGGGAGTAGGGTTTATCTTGCTTTGGGATTTAACTCAAAGGGAATGAGCTCCAGCACTGTATAATTCTATAAAATCTTGTGAATTTAGTTGCCTTGTCTTCTTGAGTGAGGAAGGAAGAAGGGAAGATTCATATGTAGATAATAAATATTTCCTAGCTATACAATATAAATGCCTTGGAGAAAAATAAATGTTACTTCATTGGACCTCTTGTTCAAAAGCTTTTATGCGGTTGTTTTTGTTGTTTCTTGAGTCTAAACTACTTGTCTTCTGTGTAAGGCCTTATCCAGATTGTCACTTTCATCCAGATTGTCACTTTCATATTTATGAAATATGTAGTTTCCATTGTATTTTAGTTTCTGTAGAGATTTCCAAGCTCAAATAGCTAGTGACAGGTTAGTTACGGTAAATAGTTAGTTAGTTAGAGAGGGTGGAAGGAGAGGGTTAGAAAGGAGTGGTAGCATTCTTTTTTGTATCAAATGAGAACAGCATTAGCTTTTTTATAGAAAGGACAAACATTTTGTAAAAGAGAGATTCTTGGAGGAGAGATCTTTCTCTTTTTTCTGTTCATTTTCAATCAGGAAATAAAAGAATGCTTTTCTTTTCTCTGTTTTCGTATTCTGGGCTCCTAGCACTTTCACGAGTTTAAATATAAAGTAGAGAATTCCATTGAAATTAGTTTCAACCTCCATAACTTTATTTCCTTCGAAAATAATTGTTTGCTCACCTCCTACCTTGGTCACAATTGTTTTTAGTCTTGTCCTCATGGACTGCTGTTACTAACTTGCTTCTGTTAGATGATTAATTTTATGTCTTGTATGTCCAATTCTGTTCGCAAAGAAGGTTTGGAACATTGCATCACAGCCCCTGTTGGAGCAGAAAGGAACCCACTTATAGTTGATGACGGGATTATGATTTCTAGATCAATGACAGAAAAGAGGGGATTTCCTAGGCGGGACACTATATTGGACAGGCTGTCTGAGCGGGCAAAGGTATTGCAAGTATTACTGTATGTGGATGAACTTAAATTTCAAGCTTGTGTGTGCATATTTTTATTCTTGTTTTAGTTTCATCCGAAAAGCCGATATTTTCTGGTCAACCTTGTTTGAAAGATGCAATGCAAATCTCAAAACAGTTTTATTACTTCTTGTGTGTGTTGGATATATCTTGTGATTTCTTGACACATGGTTGGTATTTGAAAAATATGGTTACACAATGCCTTTGTACCTTTGTTCTTGAAATGGTTGTCTGTATTAGTCATTTATGTGTTAGAGTTTCCAAATTATTTGCATGTTCATGACACTTTCTTGTTTTGCTACTCAGCAACTGATTACTAACCTAGTGAAGATACAAAATGATGGGACTGTTGAAGTTGATCTAGAAAGGAGTGCGTCTGTTGCTCCAGAATTGTTGGAGCTCCAATCTTTTGAAGAGTCAACAGTGAGTGAAGGTCTTGGTTCAGAATCAAAAAAACATGTTCCACGGTTACAAATTGTCATACTTGTGGTTGGAACAAGAGGCGACGTACAACCTTTTCTGGCCATTGCAAAGAAACTTCAGGCATGTTTGGATATTTTCATTCAATTCATTTTGATGCATATCAGCACGTGAAAATTGCCTTAAATCATTATAATCTTTGTTATTGCTTTCTTGCATATCTTATGGTGTAGAACTCCATAATATCTTGACATTTACTTCAATATATGAGCCTAAAATGAGAATTTGACATTACTTTTCATGGAAATCAGATCAATATAGATTTCCTCTTATTTGTTTTGTTCTGAAAGGCTTTATACTGTTTTTAATTATCATATTGGCATTGGTGATTACAACTTGTCATTGAAATTCTAAATAAGATTTCTAATATTTGGGAACGAATTATTCTGGTCTCCTATAGTGTTAATTGACTTTAAGTTTAAACTCCCTAAGTTTTTCCAAATTATCTGATTGCTGTCACATATTTGCCTAGCTGATCTATCTGAAAGTATGCAATATCATGGTTTCTAACTACTGTTGATGTATTGTGTGTCCCAGACAGTCAGTTTTGTTGCATTTACTCTTTGTTTCATAGATGAACTAATATTTACTTGCAGGAGTATGGTCATCATGTTAGGCTGGCAACTCATGCTAATTTCAAAACATTTGTAAAGTCAGCTGGCGTAGATTTCTATCCTCTGGGTGGTGATCCTCGTGTATTGGCAGGATGTAAGAGATCCATTTTTAATACTTTCTATTCTTTTTTAAAAAACTTCAATCCCAAAATGTCACAGCTACAGTTAATTCATATATAGTAATTCTTTTACTCAGTCATATGAAATAGCAAACTTTAAGGTAATTAAAAATTGTTAAAAATATTCTCATTTCATTCTCCAATGGCTAAGCATATGCAAAACGTTCTTATTTCTCCATTGTATATCAAGCTAACTTAGGCAATGATAAGCAACCAAACACTTGGGAACCTATCCTTGAAAGCTAGCTATTCAGAGGGGAGAACCAAACACTTAAGTATTCCACCAAATATCCCATACCACTCCATGTGGGACTTAGGCACCATATAATACCCAAATATCTTTCGGGAAATGACTATGATCTTTCAAGCTTTGACTCTGTTCTCCTCATGGCTCAGTCTCTCCTATTTTTGTTTTTGAAAAATGTTGAAACAATGCATACTTTTGTTTTAATCTTATTCTGTTGTTACTCTTATTCACTATATACTGATATACTAAATGAGATATTTGAATAATAGATATGGCTAGGAATAAAGGTTTAATCCCTTCTGGAACCGCTGAGATATCTGTCCAAAGAAAGCAGCTGAAGGCCATCATTGATTCCCTTCCTCCAGCATGCACAGCACCTGATATGGAAACTGGTGTTTCTTTCAGAGCTCAAGCTATTATTGCCAATCCTCCTGCTTATGGTGAGTGGTTAGTACTCGAGAGATTAGTGTAGAATTTGTATTTCTCCATTTCATAACTTACGATTTATTCTTGTTTATGCTTTAATTATCCTTAGTTCTGTTATCAAAACACGATTATCATATGTGATATGCAAGTATGACATTTGGTGATTCTATCGTCAGTCAAGAGACCTCTCTCTGTGCCTGTTCAGTAGAAAATACTTCGTCTACCCGGATGAAAGTTAAACAATATTTATGGTCTTCATATAGTAATGTTATATTGCTAGACCTGATTTTAATATTACTAGACCTATTCGAATGGTTGATTCTGATGTTTGAATCAGACATGAGTATTTGGCATTGACAGATTGAAGTGCATCAGCATTTTGCACATATACATGGAATTAATTTATATGCTCTTAAACATAAATCGGGGTTGGGCTTATCTCCTTTGGTCAGGAGCATAAACTGATAAGTAGAAATAAAGAAAAATTAAGCTATTTCAGTTTTTTTCTTTCAAATACTTGTTATGTGAATACCACAAACAGATAGTGTTAACCACGTACTGGAAAAAGGGAAAAAATATAAAAGAAATAGTGGGAATACAAGAGTAACTACTGACATTGAAGAGTGAGAATTCAGGGGCTTTTCACGTTTAAAGCCTGAAGGATAATGGGTTTTCTTTAGAATTTGTTTACCAAGTCCATAAGACTGTTATTGAATTCTGTAATTTTTTTAAGAAAAAATCTTTTCATTTTAGCAGAACATTTTTATTTGTTTATCACTTCGATATTTGCAAATTTGTCTGGACTTACACATGTTTATTTTTAGAATAAAATAGATATATTATATCTTGTGATCCCTGTTTGCAGGACATGTACATGTTGCTGAAGCCCTTGGGGTACCCCTCCATATCTTCTTCACAATGCCGTGGACGTGAGTTTTAATTGTTATAATAAAAACTGTGACTTTTATGTTAGGAAGATAAAGTTTCATAACAGGATATAAATAATTTTCTAATTCTTGAATTGGTTTTTATAGATCATATAGTACAGAAGTGTTTTAATTAAAACCATTAACATCTGTATTTTCAAATATTCCGATAAATGTGACATTCTTTTAGCATCCCTTCTCAATTCATTCTTTGAATATTTGAGGTCACTCAATATGCAGGCCAACATATCAGTTCCCCCACCCTTTGGTACGTGTTCCTCAAAGTGCTGGTTACTGGGTATGTCCTTTGCTGACAATATATAATCTGATTTTGGTAATTTTATAAATATTTGCTGGATTACCTTACCACCGATATACCTGTTTCAATATTTACTTGCCATCTCCAGCTGTCCTATATAATTGTGGATCTGCTGATATGGTGGGGAATGCGGACAATTATCAATAACTTCAGGAAAACAACGTTGAATCTTGCTCCTATTGCATACTTCAGTATGTATCGTGGATCAATATCTCACTTACCGACTAGCTATATGTGGAGTCCTCATGTTGTTCCAAAACCAAGTGGTATGGACAAGGATTACATTTTTAGTCACATCATCTGATGACCTTGTCAAACTTTTTTTAAATGAGTGATCATTTTAAGTCATTAATGTAGCAAATAAATAGCTGTTACTAGAGAACTGAACACACAGTAACTGTTGACTTGGATTTTGAATGTATATTATGAAGTTATCTATTGAAATTTAATTACTGAATGGGTTTTATCATATTATATATGAATTGATAAAGGAAGACATTTGTAAATTTCTTTGGTCCAAATCAGATTCCAATTAATTTTTATCCAAGTTTAAGCATTAAAGAGACTTCACATGTATCAAGTATAAACTATAAAGTACAATCAACGTTTTGTGTTAATAATATTATTATTTGTAAATGTTAAGAGATAAAAAAAATCATTGGTGAGCCTCCACTTATCGTCTTAAGCTTTTTCAATAAATGATTCTTGACTAGTAGAGCCACCTTACATGCTTGGTAGACATATTTTGCTTGGAGTCCCAAATTTATTACTAGCACTAATAACATTTTACAAATTTGCAGACTGGGGCCCTTTAGTTGATGTTGTTGGTTATTGTTTCTTGAGCCTTGCATCAAAGTATCAACCTCAGGAAGATTTTGTCCAATGGATTCAAAAAGGGCCACCTCCTTTATATTTTGGGTTCGGGAGCATGGTATGGTAATTTCACTTGAATTACAAGTCATTATTTTCATGAATTATCTCTAATAATGAGCTTCTTTATTTATTGATTTTAAATATCAAATTACCAATTTAGTTGTATCTCGATGTCACTATTCCCTGAAATTAACGGAAACTCAAATAAGTTTTTAAAATATTTTAGAATTTCATTTAAGTCTCTAAAGTTAACTCCTTCATTTTCACATAAGTCACCTCCTTCCTAAACATATGTTAATATTATCACCTAAGTCGCCCGACCAGGGACCAAAAATGAAAAAAAAAAAAAAAAAGGATTAATTTTAGGGACTTAAATGAAACCTGATAAAATTCCAACGACGGATTTGAATTAATTTTAGCTTCATGGACTAATATGACATATAGAAACAATTTCAGGACAAAGTTGTTCATTCACTCATTGACTTCTCTGTTTGGATTTATGGATTCTAATACCACTACAAGTCTTAGTATTTATGACATACTTGGATGATGAAAACTTTACTTCAAGTAAATGAAACATGATGTTTCATGCAAGGACATAGATAGGTTACTTTTTCCTTCCAAGACATGACAAATTTGATGCCTGAGAATGGTACAATCTATTTTTGTACATTGCGCATTTGGATTGTGTTGTGCCTTGATTATTCATTAGATAATCTATCAATCACACATTGGGCAGAATATAAAGGGTACTAAAAATTCTCAATATTCATATTCAATAGAGGCTGAATTCTGGAATTCCTTTGATAATCTGCCTTGCAGGTAAACAATTCCAAGATAAGCAACCCAAACTTGTGGATCAAAAAGTTGTAATCTAGAATTGAATAAAAAGTTCTACTTCAATTCTCCAATCTACTAATAGGATATCCAAAGATCCTAATCACTAAATCTTATTCTCAAGCAATGTTGTTAAATGGCGTTCATGATGATGCCATTGGGAATGACAAGCGTGGCAGGCGTTGAATGGTGACTGCCATACTCATGGTTCCTAATAATTCCAAAATTTTAATTAAATATTAACAGCAATTAAATATTATAGTTAATCCCTAAATCCTGTTTTTTTAATGTTAATTAAAAAACTTGTGGTGCCGTTATTTAATTTTTAATTGCTGTTTTTTAATTATTATAAATACCTGAATGCACAAACATAAATCCTAATTCCCTGTTTCTATAGTTGAAGAACACTTTTCCTTGGGCTTATAGGATTAATTCATTTGGTGTGTAGAGAAAATATGACACTACTTATCATGATCCTGACCTTTCTGAACTAGTTGATCCACAGATATGACTCTGGTATCGATAATTTCCTTTAATTATTTTCTTGACCATCCGTAAAGGCACACTGAGATTGTGTACATGTCATATGAAGAGGCGTTATAGTTATCGTAAGAACCGGTGCGAATGTGCAATTTACATATTTTCATCAATAACTTTCAGCAATACTCCTAAGCTCATGAACTTTACATTGTAGGACTATAAGAAAATTTTTTAAATCCTCTAAAAAAATGTTTTCTTTTTCAGCCTCTTGAAGATCCTAAAGGAACTACCGATGTTATATTGGAGGCACTAAAAGATACAGAACAGCGGGGAATTATTGACCGGGGTTGGGGCAATCTAGGGAATTGTAAGTATTTTATTCCAATTTTGTTTTGTACCTATTTGGTTCCTTTTTTTAAAATACTTATTGCAGTTGAGGAAGTAATAATTAATTTTTGGTTTAACGTTCTGTTATTTGTTTGTCAGTCCAATGAATGAGTAAAACTATGTTCCTTATTACCAAGTTTAACCTTATGACCTCATCCAAGTTGTCCAAACCCCTCCCCACTAGCACCTTCCTAATGGCGATGTGTTTTGTTAAACTTAGTTCTAATTAGTTTTTACGAATTTGCGTACATGAATATACCTGAGATATTTGCATTTTATAGTTGTCTAATAGATTTTCTCATTCTGCTATGTCACACTTTTTTTCTTTGAAGATCAAGAGATTCTAATGGATGTTTTTTATAAAACATGTGATTCTACAAACTGAAGAGGTCTGTTTCCAGCCTTTAGAAGGGTATATAAAAATAAATTAGTGATATGAAATATTATAGAAATAGTTCTCATTTTTAGGAAGAGTTATGTATTTTTTACTCATGTCCTGGTTGGCAAACATAATTTTGCTTTATAGGAGCTAAGGTTCTCTTTGATAGAGAAGGGAAAAATAAAGTGAATGGGAATAAAAATAGAGTTGAAATAAGTGAAAAATAAAATAGAAACTATAGCTGTTTGGTGAAAGAGAAATAAGAAAGAGATGAAAATAGAGATAAAGATGATTGGACATAATGAGAAATGGTATAGTGGGTCCCACTATTTTGAAACTATTTCTACTCTTTCTTTGACACTAATCAACACATTAATTTCATCCTTTCTCCCCCTTCCGTTTCTTCTCAACTGAACATTATTTAATAATTTTAAGAAGGATGAGCAGAATGAACAACTAAAGGCTATAACACTGCCAATTGGCAAGTAACCTAGACATTGAATATTTCAGTTTATTTTCATATGCTTTAATGTCTAACCCCAGTGTATCTAAGACTAAGACATGCCTCAAAATTTCCTTTAATATTATCAATATTTTGTCCATTAATAACTTGATTCAGTGAAAACTTTGAAGAATAGATACTTTTTCTCGTGACATGTTTTGTGATATGCTTTCAGAAAATTATACATTTTGTTCAATGCATTTTAGGTGACATCGGTTTCATTTGCATTTTGTTTTTCACTATGCAGTGGCAGAACTTTCTGACAACGTTTTCCTTCTAGAGGAATGTCCTCACGATTGGCTGTTTCCTCAATGTTCTGCTGTGGTGAGTTTGAATTTATCTTGTTGATTTATTTAGCAAAGCAAGAAAATGGTTTGATGTTTGTCGGAGTGTTTACTTAATGCTAGTTTAAGCCTTTTTTACTATTTGATTCTTAATTTCACATTTCAAATTTTAGCTTTGAAAAGTTTTTCGAAGAGAAAAACTAAGAGGAAGAGGGGGGCAAAGGGTTGATGGAGAATATTTTGGCATGATATAACTGGAAGATATTTTGGCCCAAATTTGCAGGTGCATCATGGTGGAGCTGGAACCACGGCTACAGGCTTAAAAGCTGGGGTAATTAATGTTAAATAGTTTCTTAGATGTTTTTCTTTTACATAATCCAAGGATTCTTTTGAATTTCTCAGAATTTAATGACATAACATAATTCTGGTGCTTTTAAAATTTAAAAAAAATCACTTTGTTGCTTCTTTTTTTGTTTTTTGTCTTAATATGAATATCATACTTGCAGTGTCCAACAACCATAGTCCCGTTCTTTGGAGACCAGTTCTTTTGGGGAGAGAGAATATATCAGAAAGAATTGGGACCCGCTCCAATACCAGTATCTCAGCTCAACGTTGAGAATTTATCAAATGCTATAAGATTCATGCTCCAACCTGAGGTGAAATTAAATTCTATTCATCCCTCTTTTACCGTCTTCTTTTATACTTCCAAAGAGCAAGGATTTTAAAAATAAAAATCCAGGCCCATTTTTTTTGTTTCCTCCAGCATACTTTATAAACAATATAATAGTGGTGCTATCCAACAAAATCATGGGATCGTTGTTTAGATTATAATATTGATAGTTAGTGAATAATAAATGTTTAGGTGAAATCTCGAGCATTGGAAATTGCTAAGTTGATTGAGAATGAAGATGGTGTTGCTGCTGCCGTTGATGCATTCTATCGACATCTGCCTGATGAGTTACCGCTGCCAACTCCATCTCCGGTGGAGGAGGACCACTTGAATCCTTTGCAGTGGTTTTTTCTTCAACTTGGAAGGTTATGTTGTGCTCCTTGTGGTGGTGTGTAGGTTTTGTGCCTTGATTTCTTTTCTATTTTTATTGATTCATTATATAGAATTACATTTTGTAGGCTGCATAGCGTTTTGCTTTAGTATTCCATTCATTTTGTAAAGTCTCTACTGTGAGGGCGTGCTAACAGTTAGGATTCATGCATTATGTATATTTGATATCCCCCCGAGGTATAGGTTCTATCATTAGTGATAGATAGATAAGGGATACAAAGAGCTGGGTAACATCATTCATGTGGCGGCTGGTCCAAATACTTTGCTTCTGTATGTTTCCAAATTTCATAGTTGATAATAATAATATCATGCAGGAATTTTGTGTAGGTTGCGTTCTTTTTTTTTCTCCAGCTAATTTTTTTTTTTGGCTTTTAAAAGATGGGAGATATAAATATTTTCTTTTGTATAGATGTTCTCATCACTGATCCTAATATTAGGGTAATAACAAGAATGAAGTGCACTATGGTAGGAGAATCTGCCATGCAATCGATTATAGTAACTATTACAATCTCAGTCGGAAAATTCTAAGCCTGTCATTGAACCTGTTTCTTTTTTCCCAATTGACAGCACTGCTTGAACTTTTAGTATTGAACTAGTTAGTTGTTCTAATGCTAACCATCTTTTTCTCCTTTTCTACCGTTGCTGAGTTTGGTTTCCGGTGAGGTGCAAGGATCCCTTTTGTTTTATAGAGACTGTAAAAATCTTTTATACTAAAATTCATATAACTATTCTAAATAAAAAAAGCTGTAAGGACCCTTTTTGCTTAAATTAGTTTCCATGTAAAAGTAACGAAATAATTTATTGTATTGGACTGGAAGAGAATTCTTTCTCTCCTTCCACGTTATTTTTGTATCTTGCAATTACTTTAAATTACTTTTTTTTTATATATGTGCTTGATTTTCTTAATTATCTATTTCTTTTAACCTATCTTCTTTTATTTTTATCTCTAAATAAATTTTTAATAATTTTTTTAGAGCATTAATAGTTTATTTTGAGAAATTTATCAATAGTTAAAATAAAATTATATCAATATTTAACCATTGAAAATCTAAAATATAATTTATATACATATTTTTTATTATGTTAACTAAATAAAATTAAATAGTTATATCATGCAGTAAATGATAAGTACAAATAAAAAGTTTAATTTTTAGGATTAAGTTGAGAAAGTATACATCTTATGTTTAGTTTAGTTTTAAAAGTATCACATTCCCAGTAAAGAATATTTTAAAGGAATGCTTTTAGGTAATCTTCTACAAAAATTATTTTCATGGGAAGTTAAAAATTTAACCTTTTCAGATTAAAATAAGTCTACATAGATTTCAATCATTTGTAGTACGAGAAATATGAGAATAACACTTCGTACAATACTATGAGAAATCAATAGTTAAAATAACGTTAAATTGGTTCTTCTTTCCAAACCATGTTTTCAACATATTGATATTTTTGTAAATAGTGAAATTTTAAGATCTTAAAAAAATTAGATGTAATTTCGGTGATTAAGAGGAATGAATATAAAATTATTTATTGCATTTTTTCGTTGATTTAATTTTCTATCTTGAGCTATTTTAAAAAAAATTAAGAATAATTTTTTTAATAAATACAACTCAATTCCTTTCTTATATTATTTTGATCTTCTTATCAGACATAAATTAATTAATTTTTCAATATATTAGACGTAAGTTTTTAGTTCTAATTTTTAGTTTTAAAAAATGGTGTCCAAATATGTGTTCATATGTGGTGGATGTAATTAATGTTGGAGCTTTTCAATTCATCTTTATCTCTCTCTTTCAACCATCTTTTAAAAATGGGATCCGATTTATTGATTGGTAAAATCAACAAAACCAACCAGTTATTAGGTTCAACCAGTACAGGCATTCAATTTTTCTTTTTCAAATACATTTTTTTTTAATTGCCATTTTTCTTCAAAAGATATAATATTCTTTAAAAGAAATTTGCTTCGATTCTATCACCACTTACATCAATAATATCATTACATTTTCATCTCTCTCGTTTTCATTATAATTGTAGTTCTTTTCTTTGCAAGAAAGTTATAATTACTTATTTTATATATAGGATTAAATATATTTTGGTTTTTATATTTTTTCAAAAATTACTTTTAGTTCTTATATTTTTAAATATATCAATTCGATTTTCAAAATTTTAGAATATATATAAATTTGGTTATTTTAGCAATTTAAAAATATAAAAATTAAAAAAAATATTGAACCAATTATTATATTATAAAAATAATATTTTATTGAGTATGATTAAATCTTAATTGAATATTTAAACCCTAAATTTATTTTTTTACTGATTCAGATCCTATTTTTAAAATATATTTTTTTTAGAGTATGTTTGATGTTGTAGTTTTATTATCTTGCAAATTAGCAACCCTTTTGTATTTGAAAGACTCCTTCCCCTGGTCCAAACTCTTCTTTTTTGAAACACAGTTTAACATTATAAGTTGTTAGTTAATTTCCTTTTATAATTTTTCAAATTATACATGTATATTTTTAATTTAAGTAGTAAACCTTGAATTAGTTAATAATTTCATAAGTAGTCTAATTTATTTTTAGAAAATCTTATCAACAATGTTCCAATAACATGATAAAAACATAATAAATAAAGAGTTAATAACTTTTATATTTTTAAATACCAACTTCCCCTGAAAGACCACAGCAGCTCAATTCTACTCTACCAGTCAATCTTCCTCTCACTCTCAGAATCCTCAGTCTCACTCGTAGTCCATGCGGTGGCCGGCGCCGCCTACGAAGAACGGCGGTCTTGCCATAGCCGCCATGTCCTACATCGCAGTCGACTACTTGCGTCACCTGTCCCCGACGTGGCACTCCCGGCTGCAACCGGCGCTGTGGTCCCTCCTCGCCCTCGCTGCCGTGGCTCGCGTCCCCTCCTACCGTCATTGGTCCGCCGAGTTCCGTTCTGCGATTCCCTTCGTCGCCTCCATGCTCTTCATGCTCGCCGCGCTCCTCTTTGAAGCCCTCTCGGTCCGCTCCGTCACCGCCGTCCTCGGCCTCGACTGGCACCGGTATCGTTCCTTCTTCTGTTCTTTGTGATGCGTAGATTAACGTTGTTTCTTACCTTGTGATTCTTTATTGATCTTGATTAAATTTTGGAAGGATCTGGTTTAGGTGTTATGCAGATCTATATTTAGTAAGTTTTTAGATTCAACAGCTTTATGATGATTCCTGAAATATCTGCTTGGCTAAAATAAGATAACTTCTATCATCGTCTCTCTTGACACTTTGTAATAATGACTAAAATTTATTAGTCTAGATTTCACTTCTTATTCAATAACGAACTCCTGATTTTATAATTTTCGATAAAAACTTAACAGTAAGATCGAAAATGTTAGAAAAAATATTTCACAAAATCTGTTACTAACACTCTTCAGATATCATACAGTAGCAAGAAGTAAGTATCAACCAGTTAACACAAGTGTATTAAACAAGACCACTGACATTGCTAATTTCAATTTGAAAATCACAGTATTAACAAACGGCTACTAGGTTTTGAGTAGTTCTCCGTTAACATAAATCATAATAAAAGACTAGCCGGGTGTGTTAGAGAGTGTGTCTAGGTTATTTTACATGATCTTAACTTCAACCAGGTGTTCTGATTTCTATTTGAAAAATGAAAATGCGTTTGTTTTTTTTTCTGACAGGAATACGCCTCCTCTTCCAGATACGGGTCAATGGTTTCTCCTGGCATTAAATGAGAAACTTCCTAGTCCGATTGTTGAGATATTAAGAGCTCGAATCATTGGACTGCACCATTTCTTGATGTTGTTTATGATGCTGGCGTTCTCTGTGCTATTTGATTCTGTAAAAGCTCCGGGCTTCGGATTAGGTGCTAGATACATGTTTACCATGGCAGTTGGCCGCCTTCTTCGTGCCATAACTTTTGCATCTACAATTCTCCCGTCAGCCCGTCCTTGGTGTGCTGAATCTCGGTTCAGAATTCCGGCGAACCCTCATCGTTGGGCCCAAAAGTATTATGTTCCCTATGCTACAGATTATGATGCTATCAGCCGGGTGATAAAGCTAGATACAGCTTATGGTATGTAGGATATTATTTTGCTGGGTTCTAGCAACTGCTATTAACTTCCAAAGTTATGTTCTCATACCATTTACTGAATTAATCTGGGAGTGCTTATCTTATGGCCCATGATGTTTACAAATTTATAAGACTTTAAAGATCCTCTTCGTTTACTTTTCATAAACTTCAGTTTCTAGAAATATCAACTTTGAATCTGGGAGTGCTTATCTTATGGCCCATGATGTTTACAAATTTATAAGACTTGTGATTCTGATTAAAGATCCTCTTCGTTTACTTTTCATAAACTTCAGTTTATAGAAATATCAACTTTGCATTGAAACTGAAAAATATAAGGTTTTGGACCATGGAGTTATTTGCAGCCGCTTGGAATTTCTTGGTGCCGTTTTATTCAGAAATCTGATCTTGACATGTGTTGTGCTTATATGAATTTAGATTTTCTCATTTCATGTATCTTCAGCAAATATAGTTTTTAAAGTTTTTAATTTCAGAGCTGGCTAATATGTCGTCATCAATACCTCTTCTATGTCTATATGAACATTTCCACCTTTAGGGGACATTTTGCTTGGAGAAGGTCTTCCAAATTAACATACTCTTCTTTCTTAGTTGACATTGGAAAACCAGTTGTCGAGTACCAGCCAGATTGGGGTTCAATGAGCTTTTTAATTGATTTTCTGCGACCCACTACCTCCGATGGACCTTCATGGTACAGTCTGTTAAAGAAAGCTGGAGGTGGCTGCAATGACCTCCTATACAGCGGCCACATGCTTGTTGCCGTACTCACAGCCATGGCTTGGACAGTAAGATTTGAATTAATTCCAACACTGCGTTGTGTTATCATCTTGTGATTGTTTGCATTTGATTTTTTAGCAGGAGCATACCTTTCCAATTTTCTTTCTATATTATAATAACTGCAGGAAGCATATGGAGGTTTCAGTTCTGCTCTTGTGTGGCTTCTTGTGATGCATAGTGCCCAAAGAGAAATACGAGAACGTCATCATTACACTGTAGACTGCATTGTAGCCATCTATGTGGGGATCCTGTTGTGGAAGATGACAGGTTTTATTTGGTCACATACGTCCAGTAATAGGAGTCTGAGTAAGCTTGAGCAGATTCAAAGCAGACTAATCCAAGCTTCAAAAGACTCGGACATTGACAAAGTGAGGGCGCTTCTCAAAGAAATTGAGTCAAGCGGTGAAGAAAGCAAGAATTCTAGAATTAAATATGCGGGGTTGTTTCGTTGTGCCACCATTGGCTTTGCACTCACTATTGTTGTTCTGGCTTTCACATTGACAAGTGATGGATAATCTTCTGGCGATCCACTTTTTTAGAATGCCACACATTGTTTTAAACTTGCAGGTATCCGGGTATTCTCGGTAGAGTAGTTTTGGAATCATACAGTTATGCACGTCACCTAAAGAGGCTACCCGCAAATACCCCAAGAGTGAGGATTTAGTGTTCGGTATCAGCACTTTTCTGGATCATTTTCTTGTACGTTATCTTGTTTGAGTGAATTGTATCATTATAAAGAATGAGTTAGATTTTTAGTCGTTTCATGTTCGGTTAAATTATTTTGGGAGAAAGGAGATTCGAGAAGTTAAATCTCTCCTTTCTCTCTTCAGCCTCTCCTTTGATAAAGGGAGCTTTCGATAGAGAGAAAGTGTGGTTGGTGAGGGTAATATATATAGGGTGATAATAGATATATCTATATTTTTCAAAACATTCAACTAATACCTTTCAAAATATATATTTAATATTTTTTTAATAAAATTCATATTAAAAAAAGTATATATTTAATTAAAATAATATTTAAAAATGAATGTGCTTGTGATATTTTTAATTTTGGAGGTTTGGTTTTGATTTTATCTTATTTCTTTTGGACAGTCTAGAAAAAAAAAATGTTACTCGTTGTCTCCCTCTCTTCTCTCTTTCATTCTCTCAACTTCTGTCTGAATTTGAACAATACACTTCGTTGGTCTGCGAACTTAAATGCTCTCTTAATATTTCTATGTTGATTTTCAATTAAAGTGAGAAAAATAGGACTATGATCAGAAGTTGTCGCCACCAGGTTCTGAAGCCTGGAATAGACATACCTCTCTATAACACAAATTATATGTATTTTGTCACATTTTCTACCATTAAATTATCCATCTCTTTTCTTCATTTAAATCAAATAATACTGAGTCTAATACATTAATGTTATTTTAACTTTTAATTTATGTCCTCGTGTAAATGTGACAAAGCAATAAATTATGAATAGAAAACTTGAACTAATAATAATAAAATTTGAAAATAAAATATCCAACATAAACTTTGTAAAAAATAGACTTTCAAAATACTTTCTTACAACTTTTCAAATAAAAAATTGTCTTGTAAGTGGACATGTTTGAGAAGTCATTTCTCACTGAATAACCTGCCCTCGTACTAACATAGATAGTTGTAATAATAATGAATAATAATAATAATAATAATAATAATATATAATAATAATTTTTTATTAGAAAAATGCAATTTTTCTCTTTAAAATGAAAATTACTATTTTTAATATATTAAAACAAAGTAGAAACACTATCATCTTTGTTAAAAATATAATTATAAAGTTATAAAACATGCAAAATAAATTATATTTATTTCTAAAAAATGGAAGTACCACATTAAAAATAAACTATTGTAAGATAAATAAAAATATGAATAAAATTTTCTTACAACGCAATCAAAATTATTTTAATTTAAAATAGTCTTAATTACTGTATTCAATATATAAATTATTATAATTATCTTAATTAATTAAAAACAAAAACATATTTATTATAACATGTTAATTTATTATAATTATACATTTTTTGTGATTAAAATAAAATAAGAATTTTAATTATATTTTGAAAAAAAAATGAACGCGATGCATCCATTTACGTAATAAAAAAAATCTTTATTTTAATATAATAATTGATAATTAATAATTAAAATAATTAATTTCTGGTACAAGGTTGGTTTGGCAGTGGCACGCTGAAAATGTTTTTGATTATTTAATCAACAGTAAAATTTAAAAGGGGGTGTGATTTTGGGAGAGAGCAAGTCAGAAAATCAGCAGTTTGGGTTGGACCTTGAAGAGTCCGTTTGTTACTTTGCTTTGTTTGCTTCAGATATTTTTTTCTTCTTTTTTATGTCTTTTCACTGCATACAGATATTTAAGTATCCAAACACACCTCATCTACATTTTCTCGTTCCCAGCACACGCGAATACTTTCCCATGGCGGTTTCCCTTTCCGCATCCTCCGCGATTTCTTCTTTGAGTTCCGAACGCTCCACGCGCCTCCCACTCTCCTTCGCCTCATCTTCTTCCGCTAAACAATCCTCGCTGCAATTCCCCTCGCGCACGCGCCTTATTCGGATTAGTACTCCACGCGCTCCTATTTCCCCGCGGCCAGGATTCCTTCCTCCGGTAACCAAAACCTGCTCTCTGCTTTCATTTTCCATAACATATTCGTAGATTCACGAGTTTCTTCATAGTTTAGTAAATGAAGGAACACGAGTGATTATTATTATTATTGTTAAACTCATGATAAATTGTGCTTAAATAGTTTGTCATATATTAGTTGCTCAGTAGTGGGGAATACATTTTGTAGTCGCTGAATGAATGTGTGTTTCATTAGTCAAATTAGCTCTCAACTTTGTGACGTGAATAGAAAATTGAATGAACAAGTGCAGACTAAAAGACCTTGAATATTAATTTGACTATTTAATTTTGTTAAACTGTGCAACATTTTTAGCCAATTATGGACTTATAAGCGTTTTGGTGCATTGTTCTGTGTAGGTTCTAGCTAAGAAACAAACATTTAACTCGTTTGACGATTTGCTTGACAATTCTGAAAAGCCTGTATTGGTTGACTTCTATGCAACCTGGTAAGTTTCTCCCTCTGTTTTCTCTTTTCTCCCTATTTGCGCGCAGGGTGTTATGCTGCTTTTTGTTAACTGGTGCTTTTTGAGGTTGAAACTATTAAATTGTTTTATGATAGCAACTAATGAGTGACCCCGTACCTGGTTTACAGGTGTGGTCCTTGTCAATTCATGGTTCCCATACTCAATGAAGTAAGCACTCGGCTTAAGGATAAGATACAGGTGGTGAAGATTGATACTGAAAAGTATCCTAGCATTGCTGACAAATACAGAATTGAGGCATTGCCAACTTTCATCATGTTTAAGGATGGGGAACCTTATGATCGATTTGTAAGTTTAAATCTTCTTTTTTTTTTCATTTGAATTATGCTTTCCTTGCATCTGGTGGTTAACCGTGTCTCTGTGACACTTTATAATATATGGAAGCTTCATCTTCTGCTTCTGCAATGACTCCTAACACTTACATTTGGCCTTAAATTTGAATTGTGAAACTGAATTTAGTGTTTCTATGTATAACTATATTTGCATTAGCAATGTTGCAATGTTCTGAGATATACTAAACCTAGAAGAATTAACAATGCTTTTAAGTCTTCTTTGGTTTTGTGAGGAGTTTAAATTTGTAATGCGAAGGATACAAACCGTCATAATACTTATTTGATTGCCAAGCCAGCTAAGGAAAGAAGTAGCTATATTTTTGGCCTCTTGCTGGGAACTTCCTGAAGTTAGCTTAGTGACCACAACTTGTAGAGGACTTGCATGTAAAGAAATTATCTAGTTCCTAATTCTGATCAAAACTTTGATGTTGGCACATTCACCTTTATATACACTTAGGCTTGTTGACTCTGACATAATGAAAATGATGTTCCTTTGATTATAATGAAAAGATCCTAATTGCTAGTTTAGTACATCCATTCAAGAATGTTTAAAATAGAGTCTTCTTTCTGCAGTCAATAGCGTGAGTCTCACGAAAATTCAAATGCTTTCCCCCATCATCATATTTGTGTGAAGGTATATATAGCTTCAAATGATCTGGTCTGGTGTTTGTCTGTTTGCAGCCTTTTCTTTGATGTTCTTAAAATTTTTTTGCTAACGTTAGTAGACACTACAAATTTTCTTGGGCTGAATCTGTTATCTACCTATGAAGTTTTGTATGAAGCTACATAGCTTTTGCTTATTCGACAAATCAAAACAAGGATGTTGATTATTATCTCCATATTCTAAACAACCGTCTTCACCTTCTAAGCAAGAAAATTTTTTGGTCTTGATGACTTCCAGGAGGGAGCATTGACTGCAGATCAGCTCATTGAGCGCATAGAAGCTGGTCTGAAGGTTGAACAATAACCCTGGTAAGACTTTTTTATCACGCTGTTAATTATTGTATTAAATATGCTGAAGAACATCTTTAAGTGACTTGTATATCTCCCCAATAATCCCTGTCCTCTAAAATCCTTATTTTAACTTTTTTCAGCTTTGATGAAGACACAAAGAAGCTTGTCTATTGAAATGTTCGATAAAACATGATATGACTGACTGGAGGATCACACGTTGTTTCAACTTCATTAGACATTCTTTAATGTGATCACTACTAAACCGAGTAAAGTTTGTGAGTTCATTTCATGAGTTAATTCTTGCCCCTTCTTTATACTCCGTCCGCTTGATCTATATTTTATTTTTTGAGGCTTAGAAACAGTGCAAGCGTACGGAGATTAAAGTTGGTTAATGTTTGCTAGGCACTGATTGAATTACATGGGAAATGCAGTGTGCCCATTTGAATTAGATACACGGCTTAAAATAATTTTATCAAAATTAATTTGATTTCACTTTAGTCCGTGCATGGGAAGGTCACATTGAATGACACTCTAGACGAGTAGATGGCAATCGTGATTCTGCACTTTTTACTAGTTTGTAGTATTTTGTGTGGTATATGGTTAGAAGTTTCTGCAGCACATGAACCTTCCTGCAATGTATGCACCTCAAACTCAATGCGATTTTTCACTTTCAGGAAGCACAGTCAACCACCTAGGCAATCTCGCAAGGTGTAAGGCGGACAATTGTATAAAAGTTATAATTAAACTTAAACTCCATACTAAAAAGTTCAATTCAAAACTAAATTATATAAAACGTTGAATTAAACCAAAAAAAATAGTTTGTTTAAATTAATTGGATAAAAAATTTACTTCAAGCAAATTGAAAATATTTAGTTTAGTTAATTATATTTTATACTTTTTAACTGAATTATCTTTTTAGTATAGTTCGAGATTATTTTTTCTTGACATTAAATTTAATTATTTAAATTACATTCTTATTACAGATAGAAGGAGACAAAGCGACTTTGTATCTCATGAACTAACAATATAAATACTGAAGTTTTAATTTATTGAGATGCATTTTTAATATTTTAATATTGAAAAAAAAAACAAATAAGTTCTACAAATTAGATTTAATTTTACTGGTAAGAAATTCGGTTGAATACTAAAAAATATGATGACTTCAAAGATAAATAGTGGATGACATGTACATATATTTTGAAATTTCATAATAGTTTTATGTAGTATGCTAAGCTATTTTTTTAGTAGTTTAGTTTCTAAAAATAATTTAATTTTTAATAACAAAAGTGATGCTTATTGCTCACACAACTATCACTCGAGCACTATGCTCCTAAGATAGACCTCCATACTTTGATGGAAATCAACGGGGTATCCCCACAAATTGGACCAAAAAGAGATAATATTCATAAGGGGAAAAAGAGAAGAATAACCCACCCACAATTATAGTTCAAATGCAACACAATCCAAATGCATTCTCAAAATAAAATTGTTGGCTTTAACAAAATAATATATCCCATTGTTCAAAAAACAGTAAGAAAAAGGGGACAAAGTGACAGGTCGATGCTCAGCGCTTCTTAGAGACACCAACGGTTTTACCCCTACGACCAGTGGTCTTGGTATGCTGGCCACGTACACGAAGACCCCAGTAGTGTCTCAAACCACGATGGTTCCTGCATGCAAGAATAAATATCAATCAGGATGCAATCTTATGTTTCACTAGTTAAAATCGTCTTCCCAACCAAATATAAAGTCAAGACTGTATTAGTCTTGTGATTCGTGAATAACTTGTGCAGTTTCCTTTCCTGGCTAAGTATTTTAGATTCATTAAAGGAAGGGGAGAAAAATGGTATTTGCTTTCCATTGGACACCCAATATTTGTACTATTTCCAATCTTTCGTCGGGTTGGGAGGATGGTTAAGAATGAAAGGGTTCTTGAGAATCCCGTATTTGTTTTCTCACTTAAACAGTTATATAATTCTTTTAAATATTTTCCAATGGATAAAGGTAATAAGTAATTTAACTTGTATTTACATATATTTCCATCCTGTTTGATGAAACCAAATGAAGAGAGGAAGCCTCCTTCCTTTTTCATTGGATGACACCAAGCAAGGGAATGTGATTATTCAACTTTTCTCTACTATTCTTTACAATCCTTTACTCCTTTTTTTTTCGTGATACCAAACATTACACTGACATGCAAACAAGAGTGTTGAAGGCATACAACTTAAACTCATAAGGTTAGTATCTAACAACAGGCAGAAAGAACAATATTAACATGCTAAATGGTATTACCACCAGCCTTCCTTAGATTTTACTTTCTTTTCAGCAATAAGGTTTACTTGTATGTCTTCCAGCAATAATGTTTTGTTATCATTGAAAAGGAGAGAACACCTTGTATTTGAACTCATACTTGTACACATCATTTATTACCTTTGCAGTTTATAATACATGACATATTCGTACTTTATGAATGACAGAATAGAAGCTAGATGTGCCATATAGTATAATGGCAAAGTATTGTTTTGTTCTCAAGCATTTCTTAGTTTTCATTTTAAAACAGTTCCAATAGAAGTGTACATTCAGAAATTGTTGAGGGAAAGAAAAGAACAGACATTCAGCGTAATTGAAATCAAAATGTGTGGAAGAATTAGTTTGTTGGTATCAGATTTTTGAAAGAGCAAAAAATTGTCAAGAATCACTCTAACCATTGCATGATTAACCATCTCAACATTAAAAGTAGAATGGATCAGTTATAGCTAAACATTTTTAATCACCTGATTTTCTTGAGTCTCTCCAAGTCGTCCCTCAACTTCATATCCAGTGCATTGGACACCACCTGAGAATACTTCCCATCCTTGTAGTCCTTCTTCCTGTTCAAAAACCAGTCTGGAATCTTGAATTGCCGGGGGTTGGCAACCACAGTCATGAGGTTATCCAACTCAGCGGCACTGAGCTCACCAGCTCTGCCAACCAAAAAACCAAAACACGTTTCAATACAAAACATGAAATCTAATTGAACCACGAGACTCTCATGCAACAATAAGCAAATATCAACAAACAATGAGAAAACAATGGCAACGAAAGTAAAGTAAACCTTTTGTTCATGTCAACATCAGCTTTCTTGCACACCATGTTAGCAAATCGCCTCCCTATACCTTTGATTGACGTAAGGGCGAACATTATCTTCTGCTTCCCGTCTACGTTCGTGTTCAAAACACGAAGTATGTGCTGGAACTCCTCATTTGCCACCAGGGCCTATAAAACACGACAAGGATCGGATTCAAATAAAAATCAAACTCTCAAATAGACAACGTTTACACCATATTCAACCATAAAAAGGGACATTTTCAAAATTCCTGATTTCAATCACAGGTAACAAATTCTGATAAACTTCACTTTTTTTTTTTATCATTCCAAAGAGAAAATAAAAACATTGAAATCCACCAAAACATATACCCTAAATATGAATAGCATAAGGGAATAAGAAGAAATAAATGGAGAGCATAGATTCAAGTACCATGTTGAACGCAGCGATACACGATTCCGGGAAGTGATGCGGCTGAGAGTAAATAAACACTTCTAGGCTAAAACCTTATAAGAGTCAGAAGAGGGTTCTAATATTTCAAGGACCATAATCATGGGCTGGGCTTAATAATGGGCCTTTTCTGCCCAACATAATTTATGCTCTTCTGTGTATATGGGCCTAATGTTTGGGAGTCCAAGTAATGCACTTATGTTTGGACCCGTCATGTCGGCTCCGTATTACCTGATGTTGCCTTTAAGAAAAAAAAAAAACTTTTTAACGATGTATTGATTGTGATTGATCTTCGGTATCTCACATATAATTAAACAGTTAACTTGAATAGTTTATTTCCATTTAATTATAAAAAAATTATAGGATTAATATTAATATATTAAATATTAAAGAGATGGATCTATTAGATTTTGAGAAATAATTGATGGATGATTAATTATTCATAAAATTAAATGAATATATTTGATTCAACATTTTTTATAATTTTGTAATTAGGGGATTAGATAATTTTATTTTTAAATGCAATGAATTGTAAATTATAATAAGTAACTTTTGAAAAAAATAATAAATTCAAAATTTATCATGTCAAATGACACTTTTTTTTCAATAAATATTCTATAATTTTACATTTTATTTTATAAAATAAATTTCATCCTAATATTAAAGAATGTTATCATAAAAAAAGTGAGCCCGAACTTAATTTGAAAAGTTCATTATAAAAAATTGAGTTTATTTTTTTAAAAGAATTGCATAAATAAAATAAGTTTGAACACAACAGATAAAGAAAAAATAGAGGACATAATTCACTTTTCCTATTATTAATTTTTCTTTAATAATCACTCCACCAACTACAATTCAATTAAAAGTGAACTTAGAATTTCAATATTACACGAAACCCCAACCAAAAATAAATTATTAAGCTTTTTTGATAAAATAAAGTTATAAATGAAAAGAAAAAGATAATTTGCGAAGAGTGCATGTGATTCTCTGGATCCTAAATAATCTGCATCTGGTATTCAACAATCATGAATATACATCACGAGAATCCAACCACTAACATAATCTCATATTTCTGTTACTCCGTGTGATATACGTGGCAGAACCACGTGGCTCTAATTTGATCACACTAACAATCTTTAATTTTCAGAAATTGAAGACCTAATCAATCAATTAATTAAACTGTCACAACCATGTCCCATATATTGCCAATACGTGTAAGGCCCAATATGCCACCCAAGTTCCCTTCAATTCACGTCCCTCTCTAAAAAAACAAAACAAAATTAAAAAAAAATTATATTTTCTAACTATTTCCATACTTTTATCCTCCATCTTTTTTTTCGTGTTTTATGTTTTACTTAAATTGAAATATAATTTTTAAAAAGTAAAAAAAAATATTATTTAGCTTAAAAAAATAATGAATATGATTAAAAAATTGTCATCAATAATTTTTAATATTATGTTTTAAATAAATAAAAACATATAATAATTTTATTTTCATTATCATAAATTATTATTATCATAAAAAAAATACACCCATTGATTATGAATTTAAATTTGCATATCTTTTAAAAAAATTAGTTACATATATAACTTTTCTCTCATTTTATGTCAATTTTAAAATATATTTTTTCTTGGATATTCCTCTTTCTCTATAGATGTACTAATCTCAATAATTTATATTAATATTTCATTTTTCTTAAAATAAATCATCTTAAACAAATACACGTTTAATACACGGTTATCATACCGTTACTTTTAAATCTTATTAATGCATTAATTTACTGTTATTGTTATCTTAAATGTATTTAATATTTTAGATAGTTGCTATTAAACTACGATTTGTCTTATAATATGATTGAACATAATTACATAATAACATCAATAACTTATATTGTTGTTAAAATCGGTTTTTCTTAAATTATTTTCTAATTTTCTAGCCACAGAAAAGTTGCCCGATGTGGCAATTTTTTATATCCATGGTTTCGTGTGATGAATGGCTACCTATATTTGATTTGCTCTTTTTTTCTTTTGTTGTTGGGAGATTTGATTTATAGACAAGCTTTATATTTTATCAATATTAAAATTCTGTTGGAAACAACAAAATATTTAGACGATTTGTATTTTCTTGCATATATATATATATATATAAATTTTAGTTTAATTAAAAATATGAAAATCATATATTTATAAATTATGAAGTATTATATAAATAATTGATAGTACTTATTTTTATAATATTTATTTGAAAATAAACATTTATATTTTTTATCGGTTGATAATATAAATTTTCTTACATTAATTTCATCAATTTTTTATAATAAAAATATATTTTAAAAGTTATGTTTGCTATAACTATTTTTTTTCTAAGAGAATATGCTTAAACTCATGGAATGGAATGTCTTTTGTTGCCGACAGAAACGAACAGTTTCGTCAACTAACAACTGCCATTCAAAGGGGGCCCATAGCCAATCTTATCCACTTCAATTATTTTTCTTTTATTTTTCATTTCCATTATTTTTTTAACATAATCATTAAAATCTTTTGTCCTACTTGTTTTTCCTCTTCTAGTTTTAACTCAGTCACCTTATAGAGGTATTTTTATAAAAAGAAAACAAAATAAGTAGATAACAATAAATAAATAATTTTTTTTAAATCAATAATTATTTAATATATTTTAATATTTTTTTCTGTTTTATTAATATAAAAAAAAAATGAAACATAGTAGACTATAAAAATAATTAAAACTAAAAATGAAATAAAAATATGATTCGAGAGAAAAAAAAATGTAATAAAAACAAAGGTCAATTGGTTGAAGAGAAACCAAATGATTTTTGTTAAAATTATTTAATTTATGCTGTTCAATTTAAAAAATAAATATTTATTGGTATTTTAATTTTAAACATTTTTCCTGATTAATACGAGGGAGCATTGAAAAACGGGATTTGTATAAATGCATTATGCTATATGTGTATTTTTTATTTTGTTTGGATGGGATAATGTTAAATTATTTACATAAAATATGAAAAATTGAAGAAAATAAAATAAATTATTTTTTTAATTAAATAAAAAGGAGAAAAAATTATTTGTTATTAATAATTTTATTATTATCTATTATTTAAAAATTATTATTATTATTATTATAATAAAAAATAATATTCATATTTCATTATGATCATTTTAATTAATTATAAATGTCTTATAATTGATTATATGTGTAGAATAAATTTTAAAAAATTATTTTGATGATATAATTTATTATATTTTATTTTTACCTATAAATATAAAATTAATATGATTTTTTCTTCTTTCAGAAATTTTCGTCGCTAAAATTAATGTCTTGGCTTAAATTTTTATGAATGAATAAAAACATAGCGTTAGTGTGAATTTTTTTTTTCAGAATCCTATTAATTTTTTTTTTTTATATATATTGATACTTTATGAATTTTTTCAAATTATACTGAATTTATAAATATTTAAAATTTTACATAATGTTCTCATCTGCTCTAAAATATATATTTTTTGTATTTATATTTAAAATTATTTTCACTCTTTACATGAAATAATTTAATTATTTAACTTTTTAAAATACGTTATTTTAATTATTTTTATATCTAAATGTAATATTTAATATAATTTTTTTATTTTTATAAGATCAATAAAAATAATTAAATATAATTTTAATCAATATTTATATTTAAATATAATAATTAATAAAAATTATTTATTTTTATGAAAATTATAAAAGATTAAAATTATATATTTTAAAAAAATCGAAGACTGAATTTTTTTCTCTTAAAATATAAAAATTAAAAATAATTTTTTAGAGGAGTAGAAAGATAAAAAAACATATTTTATTTTTTATTTTTTTAATATATTTTTTTCTCCAATCACTTTTTTCCTTCTATAAATAACTTATCTTTTTATTTCCTTTTTTAAGTCCCCACTTTTCTACATAAACAAATACACTTTATAATTGCTTCAAGAAAGAAATAATATGAAGATTAATACCAAACAAGCTGTACTTCAAATATATTTTTTCACTATAAAATAAAAAAAAAAAATAAAACAAATTGTAAGTAATTGTATCATATAACATAATTAATTAATTATGTTATGAATATTCAACCTAAAAATCCCATAATGGATTATTAGAAATCATAATCGATTTTCTTCTATGATAAAAATGAAATAAATGAATTATATATATATATTATTTAAATTTACAAAATCCAACCATTTTTAATTTGAAATGATTATTAAGATATTTAAAATAAATTTTTTAATTATTATCAATTATTCAATTATAAGAACTAAAAAAAATGAGAATCTAAACAAAAGTGTCGTAATTATATGATGTAAATAATTTATTAACATGTAAATCAGCTTGTTTTCATTTGGCAACAGCTACTGCAACCATCAATCAACTTTAGAGATGTTGGCATGAACAAACAAAAAACAAAAAGACTTAGCTGAATTTCATGTCGGCTATCTTTATATGTAAGGAGCGAAATAAAGGGAGAGTAACAAAGTGGTTAATAAAAGAAAAAAAATATATTTTATAATAAAATAGAAATAGAATGAAAATATAATTGATAAATTTTTTAATCGAAAAATTATAAGATAATAAAAAAAAGTTGCTTTAAATTATATTACCCTAGATATTATTTGTATCATTAATACAACTAATTATGTGTACTACGTAATTAATTAATATTACCCTCAATATTCATATATATTGATAATAAAGGGTAATATAGGAAAATGTCATGAATAATGTATTTTTGTTTTGCTTTCTGCTCGTTCTTATGAAAAAGTATGCAGTTTGTTTTAATATATATATAAAGATTGAAAAAGAAGAATTAAAAATATAATTTTGATTTTTTTTTATTGTTTTAACCTAACCGTTAAAATAAATTATTAGATTAAATAAAGCAAACTGTTACGTAGTAACATAATAGAATAAAAATAGAATCTCTCAATAAAATTCTATTAAACAACAACTGTAGTAACTAGCATAACAGCATGTCAGCCAAAATATAAACCACACCAGCAAATACTGCACCAGTAAAATTCATACCAGACCCAAATTATGCAGTGTAGGGCCATTGTTTTTACATATAAATCATGTCTATTTTCACTGTATTCTTACAAATCTCCAAAATTTTCATTCTCTCTCTTTTAATTTGATATATTTTCACGTTCCAAACGATGAGTTTGTGAATTTATGATATATTGAACTCCTTACTTAAGCAGATGTAATTATAAAAAAATTACGTCATATAATAAAAAAAAGTGGAAGGAGAAATTCTAATAAAAACAGTTAGTTAAATGTTTTGATGGAAACTAACAATTAATTAAACTAATGAATGTTTCATATTAATGAAATTGATATTAAAAAAATATGTCGTAATTTATTTGAAAATGTCTCAGTGGCTTAAAAAAAAAAGAATATTTATAAAAATATAGTTTAATTGAATTCTTAAAAATGCGAGTTTTTTTTGTTATAAAAATACGTGTTTTTTTGTTAAATAATGTTAAAGCATAGTAGGACCCAGAATTTGTGATATTCTGCAAGATAATTTAATGCCCTACCAAAAAAGCAGGAACTTAAGTAGCATGTCTAAGATGATCACAACTTTATAAATACCTAACTACTCCTTCCCAACTATCACATCTCAACTTAGTTAAACCCATTTCCCTCATCACCTTTCTACTTTCTTCTCCATCCATCCTTTCATTCATTAATTATCCCTTACAACCACCATGGCTGAAGAGAAACACCACCACCACCTCTTCCACCACCACAAGGATGAGGAAACTAAGCCCATAGAAACCGACACTGGTTACGGCAACTCAGCATATTCCAAGCCTTCTGATGACTACGACTCTGGTTTCACCAACAAACCATCTTATGAGTCTTCTGGTGGTGCTGAATATGAAACTGATTTCAAAAAAACATCATTTTCTAGTGATGAGCCTTCTGCTGGAGGCTATGAAGGTGGGCACAAGAAAACAGGTTATTCTGCCATTGACGAGTCTTCTGGTGGCTATGGCACCGGTGGTGGATACTCTGACACCACCGATGGTGGCTACACTAAAGCAAGTGGTGATGGTGGCTATGGCGTTGGATACGGGGATGGACGTGATGATGAGGTTGACTACAAGAAAGAGGAGAAGCACCACAAGCATCTTGAGCACCTTGGTGAGTTAGGTACTGCAGCTGCTGGTGCTTACGCCTTGGTAAGAATTTTCTTTACCAGTCTTGTTTGCAGTCTGATCAAGTTTTTTTACGCCTCGGTAAAAGAAAACACTTAGATCAAGTTTCATTTGAGAATTTTACGTTAACATATTTATTTAAAAACTTTATTACACAGTTTACTAACACGCAACTTCAATTCTAATAAAGATAAGATAATAATAAAATCTTACAGACCGAACTGCATTTAAGATTTTATTACAAATATACATTCATATTCTATTTGATCTCATTTTCATTCTTACTTATTTTATCACTTATTTGGTTATAATTTCTTGAATTGGTTTGACATATATAGCATGAGAAGCACAAGGCAGAGAAAGACCCCGAGAATGCACACAAGCACAAGATAGCAGAGGAGGTTGCAGCAGCAGCTGCAGTGGGAGCTGGTGGGTTTGCCTTTCATGAGCATCATGAGAAAAAGGAAGCAAAGGAACAGGATGAGGAAGCTCATGGAAAGAAACACCACCACCTCTTTGGCTGATACATAAACCAAAAACATTTATTTATAATTATATATGCAACCAATAAGAGCATATATTTCCCTCTATTTACCTATATGCTTTTGGGTTTACATATGTTTGCGTGTCTTTAAATTATATATCTTCCACTTTATTTTGAGAATGGATGGTTTGTGTGGAGAATGTTTCCTTCATATGTGTTGCTATCTATTTGCATATGTACTGGTAACAGTTGAGTACATATATATCTAATGATAAAATATATTGTGAAATGGTTTGAGATCCATAGATGACTTTCATTTTTTATCTCTTTTTAAGTATATAAATATGTTCTACACAAATATGTAAGCTGATAAACAAACAATTAAGATATGTTTGTGGGACATGTATTACAAAGGTTTTTTATTTTTAAATTAAGAATGCATAAATTCAGAAGAAAGAGAAGAAAAAAAAGAATGATAAAAATTCTTATTTTATTTAGTAAGCACATCATTGATGCACTTATTTTAAAATTGGTCAAATCAACAATTATAACTTTTTTTTTTCAATGACCATTTTAAGCTAAGTGATATGTATAACAGAAGCAAGTTATAATTAAAACTTAATTTATATCAACAAGACTTGATCCATTCCATAAATAATTTAGTTTCCTAAACATTTTTGTCTAGGATTTGATTATAGTAATGAAAAAAGAAACACTTGAGAGATTTTTTCATATCTTCGAAAGTTGGGGACATAAAATGGACAAGCAATGAGAATTTTACTTTGTGAATTTCTGTTACTTTATACAACAAGATTTGCGGTCTCTGTATTAATGATGATTATCAGGGACAAAATAAAAGAAAGATTGATTGATGTTAACTAAAGTTAAAGGAGTAACTGGTTAGTAAGTGGTTACCGACAGAACTAAGGTAGAAATTGTAAATTTTTGCAATATTATTATGGCCATAAAAATAAAAAGAAAAATTCACAATCACATATGCAGATATCAAGGTTGCAAAAATTCAAAAGAGGTTTCCTATTAAAGTGGGAAGAGGGCAACAAATGGTCTCACATGATTGAATAACGTTGACAAAGGTATTAAATGTTTGACAGGTTGGTTTCAAAAGAAAAAGAAAAGAAGATAAATCTTTTATATTGAGAAAATATTTAGTAGCTTCACCTTCATTATAGAATATCTTCCTGTAGAAGAAAAACGTGTCATTTTGTCATATGTTACAACTATACCACAATATTAATGGTTATTACCATCATAGAACAAATCAAACACATGACATATTACACTTATTTAAGAAGCTATCAACTTCCGTTAGAATCAAACAGATAAATTCGAACCGATTCAATACTTAGTTCAATTTTAAAAAATTCAAATTTATTTGAAATTAGAATAAAATCAGTTAAAATGATTATGAATTTATTCATAAATTAAAAAATTGATTGACTTTAAAAATATGTATTCTTCTCTCAATATATTTTGGGATATGAGGCTTCATATTTTTTGGCCCAATACTAGTTGCATTTTTTTTTTATATTAAGCCCAATAGCATTGCTCTCCACGTAAAAGCAAATATTGGAAACAGAATTTAATATTTGAGATATGCATCTATATTTTTCTGGCAAGCATAAGAAGTTCTATAAAAGCAAAGTTTCGAAAGTTTCACACATTATTATTATAGTTTTCTCAACTTTTTTATATATTGAAGGTAAAACAAAACACGGTTTGTTCTTATAAACCACTGTATTAAACAAATTAGCGTAGTAAAGCTGCATCAATCAAGAACCATGTTTTGGACTCCTTTCATTTTACACTCAAGTGTCCAAAAGCAACAGTAGATTCCCTCAAAGACATAAAAAATGGGAATACTAACAGTGAAGCAACTTAACAAAGTTATAGCAGCCTTGCCAGTGCATACTATATAGTGAAGAAATGAATATGTGCTTTACTTGCACAGTCTTGTTCTTGGAGACACAAAACTATAGGACTCTAAACAATAACTTGCCATCATGTCTATTCAATTGTTCCGTTATTTATTTTGAGGAAAAATTAAGGATCATGGAGGTTGAGTTGGGACTGAAGATCACTAGAACCAAAGATGATACCACTTCAGTTTCTGATTTTCAGTTTGCCAAAGACAGATCAGGACCTGTCTTCTTTTCTAAAGAAACTGATGCAAAGCTCATCCTCACTGCACATCTTAAAGGTTTTTTCACTCTCAACTCTTGTAAGAGTTAAGTTAATCTTTACTTTCTGTATTAATATTGTAATGCTGCAGGATATAAGAAAGAGGACATTGATATCAATATCAGTAAGGATGGCACTGAGATTTCGGTGAGTGGGGAGAAGGAGGTGCAGGAAATGCAAATGATACCATTCAAGAAAGAGCTCAAAATCAAAGGGTTTGCGAAGAAGTTTAGAATCCCTGATGGGGTAGTTTTGGATCGGATCAAGGCAAAGTATAACGAAGTGGATGCAGTTTTGACAATTGTGATGCCAAAAACGGAAGTGGGAAAAGGAACAAGAGAAATTGAGGAGGTGCAGGAAGAGCCAATTGTGGCAGAAAATGTTGTAGATAGCGTGACACCAGAGCCAGAGAAAAGAGAGCCAGAAAAGGTTCCAGATAAGACTGAAGAGGAAACACCTCCAGTGAAGAAGTCCAAAAAACCTTGGACTCCTTGTCCTCCTTTCTATTTTGGAGGATCAACTTTGCTTCTAACTCTTCTATTTCTTGTAATGCATTATGTTAGATCGAGAAAGAGTTAACTTTTTTTTTTTCTTGTAATTCAGTATATTGAAGAAATGGGTGAAGAGAAAGAGTTAAATTAAGTTGATTCAAGGATTCTTTTTTTTTTTTCTTGTAATTCAGTATATTGAAGAAATGGGTGAAGAGAAAGAGTTAAATTAAGTTGATTCAAGGATTCTTTTTTTTTTTTTCTACTCCACCTATAAAGTATTATCTTATATATCCACATATATAGTTATAGAGTAAGTAGTTTAAGTTGGTATGACATACAAGTTCAAACTGGGAAACAAAAACATATCATAGTTATGAGATTCTCACATTAACCCCACTTCCCTCTTAAGATAAACTTTAGTAATCTTATCACACTTGTAATGTAAGTGTACCAATACTGTATATCTACTCTTCCACTATGCTGTGTGCCAGTAGTTAAAAAATCTATCCAAATTCTAGAAGCATCTCAACTATGTCATGGTACTACAAATGAGATATCAGAACAGCTTTTCAATTTACACGCACCTTGCTCAATCTCAAGGTTATGTTAAGATAGAGTACAATGAGGAAGGGATTTATGGGATAGGAATACGAGTCAAAGAGAAAATTTTGAACTATTAATACTGTAGATTATACTCACAAAACATGGAATTTTAAACTCTAAACAAAAACATATGAATGGTTAAAATAATTTTTCTCACTATAGGTTGCATATACTTGACTACTGAGTACAACAGGCCCAATACTTGACCTAGCAGACCACCTCTATAGGCTTGTACTGCAAAATGACCCAAAAAAGGGTTAGCACTGAAATGACAATGCTAATGCATCTCCCTCAGGATTGCTTAATTTATTTATTTAATTGGCAATGAACATTTTGAGAACACTTAGTACTTGCTATATATTCTTTTTAAGCTTTTCGGATCTTAACAAATTGAAACTACTTCAAAAAAAGGTTGAAGCTAACTTGAAGACAAATAGATGAGTTTCATTTAATTCTGAGTGACTTAATAACCCATTCCTATATCCTAAGTTTTCACAATTATTGCAGAATACAACTTTTCAAATTATTTCATTTTTTTTATGAAAAGCATTATTACATCAAATCATTATTCGGTTATTCTTTCTCCCTCAAATACATATTCAATCAAATGGCAAATTGACATTCCTTCATTTCTTTAATTAATGTTTAAGTTTTTCAGTCAACATCAAATATAGTGTGATGTTTACAAATCACCTGTAAAATAATATTCTATAAATTACACTAGGTTTTGAGTTTATTTTTAATTAGTAATTAAAGCATATATTTCCATTTTTTAATAATTATTTATATTATATACAATAATAAAAAATTAATTCTTTTTAATTTGTATTTGTTTCATATCCAACCATCAAGCCCACATCTACACGTTTCATTTGGATTAACACAATATAAAGAAGGCAGAACTGGGTCAAACCAAATAAAACATACATGTTCCATATGCATATTTGATGTCTTTATAGATATAGCTATCCCTAGATCGCTATTCTTGAACCTACCTTACCAAGACATCACTACTCTTAAAGATAAAAGAATAATCACAACCAAGAAGAAAAGAAAAGTGTAACACTCGTACAAATATTATCATAACTAACAATTAAATCTATGTGAAAAGAAAAAATGTCAATCCATAGAACATCAAATTAAAACAATACAGAAACTAAACCTCATTATAAAAGCTCTCAAATTCAAACACTATTAAAAGGTCCTGAAATAAACATTATGAAAACATTTAGTAGGACAAATATCTGTAAGTGCCTTTCATAATTTCAGAGTACATGAACAAATAAGTCATAATTTCTTAAAAGTGGTCGTCCCCTCTTAATTAACTAAGTTTTCTGCATACACAAAAGTTAGTATTCGAACGTCTAGTTATTTATTTAAAGAATTTGAGTTAATGACTACTCATACTAACCACTTAACATTTCATGCAAATAATTATTCATACAAAATGAGTAAAGAATACAAAAAATTATGAAAATGAGAAAAAAAAAACCCTTAAGATTGGGTGGAGTAAAAATAATTAAAGCAAGTGACAAAAACTATACAAATAGATTCAAACAATTAATATGGATATTTTCAAACAAGGTTTCGAGTTTGAGTTTTGTAGATAAAAAATATGGATGAGACAAAAGCTCTACTAAAAATGATACGTTAGATTCTTCAGCAGAGATTGGTAGGGAAAAAAGGCAGTTACAGAAATCAATAGGAAAGTGGTTAAAATATAATATAATGAGTAAAAATATAAGTAATTTTTTTTCTATCAAATCAATAAAAAAATGGTATTTTTACATCTCTTATAAAATAACCACTTAGATAACTTAATTATAATAATAATATAATAACAATAATATCTTATAAAAAATTAATATTATTATTATTTATCGTAATTGAGTTGTTGAGGAAATGTACCTTAATAATAAATGATGAAAAATGTAAATTGTTCCAATAAATAGGTAGGAATAAGAAAAATGAGAATACATAGTTTATGAAATAATCACTCGATAAACCATAGTGTTATATAATCGTAAGATATGAGGTCATATTATGCTTAAATAATATTAATGGATTTATTTGAGTAAGATGACGAAAAGGTATATCTTCAAATCAGCATCTTCATTAAAAAAATATACGTGTTACGGTTCTATTTTAATTTAAAAATAGAAATTATGGTATACATAACTTTAGGAAACAAAAAATGTTTTAAAAATAATATCAATAAATTTTTATTCTAATTTTTAATGTTTTTTTATGTATTACTCGTGGTTAATAATAAAACTGAAATAGAAAGAGATTGTTTTGGACATTAAGGGACAAAAAATAATTGGTGTTGAGTGGTTCTGTTTTTTGACAACTCGTTGAGTAGACTAATTCATGAATTGTCCAACAACCATATGCGTAACAAACTCTAAGGTTAGGTGGACACAAAGGTATTTTCAAAAGCAGATGTTATTACTTAAATAGCATATGCTACAAGTTACAACATCAACTTCCTACAAATAAAGGGGCATACCTTCAACTTCAGTCATTCTATACTATCTCAAACAAATTTGTTCTTTTATTTAAGATTACATAACATAATTAAAAGCAAACCATTTTCCTTTTTTAATGTCTTCACATTGTATTGAGCTGGAAAGGCAATAGTTTGCTTCTGAAGCAAAAATCATAAGTTCTTCTAAACCTAGCCACAAGTTGTAGACATAGCATGTGCATACAGATAAATAAAGATATACTAGTTGAAATTTGAAATTATCATAATCACACTATCCACGCATAAATTGCAAGACTTAACACAGTTTAATGCCTCAACTCATCAATAATATTACTTCTATGACACTTAAAAGAAATAAAAATAGATTGCAATTATTCGCATAACATGAGAAACAGAATTGATGTTCAATCAATAATAACAACAATTTATTGAAGCATTGCCTTACCCGCTGAATCAAAACTATGATATTTTCCTGTAGAAAATGAGAGAGAAGCCATCCGAAAACCTTTCAAACACTTCCACGTTCTAGCACAAATGTTAACCCCAAAGCCAAATCCTGATAATTTAAGAGATGTCATAAAGAATATATTCGCATCTGGTCAACAATTTTTCCTTGACCATAGCTACTGTCACTGCCTAGAAATTCAATTCTGGATGGCAGTAACCAAGTCAAAGTCCACCAAACTCAATGACTTGACCGAAACTCAACCACATTAAACAAAATATTTTCACTACTCAAAACACATAGGGGTGAAACCTAAACAAAATTAACAACGGGTAAACAAATAAGACACAGATAACAGATTAAACTTCTGACATTTCCAGTTCGATATATGATCTTAGAGTGAATGGCTTAAGGGTGACACACTGGTCTGTCGAATGTTTTTAATTGTCTTGAAATCTGATTTTAATTGAATTAAGCCCAAATGCTAATGCAAAATCTTTGTAAGACCATATTTTCCTAACACAGGTCAATAGAACAGAAAAAAATAAAATACTGGACCAACATCTATGTCATTCCGAATTCAAGTCCACAAATGATAATGGAAGAAAAACAGAACTTAAGCATACGAACCAGAATGCCTTTTTCTACGTTTAGTCCTCAGAGTTTAAAAGAAATTAAACAATCCCAAGACTGCAAAGGATATAAAGATTCTATGATAATTTGGTTTTCCAAACCAAAGATGTTAGTATATGAACCAAAAGGATTTGTCTAATACATATTCGTAAACAGAATCAGATACAATGAGGGCGCAGTAAGTAACAAGGAAAATTGATTATACAAAAGCAACGTTACATGACAAAAACAAGAGAGGAAACCAAAACAGCATAGACCACAAGGATCTACTTCAAATATCCTACATTCTATACATTCTATATGGTTTTTAAGTACAACAATCCTCCCCCTTACCACTTCCTCGTAGGCATAATCTTCATTTGAAATTACCAACCTTTGTCATTCTTCCACTTTTTATATCCATTGGTCATTCGCTTCATTTAGCAGTCTTCTATTTCCATTGAAGCAAAATTAGGTTATCGCATCATCTCAACTTCTACTTCATTACAGCACCCACAAATAAATGACGGGGGTAACAAGTTACTCAGCATAGGTAGGCCTACCAAGAGAGTCAAGCCCTTCTGTTCGACTGCGAACAATTCTATGGAAAACCTCCCTCACTTGGCGCTCCAAAGGGTCTAGTCCGTCTTTCAAAGCATCACAAACTTGTGAAACCTCCTGCACTATCTGTCTAACCTCCCGTTCTTTCTCCTCTGTCAACGGGAAGTGCACAGAATCAGACAATTCATTCATCAATCTATCACATTTCTCAATCTGATGAATCTCCCTGAGCAAGCCACAAGAATTTTTGCGCTCCCTCTTCTTTGACTCCTCCATGATCCTTTCGTGAAGCGAAAGCAACGGAACAGCCCAGGTGAAATTCCTGGGAATGGTAAAATGGACATGTAATCCGCGGTCCTGGCACGGAATTGCAGCCACAAGAGCCCAAACAACAAACAACAGGACCGAATTCATAATGAACACAGGCATTGCAAGGCCACCAGAAGCCACAAGCTCATTTGCCTTAGGTGGATTAATGTTGTTCCCAATTGCTTGGAGCTGTTTGGCAGCAGACCAAGTCCGAGAAACACTCCATGAAAGCGATCGAAAATGCCCCAAAGACCGATGATGAAAGGTATTATTGCTACTTTGACTATGACCATGACTATGGGTATGATGATGATCTCTACTACCAGAGCTGCGGCCAAAGGACCGGTTTCTATGCGCAATTGAGGCATTTGAGTCCTTATCATCAAGCATCACAATTGCCAAATCAGTGAGGGCCTTCCTAGCTCTTCGAAATTGGCCCTCTCCAATACCCCTCTGATGCCCCAATGCATAGAGCACAATCTCCAACAGCTTCTGCCATTGGCGAATCTGCTCAATCCCGTCACGAATGGCGTTAAAAACATCCAAAGCCTTCACACTGCGCTCAAAGTAATCAGACACCATGCGATCCAAGGGGGGTCTCAACACCTGTGCCTTGTGGGTACGGACAATGGCTCTGAATTCCTCTTGGCAACACAGGAAGAAATCAAGAAGCTTCGCAACCCACGAGAGTGAAAGCAAATCATCATGAGAAACCGAAGAGAGTTCCGAGAACCAGTCAGTGACGTGTTGTTGAAAGGATTCCAGCTCGATCTCCAAGCTTGACCCTTCCATGGAAATGGAATGAACCTGTTCGCGACGAGGACTAAAAAGTGAACGACCAAAATGGGTTAACGACGAAGGAGACGAACCTTGGTAGTCCGTCGCGGGCATTCTCGTACAAAACGCAGCTTACACAACCTCACTCAATCTTCCCCCGACACATGTCTCCAATACCAGGACCAAAATTCCAAACAAAATGAAATATTCTCTCAAATTTTAAAACTTCTTTACCTCAACAAAAAATCAAATTTCACACAACTAATTCCCAAAATGCATTTTTGAAAAGAAAAAATAAAATCTGATACTCCCCAAAAAATAATAATAACGCTGTCAAGGTTTAAAACTTCTACAGCTTCAATTTGTAACCCCAGGAATCGACACCCCAAAATTTTCCTAGAAATTCGAAATTGAACCTTCTAAAACCAAAAAATTTCCCTCCAAATTGAAATTATAGTCACTTCGATTGGAAAACCTAGAAATGACAACCAAAATTGGGTTTGAATTTGAACCCAGTGAAACAAAAGAGGGAGCTGAAAATCTAAAAGAGAAGTCAGAAAATTTCAAAGGTTGAGAGAGAGAAGCAGACAAAGAGGTGAGAGAAGAAGAGAGAAATGTGGGGAGAAGTGAGGCATGGAACCCTAGTAGGAAGGAGAGGGCTTATATTGGGGACAATTGGACCGCGTATTATGGTGGTTGGAAAATAAAAACAGCGAAATACGCAGAAACAAAAAAACGAACCCACACAAAAAGAAGGAAATTTATTTTCCCGAATTAGAAGTAATAAAAGAGGTTTAGGTTTTAATCCATGGTTAATTAGTGAAAAATTTAAGGTTGAGAGAGAAGCTTGAACGCGCACCGAACACGTATCGAACACGGTGGCAAGAACCAAGATTCTTACTTTAGCGGCGTAGATCCCTATGAACGCGTACGGATGTCATATGCGCCGTTGATTTTCAAACAGTGACAATTCAGTTGTCACCCTGTACGACAACACCTGAAGAAGGAAAGGGAGGGACTTACGTACCAGTTTTTTTATTTGCTCCCACAAAATAAAAATATATTTAGTGTGTCCAAAATAGATTAAAAAACATATTAAATATTTAATATTCAAAATAAGCAGAAAAATATTTAATATTCAAAATAAACAAAAGAAATTTTTTTTATCTGATAAATTGATGATTAGAGTTTGGAACAGCCATACATGCGGCACCACGTGGTGGAATGATGGGATTTGGTGTCACGTTGGGTCCGGGAAAGGCACGTGGAAAGATGAGGCTCATAAGGAAAATAATGTAGCAGTAGCCATGGCCATGATGTCTTGGGTGGGTCACATAAAAAAAGTTATTATATATATATATATATATATATATATATTTTAAAAAAAATATTTTTGTATATTCATCAATTCAATTTTTTTATTTTTAAAATATATGATTAAATTTTTTATAATCAACTATAGTATATGAGGTTACACAATTTTTAACCGTCATTTGTAATATGTTACTATATTTAAAATAAAACCAATGAAATATATTAGAATAATATTCATCATCAATAAATAGATAATTAATAAATTGTATCTATACATTTAGATTAAATAATCCATTATTATTTGAATTATTATTATCAGTATGTTACTATGTTTATATTCAAAATTTACTATGTATTATAATTTTATATATATATATATATATATATATTTATTTTAAGTTTTAAAAAACTTTATTTTCTTAAAACTTCACTATTATAATTATGCTATCGTTTTGAAGTTTGAATCAAATTAAAGATTATTTATATTAATTTGATTCATTAAAATTTCGTTTGGATCTGATCTACGGACAAATTGAAAGAAGAAGCTTATTTGCGAAGAAAATCCAAATTTTGAAGTAAAAAAGTACGAATTTAGAAAAAAAAAACTGCTTCATCTTTCTTCTTCTCACGTATATGAAGAAACAAGCTGAAAGTATTTTTTTATATATTTTTTATATAATTTAATATATTTTATATATTATAATAATAATAATTAATTAATATAATATTAAAATAATAAATTAATAATAATAAATATTAAATAAAATTATAACAATTATTTATTTTAATTTTAATATAAATAATTAAAAAAATTATTAATAATATTATTAAAATAATATTTATTTTTTATTTTTTTATTAAAATATTATTAAAAATAATAAAAATATTTAAAATAATAAATTTATTTAAAAAATAAATAAAAACTTTTATTAATAATAAATAAAATTATTTTACTTTCTTCTCATTTTTTACTTATTTTTTTAATTTAAACAATCTTTTTTTTTTTTTTTTTCACTCTCTCAAATTATTTCTTCAATCCAAACACACTCTAAAAAAATATAATAAATTACTTTTAATTCATACAATCAAATATTCTAATATTTCCTTCATTTAAAGAAATTTGAATGATAGTTAAATATTATTTTTAAGTTTTTCTCTACAACAATTAGTATGATAAGTAATTTTATTAATATTTAATACAACTGCATAACAAGAACTGAAATTCAAAATTTGTTACTAAAAATAATAATGTATAATTTAATTAATATGTTCCATGATAAAAAAAAAATATATAGAATTTAATTTTTTTATATTATATATTAGGATTGAGAAATTAATTTGATAGAATAGAAAATAAATGAAATAAAAAAATGTAGAAAATAAATTTATTTAAATTAATAAAAAAAATATAAAATATTAAAATAAATTTTTTAATAATTTTATTTATTATTTTAATAAATATTATTATCAAATTATTATATGATAAATAAAGTTTAAAATTTGTTTACTATTTTTAATTATTGCTTTAATATTATATTTTTTCTTAAGATTTTCTTTATTATTCTGCAGAGAAAAAAATACGTATATTGAGAAGTGTGATTTTATATAAATGAGTGTAGAAATTTATTTGTTGAATTTCTGGGTCCAGAAACAAAGGAAGGTTGAAAGAGAGAAAAAAGATGTAAGAAAGTGTAAAAGGGTGGCAGACGTGGCTGATACAACCGAGTCCACGATGGCGCATGAGGGACTGCCTCCCTTCATTCACACTTCATATTATTCGCTGCTTTCTAGAAACAAAAGAAAAATGACCACTAATGTTAAGGTCTTTCAAGTTTCAATAAAAGAATTTATAAAACTTTAAATATGTTTTTGATATATATATTTATTTCCAAATTAATTTTATCTTTATATTTTTTGTTTATTAATTTTATAATATTAAATAAATATTAGTAATTATTATATTTAATTAAAATTATTATTAAACATTAAAATTGAGTACAAAAAATATTTAAATTAAAAGATATAAATAATAATTAAAATCATATTAACTTTTTTATATAAATAATAATTTTATTAAAAGGTTGAAAAGTGCGATGAATCTCTCTCGTAGTGTTGAAAGTTGGACCGTTTCATTCATAAACGTTTTGATGTGACACTCAACTCTCTCGTCCATCATGAAGAGATATTGATAATAAAGAGATATTTATCAATATCTCTTTATTTTACTTTTTCTTTATAGATAATGGATTTTTAGTGATTACTTAGCCAACCACATGTTACATCAACTTTAGTGTACCATTTTCTTTTCATAACTCAATTCCACAATACCTATCATTTTATTAACTTAAAACTATATTTGCTACAAATTCATAAATATATTAAAGCTGTCCCTTTTAAAATATATTCACAAGGATTTTTTTTTTAATTATTATATAATCAAATTCAAGTATTCTTCATAATATTGAATTCATTTTGCTTTTGATCTCGGCTATTAATCAAACATCTAATTTTAAAAAATATTTTCACAAAGATTAAATCTTTAAAAGAAGAGCATATTATATTTACTATTTGAACACTGCCTCTAAAATATGAGATATGAAGGAGAACAAATTTTTCATTACAATTTGAAATATTATACTTTTATAGACATGCTAAAATTAAAATAATTTTTCCTCTTCACTCTATTTATTATTGTATTTTCATTAACGAGCTTCTTATATATATAATTATAGTCTGATTAAATAAAAATGAAATATTTGGATCTATTCTCCTGGGAAGAAGAGAACTAATAAAATCCAAGAAATCTTAAAATAGTAACGAAAACTAAAACAGTGGAAATAGCAATGATTAAGGCAATTGTCTCACCAATTTTGTTGATTTTCGTAGAAGATGTGTGTCTCCTCCACAAATATATATATTTTGAGAATAAGATAATTTAATGTAACTTTAAGTTGCTTTCAGTGGGGTCACTAGAAGTTAAGTCTTTCCAGAATGGATCATATTCGACAAAGACAAACTAGGCTCTAACTAATAATGTTTCGCACTTTCTTAATACCTTTAACTTCAACAAATTAACATCTTTTTACCCAATTAAATACCTTTTCTTACATAATGCACTTGCCATCTTTTAGTTTTCATCAATTAAATTCAAAAGGCCACACATTAATTTTTTTTTTTATTCATTTAGCCTAAGGACTTAAGAAGGGGTTGGTTCCTAATTTTTTATGAATTGATTTGATGTTTATTTGTTTCATTACCTTCATTATACTAATTATTAGCCTAATCTTCCATATTATTAAGTTTTATGATAGTAATGCTTTTTTGGATGCTCTAGAGTGTTAATCAACGTGCATTTCATGCTGAAATGCACTTAGGTCAAACCCTTTTCTTTCATATTGAAAGAGAAAACTGATCTACCAGTTGCCACTTGCCAGTAGAAAATGGAAACTAGAACACAACTTTCGTTGTCAGAGGAATTAGGGTTCATATTCAATTTAAATTTTGTGAGAGAGGGACATTCAGCTAGCTCTTCTGACTATTACACCTTCCAGCAAGCTCTTAGTTGGTGCTGAATGGCACCTTATCTTTATGTTTATTAATGCCATAGAAAAACAAAAGAAAAGGATTAAAGAATAGAATGGAGCCCCACAACTGCAAAATGGAGGAATAAATAACAGCATTCAATTCAAAAGATTTGTTTTACTTTTTCATGGTCTAATAAGAAAACCTTGTTGATCATAATATTAAACAATCTCACGTGTGGGTTGCTCTTTCTTTAGGTTATGGGATCGATAAATTAACAAACATGACTTGGAGCTTGAACTAGATGTGCCTTTTCTGGTTTAAGCTATGGACAAGTCACTGTTATGTGGCATGTGATTTCCAAATATTAATTAAGAAAAGGTTCATAGGTCCACATTTATAATCTCAATGTTTTGTAAACGACAATGAAGGTATATACAAAACCATTATTCACTATTCACTGGCATAAGGCTGGCAAGTTTATCTCGTTTTGTAAGACTCCAAAGTAAATCCGAGTGTTCCAAAGTTTATGTCTTGCACATGTATTCAAACAAAAAGGTTGGCTCCCCAAGTATTAACTTCAGTTTTTATGAACTTTACATGCCCTTGTTTTCCATTTTCTTGCATGCAGAGGAAGAACCATGACCAATAGTTCTGAAAGATTGGAAACTCAGTTGCTCCATGTATGTGCATGATTCTGCAATACTTTATATACAAATTAGATATAAAGATCCCTATATCTCATACCCTCTAAATTAATCATCTGATACATATTCAAACTATCATGATATATCTAAAATTTCTATTTATAGTGAATGTCAAAGATAATTCATAATATTTTTCTCACCATATCTCGAAATTTGTTTTTAAGATAAAATCATGATGAAAACATTAAATTTAAATCAAATAATATTTTTTATAATGTAATCCTAAGATTATTACCAATTTTAAGTCAAACTTAAAAAAATGTCACTTAACAAAAAATAATATTGGATCAAATGGCATGTTGTTCATTGAATATCAATGACGTGTATAATTATCAAGGAATATTTATTGAAAAACGCATAACGTAGCATTGAAGAAAAAAAATTATAGGTATGTCCATCATTAAGGTTTAAACTCAAAAAATCTTATAATAAACTAATTAGTATTAACTAAATTTATTGAAAGTTATAATGTCATGAGAGTCAATTCTTATAATTTTAATAATTCCAATAAATTTTAATAAATAATAAAAGGTAATAATAAAAGTGACATTGAAATGTTAGTAATACTTATTAACTTCATTATATATACTTTGGAGGATGAGCATTAAGTTATGGTCCTAAGACTAAATTAATGACACAGAATGATATTTATGCATATATCTTTGGCCTTTTTCATGGAAAACCCTTTTCCTGAACTTTCGATTTTTTAAAATCTGGCACAAAGAAAAAGAGAAGTTGATAGATTTATTTTAGATATAAATAAAAGTTATATTATTTTTCATCCTTATATATGTATCTCTTTTATACTGTAACATAATTAAATTTTAATTCAATTATACTTTTTTACCATTTAAAAAAATTTATATGATCAAATTTTTTTTTTCCATATAATCAGTGGCATAGTTTCGTTGGAACGGGAGGAGGTGATAACATCCTCATTTATTTTTTCAACATATATATAAATTGAGTTTTGTAAATGTTTTTTTTTTAATTTTTATTATATTTTATATTTTTTGTACCTTAGATTTTTTTTGACAATTCAATATTTCGGATCAAATCCATCCTTCATAAAATAAAACAAATTTACGCAAGCTAAAAAGAAAATAGTATGGGTTATGTTCTTCGATAGAAAAAAGATTGAAAAGAATGCCTCTGGAGCATTAAGTGGCTATGAAGAAATGAAGATTTGCCAGGTGCTTTATTATGTCTTAAAAGTCAAATATATATCTCTCCTTAAAGATTTCATGACATTGGACAATAATTGCGTTGGAATTAGGTCACTATTGAGTGCAGCCCTACTTTATATCATACAAGTAACTTTTGTTGTAGTTCTAGACTACTTCGCTGTTATAAGATACTTTTTGTTGTATTTGGGTTTAGTTACTTTTGCTTCCTTTCATCAATATATTTTGTCCTATCCCAGAAAATATCATAGAAGTAACAAAGGTTGCCCTGTTGAATACCATCATAAATACCTCTTATTTTTTAATGTTTTTCTCAAAAGGGATTAAAACCCAGTTATTGTTCATTATGATTAAAAATTTAAATCAAAGATTACATATAATGCTATTTTCGGTACTAACTAAGAGTTCTTGTGATGTATGACTCTTGTTAAGCATTAGCTTTTACCAATCTTTCTTTGCAGAGTTGGTCTATTTCTTGTCTCTGATAAAATAAAAATATCATTACATCAGAACTATAATAGCCTGTCATTTTTACTTAATTATTCTAAACATTCATCAAATTAAAGAACGTAACAGGGCACAAGCACTGAGATTGTCCCATTCCCTCTTATGTTTAACAGTATATACCAGTTTCCATTTTTAGTTTTATTTTGTAAAATATCCATGTAATTGACAGAAAACTAATAAAAGGACAGATGAAATTTACTAAAAGTAAACAGAACAGATAAAGTTCATGCATATGCATTAATGTGCAGAAATGAATATAAGCTCTACATATGATTGACTGTTTCAAGCCTTTCTCCAGTAGGTAGCTATTTCTGAATAAAGATCTCAATTAGATGTTTTTTTGTTATTCTTGAAATACAATTGTTTTCCTAAAAGACAGCATCATTCGAATTTGTCATCCCTATGGTAGCAACCCTCCTTGACCTTTGACTTTGATAGATTCCAGAAATTGAAGCACTCAACAGCGGAATAAAAAACATTGCTTAAAGAATTATGGTCATCAGAATGGGAAAAGATGATTAATAAAATTGAAACTTAGAATCTCACCCTTCTTAAATCCATGATATAGGACCAGCTTCAATTTAATTATGTTAAAACGCGTAGCAATGAAGAGGCACAATGCTTTAAGTTCATATACAGATAGGAGGATATACAACAAAAAGTCAAGAAAATTTTGATATCTCAAGAACTATACTAAAAATTTCTCCAGACAATTTTTTTTTTTTTCATTCTTTTAGTTCAAAAGATTTATTATAACTATATCACATTGGAAATTTCTTTTTCTTAAAAATGAAATTGGAATATAATAAATTATTTTGTATAATGATTTTCTCATATAATAACCGGCTTCTTCATAAAAATAATTACATACATAAACATTTTTTTCATTTTCAAAATATGAGTTTGTTAAATTTTTTAAAATATTGAAACATAAAATTGTATTAATTTATTATAAATGATATGATCCTATATAGATCACAAAATACAGCTTTTGATGCATTAAAAAAAATAAAAATAGATTTTTTTTTTCTATGTAGCCTTTCTACAGACAATTATTAAAATAGATTTTGACAAGTTCTTAGTACTTGCACACCTATTTATGAAACCCTTATGCCAAAAGAACTAGTTAACATTTATAGTTTAGCAGTCACATTTTGTTATATAATTTTTGCAGTTACTGAAGTTGACTCATTAATTCTTCTATTTTGCAAATGATACTTCACTTCACTTGCTTGTGTACATGTTGACCCATTGTGATATCTATCCACAACCCTTCGAGGTAATTACGTTTATGTACAAGTTTGAATTAATGAAATAAATTTTTTATCACACCATTTACCTATTCTTATATATGTCATCGATGTTTATTAATCCATACGTCCCCAATTCTTATATATGTCATTAATGTTTATTAAACAATATATCCACAGTAAGTATACGTCCCCAATTCTTATATATGTCATTAATGTTTATTAAACAATATATCCACAGTAAGTATAACGAATTATTATCAGCAAAGATTCATGCCCCATACTGGACCCTTTTACGAAATTGATTATAAATTTACACTAGTACTTCATAGTAGTTTAATAAAATCATATACTAATGGTCAAACACAAAATTTTACAACAGGTGCTTTTGGGTGCTTTTGTGTACCTTATGCGATAATTTTTTATGAAGATGTTAAACCGTGATTCTTTTTATCAGTTTTCCTTTAGATACCAAATCACATATTCCAAAATTTAATTTCGTAGCCAAGAGTGAGTTTGAACAACAAATTTGTTAGTAAATTTATTATAACAAATATATTAACAATGTGCGATGGTATTTCCTAATTATCATTTTATTTCACACTTGGCCAATACAATTGACATAATGTCTTTCAAGAATAATTATGACATTTGGACTGCTAAGCGGATGATGGATGATAGATTATCGTTGGACATTAATTAATTGATGGACTATTTATTATAATTTTTTTTTATATCAATTATAAAAACAAGTGGATAAGGAAACAAGAACACTTAGATTTGGTGTTTGGATCCTGTAATTCAAACAAGTCACGTGAGTAAACTAACAATAGCTAATTGGAAAAAACTAAAAAACAAACAATCGCATGGTTGTTTGTTAAAGAATTCATTTATTATCTATTTTTGTCTTTTGTTAAAGAATTCATTTATTATCTATTTTTGTCTTTCAGATTCTTCTAATTAACTGTTAGCTTAATCACATGACCCTTAATTGAGTTATAGATCCAAATAACAAATCAAACATAATTTGTCATTCTTGTTTTCTCCTCTTGTATTTGTAATTGATACAAGAAAACTTATCCCAAACATAAAAGTTTACAAACAAATGTAACGTAACATTTAATAAACAGTCAACCAATTAACTACATTGATTTTGTGAGCTACAATTCATTCATTTAGCATTCCTAACTACACAATCATTTATGAAATATTATGTTAATTGCCCTAGCCAAGTGTGAAATAAAATAAAATGATAACTCAATAAAAAAAATAAAATGAGATTTGGTTAACATTTCCTATATGATTTTATTAAATATATGTTTCCAATTTCTTGAAGTTTAATTTCCTTGTGTACTTGCATATTGGGTTAGAGTACAGAAGCATAACCCAAATCCTAAAAAAACTAAAAGCACAACCCTTTTATCCTCAATTCAACCATTACAAGGTAACACCTGTAAATTTATGTTTTTGATCAGTATGAAAATATTCGCGATAAACAAAGATAGACAATCAATAATTATAGTAAATTGTAAACAATTTCGTAAAAGGGACTCAAGACGTGGTATTCATTAAACTCACCTTATTAACATAATTAAATTTTTTGCATGAATTACTACAACTAATTTCATTAATTCAAATATGTACATAAAGTGTATTTACCTCAACTGTTCTGAGATACCAATACCCCACAATTACGAGCAATAAATCGTTTCTCATGGGTCAACCTGCATAGTTAAGTACCTTATATAAAATACACAAATAAATAGGTCAATTTAAGTAGTTGGAAAAATTAAATAACAAAAAGTCTTGATCAACTAATCCCTTTGGCAGAGGAGTTTTAAAAGTATCCTGTCCCCACCAGTATTAAAATCTGTGTTGACAAAAATTTTCTTTCTACAAAAGCACAAAACAGGCATACAAGTACTGATAATATGAAAAAGCCCAAAACAGGTTTTCACGGACCATATTGTAGTCTTTCTATGTAGAATCATCCTAATTTATTTTATTCTAATTTTCATCATAAAGCCTCCATCCTCTCTATTCTCAATATCATTTCTAATTTCAATTCTCGGTTCTATTTCTAATTTCAGGACCAATGCGGTGGTGAGATACTCACCTAGTTGTTATAAACGTGACATGAATCAGAAGTTTATAATTTCGATTTCGTATCAATAGCAGTCACGGACTACTTTAATATTGCTGACAGAAATCATTAACAATTTGGAGTGGTATGGATAAAAGCATAACGGCAATAATAATGGCATGAGAGATAAGAAACAAATGTAACTAATTCAGACAAGTTTTTCATCATCAGTGAAAAAAACATGAACAAGTTTGTAACTAATTTAAACAAATGCAGCACTCAAGAAAAAACAATAAAACATCAGTGACAAGACATCACGAAACACATGAACAATCAAGTCAGCCAAACGCTTTTGATAAGAAAGGCATGAATAAGAACACGGGAACCCATAGCTAAATTATAAATCATCTACACCCTTGGGCAATACTTGACCAATGCCACGCCCATTACACTAAGAATGCATAGATATAAAAGTAATGTACGGAATTTATCTCGTGCCCTCAGATAACACCAATGGGTACTACTTTCTCAACATCCATAACAGCCTTTCAACATCCATTATAGCACATAAAACTCACAAACTCCATCATCTCTACCCACAGCTAGCAATAATAATAATAACAACAACAACAACAACAGCAACAAAGAGAGAGAAGAGAAAGAAGAGAAGCAGCAGCAGAGTTGGTGATGGAATTGAGAAGAAAGGCAGAGAAGATGGAAAGGCCTTGAACAATATTCAAAGTACCATATCTCGCAAGGAGCATCCTCATTGGGCGTAAAGAAGAAATATAACCGACACTCAGTTATACAACATACAACTTAAAGAAAAAAAACTATCCTGAAGTTTAAGATAAAGAAGAAAAAAAGATAAATTTGCTCGTGAAAATAATATGATGAATAACAAAAGATTAATAATTATATAAGTGCCAAGACAAAATCATAATAAAAATGACACTCAAATTAATCAGTTGAATGAGAAATAAAAAAGCTTTAACAGACCTAACATAACTGAATGGAGTTTCACGTTAATCTACTAAGAACAATGTAGTGCAGACAAGATCCAGAACCTCTTAGCAGCACACAAGTGAACATGGATTACCTCAACATAGCAAGTGATAATGAATAGCATTTACTGCCAGTGCTTGCAATAGAAAATGAGAAAACAGAGATTTTGTGAGAGGCTTCATAAACATAATATTTGATTTAGATTATAAACTAATGAACAAGACATAAACAAAAAAAAAAGACTTGGGAATATTCTTATGACCACAAAAACCAACAAAGATTCCATGACTACTGAATTAATATGAAAATTAGTTGAAGATAAGATTACCTGGAATAGAAAGCTTTCTATACTTTAGAAGATAAAAATATACATGTTCATAGTAATTTTAACTTCCATTCTTTTTTAATATAATTTACATCCCATTCCAATATTTCTATTTACAAAGTTATACATTAGTTGTTAATATCAAGCATATAAAATACAAAATCATACCAATTTTAATAGAAAATAGCACACTACAGTTCTCATTTTCATGCGCTTTCTCTTGTTCAGTAAACAACTTTTGTCACATTTCATCAAGTTCAAGCACATATATAATTTGGGACATGAGTTTGTGGTCAAGTTAAAACATGAACATGAAACACAGTTAAAATTAAAATTATCACACATTCAAGTCAATAATAAAAGTTTGACAGAAAAATTATAGGTGTTTTATATTTACATGCACATGGAAAATACTTTAATGTTGGCTCCAAAATTGAACTGGAATTCCTACCAAGTCAAAACATGTGAGGTTAGCAACAAACGGTGGCGAGCCAGTTTTGCAATAAAAGGTAGTGCGACAAACAAAGGAAATGCATAGACAGAGAATCTGACTAGAATATTAAGTATAGATGAAAAGGAAAAAGCAAGAGAACTGACAAGTGAAAGATGTCGGTGTGTGAATCTTTGATATGAAAGAAGGAGATGAACGGAACATAAATCATAAATTTTGTATAGATGAGAACAGATTCATTACCATAGGTCTTGTTAAACTACCACTAAGGGAAGAAGCTGCTAGAGAAGTCCAATTTTACAACCATTTAAAAAGATATCAAAAAATGATATACATGTTTTTTTCTTCATCTAGCCAAAAACCCTTTGTCGAGAAAAAAACATAAATAGGCACCTAGGACTTTAGAAATATTCAACCCTTGACAGAAGGAACACAGCCCTCAGATCTCATGGCTCAATAAAAAATCATTTATGGCTTTTGCAACAGGCTTCATTCACATCCGACATGCACCAACTACAAACACATAAATAGATGGATAGATAGTGAAAAAGAGAGAAGTAAATATGACCGCTTATGAACAAAACACAGCAATCGTTGACTAGATAATTTGTGCATCAAGGGCCAGGATAGAGAAAGACATCATTACAATGGATGCATGCAAGAAGAAAAACAATTTCACATGTGACAATTAAGTGTTTAAAACAATCTTTCAGGTATACCTTTGAGAAATAGCAATATGAACATAAAAGCAAGTAAGCAAGTTACAATTTAATGCACCACATGCTGATAGCAATATCATTTTGGATCAATAACATAATAATGAGTAGTGATTTAAACATATATAAGGTAGAAAGACTATGCAAACAGAGCAAAGTAGGAAAAATAAATTAGTATTCACAGTTAAATGGAAAAGATAAAACATCCTGACAATTTTTGTAAAGGCAGTTGTGAGCAGAACTGAATGGAAATTGGAACAATATGGCATATCATATCTCCTTACCCCTTTCCTCTGATTATTTGAAAAAAAAAAATCAGGTAAATTAGAAACATACACTGTTTTCAGATTTAAATAAAAATGTAAGCATATTTGTCTATCTAAGAATGCATGTAAAATCCCAGCCAAAAAAAGAAAAAATATATATTTTATAAAATATGAAAAGCACAACCCTCAGATATCAGCTAAAAAAATTAAGATGAACACTATATATCATCTATGTTTTGAGACTCGTGTTTCAGTTGTTTAATGTATCTCTAGTTCAAAATAATGTAACCGAACACTGTACATCATCTTTGCAATATATTTAAAGTTAATTTCCATTGCCTGGTTCAGTTCAAAAAGAATTTAAAATTCAATAATTAGTTTGGCTATTTCACAATTTCATGAATCATCTACAAACACACACACAGAGAGGGAAAATCACAAATCCAGTAATGAACAAATGAATAAAACAAGTAAAATGTTCATTAGTCAATTTGTTACACTGGGCAGAGTGAAGGATTACTTCATTACAAATAAGCAAATCTTCTCGCACTTTTCCCCTGATTATTTCAGATGCTTAAAACCACAAGGTTTTAAAATGTTAATAAAAGGTGTGTAAGCATGCTAAGATGTCTAATAAAAACAATCGAAACATTGCTGCAAGAAATAGAGGAACACTTGTGTAGCCAAAATAAGAATGTATAACCCTCAGATCTCATAGCTAAAATCATCTACAGCTTTATCACAGGCTTCGTTCACAGCCTTCTTGCACCATCTCATTAATTTATGTATATATATATATATATATATGAATGGATAGAGAGATAGAAAGATAGACGCACACACACACGGAGAGAGAGACAGAAAGAGAGAGAGAGAGAGAGGAAGAGAATGGTGCAGGTCCAGTTATGAACAAAACCATGTAGCCGTTCAATAGATTATTTTTTCATCATTGGGTAGCATAGAATGCAACATGCCACATTTCAATTAAATCGGTTCAAACAGTAAAAATGTGTTTTCAGCCCAGAAAACCCTAGAACAAAATTTTGGTCACTTCACTTCATATTTAACAATCAAAACCCTACCATCTAACAGGTTTTAATTGGCATTTTAGCCGGCAAACTATTAGGGTTTCCCAAATATAAGTTAATGAGAAACGAAAGAACAAAGGATGTAGAAAACACCAAACAATAAAGAAGACAGCAAAAGCAATCTAATATCACAGAGCCAACATAAAGCTACTCAATCATATCGCGCACACACACACACTACACATGGCTACTCAATCATATCGCACACGCGCACACACACGAGGAATAATGGTGGTGGCGGTGGTTAGGTAAAAGCCAATGACAAATCAAAAACCACTGAAAAACTGATCGATACATTTTGATTTGTGCATCATTGGGCGTCAATTTCATTTTAGAGCCTGAAAATATTAAACCACTGAAAACATAAATTTCCGTTGAGAAAATAAAGAGCAGGACTGAAAAGTGAAAAACGAAAAAGGGGAGGAGCTAGGAGAAGAAAGGACAACAATAAAGACGCAATGGTTTTAGTTTTGACGGAGGAACTACTCCTTCCTTCGGCTGCGTCAACTTTGTATTCGGGCTGTTTTGGATTTGGGCCGGCTTCTGTTTATGGACTTCGTAGGGGCCGATATTGTATCTTTCCCTCCCTCCAAAGGTTCAAAAATATAATTGAATTTTTTTGTGTTTTAATTTTTTTTCAATTTATAACAATGAACCCTTAATTCAATCGGATATAAAAAATAAAATAAAAAACTTGAAAGTTTGAAATAATACATAGAGGTCCTAATAACAATTCCTTTTACAAGAGTAAATATTGCCAAACCAAACAAAATATAACTAGTACGAAGTAACTTTGATCATGGACAAACCTAGCTTGTACACAATATCTTTTTTTTTTTTTTGAAATTAACATGAAGAAGTTATTTTTCGCAATTAGGTTTGAGGCAATGAGTGAAACACACCCGAAGGTAGATAGTGGAAGGGGAAAAGTGTGAACAAAGTGACAACATTATCTTCCAAAATATTTGCCACGCACTACTGAGGAAGACTGACCTGACCACTGTGTAAGTCCAAAACCAACGAAATTCAGGATTTTTGTGTGTGGAGTAGCATGTTTTTATATAAAATATAGCTTTCAAGTTAGTGCTCCACCAACCAAGACCATAACACAAAAGAAATTTAAACTTGCTACATGCGCATGACATTCTTTTGGGACCACAAATTACCTGCGAATCCACTCATATATGGTCTAAAAGATACCACTTTCTACATCATCCTTCAATTAGAAAGTTGCCCTTCCAAACAACTTCATTCATCATATATTTATCATTCCATCAAGCAAAGATCATCATTAAACTTTCATTACAAACTAGTCTTCAAAACTTGTCCAAGTCATAATTTATGAACGATTTTTTTTTAATATTCACGCCACTTTTTTTTTACTTTATTCTATTTGCATTATTTGAATGATTTCAAATATAATGATTTAATTGAAGTGTTGAACGGTCACCAACCGTAACGGTGATAAGAAGCATCATTGCATGAATTATATAATGACAGTTTTTTTATCATCCAAAAGATGATACATCAAAGAAATTTATTTCATTAACTCCATGAACGTCATAACCTAACTTCTTAGGTTAACTTTCCCATTTTCTCTTTGATGGTTTTTAAACATTTTTGTTTAATTGATGGTCATATTTTAAGACCCACCGAACCGAAGGAGCGCTCCTGGCAGTACATTAAAGTTTTATACACTCTGCTCTCAACCCCATAAAACCACGTGGCCCTGCACTATACATTTATATGTCAGGTACCTTTCATCCCCTTAAAACCAATCAGAGCAAGAAATGGAAGAAGAGGGAGAAATGGAGATGGAAGAGACCTTGATACTCGTGCTTTCTCCATGATTCCACTCTGTTTCAAGAGGACCTTTGAGTTCCTATCATGGGGTGCTCATCAACCTCCATCATCTTCTGCATTCACTTCATCAACTCCATCACACATCATATATCATAAGTTATTAGATTTAGTTAGGGGTGATATGCAAGCAGTGCTCACTTCTCGTAAGTCTGTCAAGCTGGTTCAACACATTTTGGGTATGCTCTCATCTTATCGATTTAATATTTCTTTCTCAAAGTATTTCTACAAACTTTGATCTTTCTAATGCCCAACTCAACACAAAATTATCTGATTCTGCACTCTTGTGCTTATTTACCATGTTCTTCTTATTTGTATCGCAGGTTGTGAGTGGTGAAATAAAATAGTTTATATTAGATAGTATGTATAACGAAGAAGAAAACAGATATTTTTCCATGACAGAGGACTAGGAGTGTGTTGGTAGATTAGTTTTTGGTTACATGGAAAATGTTTTTTTTTTTTCATATGTGTAATGGGTTAGTTGGGATAGTTAATAATGTTCCACAATACATTTTCTTTCAATATTAAAGAGGGACTAATCCAAGTGTATGCATATATCTGTGAAATGTGTATGGGATTTTATGTTTGTCCTTTTGTTTTTGAACTGTGGTTTGGATGGACCTCTGATATATCATTATATCTGAACAGCTTGTTGGCAAAAACTAGACAACTTTAGGAAACCTGGCCATTAACTGATTCAATGGAGTAATTATGATTCATATAAACTATTTGACAAATGTTGCACCAATCTTGAAGTACTGACACAGTAGCCATCAAATAAATGGAAAAATATTTATTGGGCAACAGCTTTCATTTGGATATGGTAGGATAAGATATTGATTAGATAGGTTAGGATGAGGGTCACTATATAACTATATATACCTATATATTAATCAAATAAACTATCCACTTCGTAAATACTCATCATATCCTTATGTTAAAATGGCTACATAAAGCTACCAGGGTAACTTCAAAAATAGAATACAAGTTGTTACAAATTTAAGTTAATAAGTTACTTATTTGAGATTTACTGATTCATTTATAATCAAACTAGTATAAATAAATAAATAATAATAGTTAAAGAATACATAAAACATTGAAACAAAAAACATAATAATATAAGTTTTTTTATTAGAAACAAAATTTTACATACTTTTAATATTTAAAGTACACAATTTTTTTTTATACACTTTTAATCTCACTAGCTCGATCAAATATAATTTTAATATTTAAAGTGCACACAAAACTAATCAATATGATAAATTTGTAAAATTTACATCCTTTTTCATCTTTTTCATGTTCTTTTTTCACAGAAGTTTTTCATCCAGCATCTCAACGTTACATAAACTCTCTACTGAGTTGCTATATATTCACTTATTTTATGAATTTAATAAAATCATACTCAATTTTATTTTATTTTTTGTATTTTTAATAAGGAATATTTTATTTTTTATTTTATGCAAAAATAACATACTGATCAAATTTTGAAATATAAAAACAAAACAATTGAACGATTTAATTTATTATATACTAACATCTAAAGAGTCCTATTGTCAATAAATTATAAATGGACTTCATAAAATAAAATAAAAACTATTTTTGAGAAAACATTGTTTTAATATAAAAATAAGTAAATATTAATAAAATATATAATTAAATTTATTAATGTATCATTATATTTAATATGTTATAATATAAATATAAATATAAATATATAATAAAAATATAAATATTAATCAAATAAGTAATATGATTGTTATTTTATTGGTAACATAAGAAATGTGAATACATATTTTAAAATTAATTAAAATATAAAGATTATTAAAAAAAATCAGTAAAAATAGATGTAATTTTTTATAATAAAAATATTCAAAATTTTATTAATACGAAAATTTAATTTTTAAATTTTATTAATTTTTAATTAAAATTGAAAATATGCTATTTTTTAATAAAGTAAAAAAATAATATCACTTTATTAAAAACTTAAAAATTATGAATGCTATTTTATTATAAGTATAAAATAAATATTTTTAAAAATTAAATGTGATTGAATTTATTAAAAGTTAAGAAATGTAAATTTTTATTTTAAAATTAGAAAGGATGTAAATATTATTTAGAAGAATATAAAGGAGATGAGTCTCCTTTAAAAAAAATACCATTTTTAATAAATATGATAAGAATCATGATCGAATTATACAGCAAATGAGATCAGATAATTTTTAATTAAATAAAAACATTCCTGATTTGCATATTTTTTGTTCTCATATATTCTTATAACTTAATCTCAATTTCATGATCATTTTGTAAAAGAAAATACAACTAAATGGAACCCATTTTTTTTTTTATTATTAACTTTGCAAAGTAATGTCTTCACTCCTATTTTACAGGAAGAACTTGCTTCTTTTGTTATTCATTCCAACTAAAATGAGCAGATCTCGATTAAGAAAAGAACAATTAAACAAGAAAAATAATCCTACAAATTCTATAATCACAATACTTGTTAAATTTTCATAAATACCTGTCCTTGAATTTACTATTTATTTACCTCTGGGCGACCTCTAGGGCTTTACCTTTCAAAATCACACCAATTCAACTTTTTTAAGCACTATGATAACTGTCACACTTTCATGACTATTTTTTTGTCAGTAAGCAGCATACCTTAATCCAAAGCAATTTACGAAATTTGGCATGGTGGATTAGCACCTGTCAAAGTCTTCAAATTGCATTTAAGATTCTTTGCATTAGAGCAAGCAAACAGAAATTGAGTGCTACTAAATTTTCATTACATCTTTATACAAAGTATGGAAGTCTACATCATCAAAGTTTGACAAAGATAGTTCAAACTATAAAGCATACAGAAATTGACTGTAAAAAAGAAAAGGGCAATGGCAAGAAAAAAGGCAATAGCAAAAGAAAAAAGGTACATTGGGTAGACATTGTTCCATACTTTACAGTTTAACCGTGAAGAGAACAATGACTTAATGAAGCTTCAACATTCCTACAAATATCTAAAACGGAGAATAAATCCTATTTTTCTTACCAGAGATAACTCTTGTACTATTCACAAGCCAATTTTGTGTCAAAGCTAGTCAAGCATATGGCAAAAGCCTGAAATGCAGAGAGGGGGTACCGGTAGTCCATTGTAAACATATCCTTGCCAACCTTGCCAAACTGAAGAATAATCTTGTCATGGTCAGAAGATGACTGTGATGGCTGGGACGGTGTAGGTCCTGCTCCTACAGGGGCAGTGGCTGTTGGGGCTGTCGCTGCGATCAGCTGAAAATTCTTTACAGAAGCAACAGTGACTCTTCCTCTAAAGTTGAGGCACCAACATTGCAGCTGTTCATGCCACCTTGGGGACTTGTTCTTGAGAACTAATGGTCTCACCTTTCCCTCATCGTCCTCATTGCCGGTTCCCATTATGTCTGAGAACCTAGAGCTGTTAAACTCAGTTGAATTGTCAATTGATTTTGAGAAGGATATACTACGGAAAGAATCCTCAAGGGGGCGGGCAAGGAGCTCTGGCTGGCCTGGGACAACACCATTAGGCTCGAGGGATGATGCAGGAATTGAGTACATTGTGCAATTCATCCTACGCGGCCCCCTGGTACCAAGGACATTCAACTCATATGTGACCTGGGCAATGTTGTAGCTGCCGCTAGGGACCTTTGGAGAAACCTTTTTCGAAAACCTACGGCTCCGGCCAGGTGGGGACAGCATAGCATTGTTGTATGGTGGTTGTGTATCATAAATTATAAACTTGGTGCCAAGAAAATTTGACCTGGGACAAACAAAAATTAATAGTGTAAGTAAAAATGACAATAAAGTAAAGAAACAATTTATTTGTAGCACTTTCTTGGATGATGGAAAATAATTTATGCATAAAGTCAGAAAATTGTCATATCCATCACTGTTAATGCAAAAATGAATGTCAAGTGCCCCAAAATTAAGTCTTACCTCAGTTTTCCAATGTACGTACTACTAGATCTCGAAATGTTCTCTGCATCCATTGATATAACATACTCCGTGCAAGTTGTTCTTCTGGTCCTTTTTGCAGAGAGAAGAAACTTTCCATTTTCAACAAGCAAGGCTGCAGGAACACAGTTATCAGTCCAGAACAGGTCGCAAAAAAAATGATAGGCAGGAACATAAAATTGCTTAATGCATATTTATACAGCATATTGTAACAGCAATACAATTGTCAACTCAAAATAAGAAACTACTTGCCCCAGCACAGAAAACATTTGAACCAATAAACCAAGTAGGATTCGCAAGGCATGGACTATTTTCTCGTGATTAAAGTGAACCTAAGCATAGACAAGCATTACGCACCGCTATAACATTAGCAAAGCTAACATGCCAAAACAGACACCAAGTCAAAATGATGCCCGGAACAAAGTTGAATTATTTGAATGCATTTATATGACAAGAATAAGCTAGAAGTGACATCAGCACCCAAACCTCATCAAGTAACTAGGTGACCAACAGTTATTACTTTCATAAACTTCAGGAAAATAACACAAGAAACTTATGAGTGGACCACAGTTGACCATCATATTCGAACACTACCAGGTATCTAAATTGCATAATCAACAACAGGTTACGATAAAAAATGAATTTGGGCAAACAATTCACATTGCCACTAGGAAGATGTAATTAAGATCTAGTTAAGGTAGCGCAGCTTACATTTAAAAACAACCACCTCATTCAATCATTTTTCACCAATCCAAAAATAGAAATGAACATCATAAGCAATTAAGCAGAATGAAAAATCAAGGAAACACCAATAAATTCTACGTAGAAAGGTGTCCGCGGCTCAGATTGATAAAGGAAAAAGTCAATACATATATCAAATGCCATAAGTACAAAAATTACACAGTAAAAGCAAATAATAAAAAAAAAAAGAACAAAACAAGATGATTAGATAAATTCATATGTTAGGTGTCAATAAAAAAAGCTTACCAGGACTAAGGCAAAGGAAGAGATGGTATGTCAGCTTAGATTTGTCTCTCTTGATGAAACACTGGATGGTTCCATCCCTATGCCCAGGCTGCAGAAAAGAATCAACGAAGCATAAAAATCTAAACTTTGGTCATGGTACATATTTCATATCTTTTTATACATGAAGCAAATATTTTGAACATATTTTAGGCACAGGATAGAAGATAAAAAAAAAATCATACCTGCTTCAGGGCAACAGGGAAAGTAATCTTCCCACAGAATTCAGGACTGCTGACAATTTCTTTGCACATTTCTCTCCAGGACTTGCACACAGCAGCACACGCAACCACATGCTTACGACTAGGCCATGTACTCTCGCTTGCTTCCAATCTATTAATAACATCGCGAAGGAGCTCAGGCGGAAGGCTAGCCCACCGGCTGTTCTGTATGACTGCAGGCTGCTCCTGCAACTCGTGAACCGAACTGCGTGACTTGCCCCTGTTATGGCCAGGAAGCCTTACCTCAAAACTCCTCCTAGATAGGCTTCCAAATCCATCCCTTACATCCCGAACTATGCTGCGGAAGGACATCTGTTCTAATATAATCACAGCCCAGAAATTGATATATCATCAAATAACCACTAAAAGTATAAATGTTCCACTCCAGTCACTACGAGGATATCACAACTGAAACCTTACAAGAGTGAGGAGCTGCAAATAAACCAAACTTTATTTTAAATTCCATCCTCAATGCTTAGTGATCAAGAAATAAAAGAGAAGGAAGACTGATAGGGTAAAGCACAAAGTGGAATGAATAAAAATAAAACCAAAGATTCTCATAAAAGAAAGCCCCACATGGACCTAAAGGCTAAAATTCCATACTTTAGTCAGAAACATGTTTTTGAAGGGTTTTAAACCTGATTTTGTTTCTCCTAAATCTAACTTAACACGGGAGCAATTGAACCAAAATAAAATGCTTACTGAAGGTTCCCTTTTATATTACTTCAACTATATGTTACTCTTGAAGGAATCTAATTTCCATATTTTTGTTCCGGAAGTTACTAGGTCACGAATCGAATAAAATACTCCCTCACACGCACAGGGGCAGAAACAAGTAGACAAGAAAAAAGGAGGGGTCCTCTCTCTAAAACGCTGAGAGTAAATAACCTAACGACATCTTTAAAGAGCAGAAAAATAGATCAGAGCTCTAGACTACAACTTTCTTGTTAACCAAAAAATAACAAGAACCCAGAAGAATTCTAGAACCAAAACAAAATTTAGTTTTTGCAAATTCCCAAAATTACACAGCAAGAAACGTCAGTTAGTACCCAAATATAAACAAAACCAAGAGTCCTAGACTAAAAAAACAGAAACTGCGAATGGCAAACAAGAAACCCAGCAGAAAAAAGAATTCAAAGTTACCAATCATACCCTAAAAACACCTGGGTCTCGAAGTTTCCCACACCCCAATCTCGGAGAAGGGGAAATAAAAAGCAAACAACTTAGAACAAATGGAGAAAGATTAAAAAGATAAGAAATTGAATAGAACAAAGGTGCGTTCATACACATAAAACCACACAAGGCGCATCATAGATTAGATGAAGATGTAGCTGACTAACCATGATGTTCCAAAGTCTTGTCAGATTACACGTTTTTAGATCCTGTGTGCTTCACAAATCACAACTCTCTTTCTCTCTCTAACTTTTCTCTCGCTCTCTCTCTCTCTCTCTAACACAAAGGCTGACTCTGGATGAGACACGGACTCGATGCCTTCATTAAATCCATCCCCACAAACACGTAAAAAGAAAAGAACTGAAGAAAAGTTTTATATACTGTTATAGGTACAGTGCTATTTTCCATATTTTTTTTATTAAATATATTACATTTTATTTGAAACTCTATAATCGAAAAAAATACTTATAAGTTCATATGGTACTAAAACAGTTTCATTATTAATTACCTTAATTATATCATTATCCTAAATTACAAATCAAATGATAAGCACTTGTAGAAATTCTACCACTGTTTTTAAGTGCAATTAACTTTTACTATAATAATAATAATAATTAATAATAAATTTAAAGTTGGTTATTAATTATAAAAATACCAAAATTACTGAAGTGCTGATTTTTCATGGGTATTGGTCTTATAGGATAATGATTTTTTTTTTGTAAAATTACTGTTTTGACCTTGACAGTTGACCTTCAACATTGCTAGAAAAGGTTATACCGACTAACTATATGTGGTGGGGTGGTGTGCTCACACTTCACGCTTTGCCTGAGAGGGGGTCGGATAGCATGCGAAGTGGTATACACAGATTTAAGATGGTCACCCAACAAATATTATTTATTCAATTTACACAATTTTTTCAATCTCCTCTTTTAATACATTTTCTTAAGACAATAATATGTTTTTCTGTTTTTCTTTGCATCACTTTTTGAATAAACTAACAAATTTAATTAATATTTAAAAATTTATAAACAATTATGTGATTTTTTAATATTATTCATTTAATGCTTACTCTTAGTATATGTTTACGACAGAAAAAACGAATAAAAAAGATGAATGAAAAAAATAGATAAGAAATATAGTATAAATGAGAAATTGTTTGGCTGAAAATAAATAAAAAAATATTTATCTTATGGTATTATTTTATTTTTTATTTTTATTTTTTATATATTATTATTTTACTTTTTTATTGTTAAAAATTAACTCGTACAAACCAAATGTGAATATATAAAGTGCTACTCACGATTTAATCATAAACAAAATTAACTATTTTTACACTAATTAAAAATTAATAATAGTAATTAAGTTCACTTAATATTATTATTTAAAGTGATTTTTTTCTAAATTATTCGCAAGTTATATTTATTATGAATGATGTCTAGGTTTAAGATACAAGTACTTTTGAAATAGTAGCATTAAATAAGGTTAAAAAAAGTTGACATTGTTTATATTTAAGTCCACAAAATGCGACTTTTTTTTTCTTATATTTGAGTTAGATGAAATATTGACTAAGAGTAGGTTTTAAAATATATATAAAATTTAGTTTTAGTATCTAAAATATTAATTGAGGGTAGTTTTGAAAAAAAATAATACATCATTAATTTTGTAGAATTAAAATTATTTAATTTTTTTTCTGAAATGTCATATAAATTGAATCTGTTTGATCGACGAATTAAAGCAATCAAGCTATTTTGATCCACAATTAAAAACTCTTTAATTTTTTAATTCAATCTAGCTTGAACCTTTGATAAACTGAATTAACTCACATGTTACAACCTATTTTGATAATTTTATTTATATGGGGAAATACGATTCATCCTATGTGTTGAATTTGTCTATGTATGGAACTACGATCAATATGTGTCGAATTTATCACTGTATTTGATAACAAAATTGTGGAGACTGTCATGTAATAGTTCTGTTTTTTTAAGAGAATATTATCCCATTTTTCTAAATTTAGACAGATTTTTGTATATGTATCGGAGACTTTCATACTTCAAAACATCTTCTTCGTTTTCTTACTTTTGTTAGGCATCAGCACTTTTTTATTTATAAAAGACTGATATTATGAATATCATAGAAATTAAATTATTTGATGTAGTAAATTGAAGGTATATACTATATGTTATACAGAAATATTCCCAGTTCGATGTCTATAGCAAATGCTTCTTTGTTATTTTAGCAGATTTCTTACTTTCCCTGGTGGGTTTTAGTTTTGTTGGGTTGAAGATGCCCTTGCATTCAACAAAATAGTTTTATAACATTATGCCATTTTCATTAATATGGCACTTATTGTTCTTTTGGAAATACAATTTTTTCTTTCTTGGTGAGCTTTGAGTTCGACTTTACTCAGTCCACCATGTGTTGATGATGTCTAATTGTGATCCACAGTCTAGTAAATTTATGGTAGTTAGTGGCATCAAGAAAAAGAAAAGGAAGAAAATTGCAACTTGTATAACGATACTGTGATCAATCGAACAATCCAATTATTCGAATCAATCCAATTTTAGATGAAAGTCAATTGCACAGGTCTTAATCGTACATACAAATTAGTCCTTTCACACTGCAAGGATTGGAAAATTTAAAATCCTTTAAAGGAACCCTTAAACAGAGCAAAAAAAGTCAACTTGTGGTGATTCAAATTAAAAACAAAACAAAAAACAATAACAAAAACAAAACAATGGTGACTTTATAATTGACTTTTCATTAAATTTCTATTCAAAATTAGATTATATATGGTTTTATGCAGTTCCCATTTGTGCAATATGTATGCAATGGAACACTAGCATAAAAAAAAAAATATGGATAAACCCAGCATATCCTTATACTGGGTCCAAGATAAGCATGAATCATATTACTTCTAAATACTAAAAAGAAAGATGTTTCGAATTTGGTTTCTTCTGGTTTTAAGACACCGTCATAGAGGCAATGCAGGCAGAGGATTTTCCATGGGAGCTTTTAGTCAATGGATTGGCCCATCGTTTTCCTCCTTCATAAACAATCTTGACCAAGGTTTCAATCATATCATATTAAAAATAAACGTTTAAAACATATCTTAAAATAATATTTAAGATATTATTTAATTATTTTATAGTTTAAAATGCTTATCTTAAATTTATCTTAAAACATATCAAATCTAAATTACTAGATCAATATATATAATATTACAAGCAGGGAAAGCAAAGTAATTATACTTGCATAGTCCCTTTGTGAGCTCAGATTTGCCAAACTTTTTAATGCTACACGGATTATTTATTTATAAATAAGTTTCTATTTATAAGAAAACAAATAAGAGAAAAATGAATAAGGTTCTTCCATTTAGACATCTACAATTTCAAAATTTTAAAAGATTTTTTATGAAAAAAGTTTGGGGGGGAAATTCAATTTATTTTACTCTATTATAAATTCTTATTACAAATTTACCTAATTATAATTACAAGTGTGCCTTTAGTTTTGGAGACTAAAACATTTTTGTGAATAATTAAACCGCGACAAGTCAATGTGATGCATACAAGTTAGTTGTCTTGTAAATTTGCTACAAGAAAACAATTAATGTCAAAAATCAAAATCTTGCCTTTACTTTTAGGATCCGAAGTCCCAAAGACAAAATCAGACACAAAATGGCCCATTATTGGGCCCATTCAGTAAAACAAAAACAAAAAACTGAGAGGGTTCTTAGAGATTTGGCAACCAATCCCAATTCCCAAACAGAAAAGGTTGGAAAAAAAGACCATACTATTATTGGGCTCATTATTGGGCTCAATTGTTTTATGCTATTCATTGGGCTTCAACTTCCAATCACTCAGCTGGTGATGGGCTTCTACTTCAACACATCCTTTCGTAGCAGTAAATAATTGACATCATGAAAGCAAGAAGAGACATTCTTATGTTTAAATGTAATTTATTATATTTCTCGTTAATTTTAAATAAACATTTTTGCCAATTGTAAAGTTTATCCATTCATTGATTTGTGCATATACAATTTTGCAAAAGTTTAAACATCTCAAACAATATTCGGTATATATACTATTTTTACCTTCTTTCAATTAATATGTTTTCAACATCTCATTTTTTTTTCTCTTTCACGCATCATTTTATATACTCTAGCTTGCAACCAATTAACCAGAATTTCCAAAGTATAATATAAAATAATGTAAATTACTAATTTAAAAGAAAACGGTGCAACTTCAATGATGGCACGTACTAAATAGGTGCTGCGTTAAACAAAACTTTTTAAATGTAAAATACTAATTTTCTTTTTCAGGTGAAACTTTATGTAATATTTTTTCTTACTATCAAGTAATATCTCGTGTGAAATACGAATAAGTGGATATTATCTGTCCCTTAATGTATTTTTAAGAATTAGGATTTAAACTCGAATTTCTTTAATGAAGCTACATGAGTAATTCACCACTTATGCCAATCTAAATACAGATAATTAATGTAACTTAGATTTACGCAAACCCTTATTAGAATGAATCGTAACCCTTATCATTGAAACTTATGGTTACTTGAATAAATATATATAGATCGAAAATAGTAATGGGAGGAAAGATAGAAAGCGTCATTTTCTGTTGCTCTATGGAGACTAAGAAGCAATAAATTGCGTATCTCTGTGACTGAATGCATGTGTGTGGGGGTGGAAGCCCTAACCCTAGCCCAGCCCTGCAAACTAAGGTAACTGAAAATTACTTGTTGAAGTTGGCATGAAATTGCCCTTATTTACACAGATCCGTGATTGCTCAAGCGACAAATCACTTCCCAAAGTTTGATCATGTGGAAGGGTCCTAGCTATGACCTACCCTTGGTTTGTCTTCAAATGGTAACGAAACAGTAACATGGTACCTTCAATTCTTCCACAAAATTGCCCTTCAACCAGCAAAATATAGAACATGTATTAGCATTGAGAAGCTTAAATTATCTAAACACTAAATACCTTCAAAAAGTAATGCTATCCCACTACTTACCACCATCCACTGCTCTAACCATTTCTGACCCTGATTAATTTTTTCCTGCTTAATCATGCTATTCATCAGTACAGATATATGTATAAATAAATATCTACATGCCTGCATGTATATTCTGCTGTTTATTACAGTGTTGGTGGGCGCAAGCTATGGAGCCATGTGTGCCATATGAACTACTTTATTCTTTAATTACACTTTGGCTATTCAAGAATCTAATAGTTTATTTTTCGTTTTTCATATTCTAATTATGTAATTTGAGTTCTGGTGTGGTGTCTTTACAAGTTTTTAAGTAAATTTTTTCTTAATTATAATTTTAGTTTCTAAGTATTATAATTACTTGAAGTATTTGAGCTTAATTAATGTATTTAGGAGGAGTTAATTACTTGAAGTATGAAGGTCGTACACTTATTAAGTATGTTTAGGGTTGGGTTATTTGCTGTCTATTTTTTTTTTCTATTGATGATTACAGTGTACCCACCTTATTTGAAACCTGAACTTGAAAAATGATCTCTCCCATTTTTTCTAACACGTTGTAATTTGAAGTTATTGAAAGCTTTAAAAATGTAGCTAAGTGATAGCGTTCGCATAACTGAAAGTATTAATTAGGAAATAGTTAGTATCTCCTATTGTCTAAAGTCAAAACTATGTTGCATCAAAACTTTAATTTACATAACTCATCCTTTATTCTCATTCAATAAGATTTAATGTGTAATTAAATGTCTTTTCTCATGTATGCTGGGAATCTTCAATCAATTTAAGGAAATTTTGTTCCATCGTTTTAGTTATGTAAAGTCAACATAACAACTCAAATCCTGATTATTTGAGATTAATTCAAACTCCAATGTACTTTTAAGTCACTTTTTTTTCAACTTCATATAATTAACAAATTCATACCTTTTTTTTTTTTTTTAACGGATTCTTTTCTTGAAAATTATAATGTTAATTAATTTTTCAGATTATATCTTTACTTTTCATTTAACATTCAAAAGAAAAAGTATTTATTACATCTACAAATCAGAAACTTTTTTTGTTCTTGATTATAAAATATTGTTTTAAAATACCCTCAATTATGGTAGTTCACAAATAATAAATACTATGAAACGCTAATTATCTATTGTTAAGATTATTAAAAATGAATAATATATTATATTGTGTAACAACGTATAATGGGAGACCTCATTTAGCGTAATATTTGGTATGTCTATTTTATCTTTCAATAAATATTAATATTAAAAATTTTATCTTGGCGACGGCTTGGGTTTGAAGGTAAGCTAAGAATTTATCGAATTAATGGCTAAAGTGTAATTATAGGATTTCTATAAAATATTAATATTAATTTAACTTAACCGTCACGTTTTTAATTACTTCCAATGGGAACTCATCTCATCAAATAACTTAATATCCACGAGATTTTTTTAAATATATAGAATAAATAATAGTAGACCTTATTAGTTAGACATAATGTTTATCAGTATAGTAGTTCCTATATTGTAAATTAAATGCTTATCTTTTACATAACACAAATCTATATTGAATAAATGATGTAAATATATAAATTATGTCATAATTAAATTTTTTAATAAGTAAATATTTCGATAATATAAGTTTTAAGTTAAATTTACAATAAATAATTATATTATAATAATATACTTTTAACTGTTGATATTTTCTTAAATATTAATATTAAATTAAAAAAATAGTAGATTAAAAGTAAACAACTAAGAAATCAGTATATGAACAAAAAGAAAAGAGAATAGTAATCATTTAGGATGGTCAAGAAATTTTTTTTTGGCCTAATTGTTAAATCAAATAAAATTTTTAAATATTTGGAAAAAAATAAAAATAAAAAATTAAATGCTTCTTATTATGTTGTTGTCTCGTCATTTTCTTATCTTACTTTCATAACAAAAGAACAAGTTTTAAATGAGTTTAGAATAGATGGTTTATAAATAACTATTTTATTTTACACTTTTTTGTGTAATATATAATTTCTTATGATTTTTAATTTATTATTTGTAATGTAATTGCAATTGCAAGAAATGATTAACAAACATTATTTTGTTCCTCTGTTCAACATTTTTTGAGAAATTTGTTTGTCTCATGTATTAATTTTTTAATCAAAATACCATTAATCATTTTACATTTGTAGCTAATAAATAATAAATGTTACAAAATTCATAAGGTATTTTTTTTTTCTCTTATGAGAATTGGAAAATATGAGTAGTTCAAATTAATTAACTAGATGAAAAGTAATTTAATAAAAAAGAGTGAAATGACCAGTACTAATAATTTTGAAGATATATTCTAAAAAAAATGCAGATTATTACCGAAATTAATTTTATTAATTAAATTAAATAATTTATTAAAAAATTTTAATTAATTGAGGCACTACATTAACATGAAAATAATTATACATGAGAGCAATTACACAAATGTATTCTTTCTATCGTATTCTCTTGTTGGTAAAAATAAAATAAAATTGTGTTATAATATATATAATTTCCTCGCCTTAAATATAAAGAAAATTAAAGAGAGAAAAAAAAACAAATACGTTGCCTGTGATGGAAATTTAAAAATTATGTATGATAATTTTGCTTAATTTCACAATAATTATCTTACAAAATTGATTTTTGATTGGTTAAAAGTATAAAGTTGTTTCACTATTAAAGTTATAATCTAATCTACACTAAATAAAAAATTTAATTAACATAATTTAGATAATATATAACTTATTATAATTCAAAAATTGCATCAATAGAACTTAAAGTGATCTCTCTTATATATTTATCTATGTACTGGTCAATAAAAACCATTAAAAAAATATATACATATAAGGATACTCCAACCTGATGTCTCTATCCGTAGTTAGAAAAAATAATCGATATTATTATGAGTTGCATAACGGATGAATAATGTTGAGCATTAACATAATTGAACATCCCTATCTATAATTATTTTTTATGTGTTTTGAGTTTAATTTGAAGTTAGAGGTGTATGTATATGTGGCATTGATGGGATGATTTATTGATTAATTTGAAGAATTAGTGAAAAGAGATTGTTTATTTTGTATGATGAAGGAAGATATAGATGGAGAATGGGTGTGAAATGAGGATGATGAGATGAGATAAAAGTATGAGAAATGAATGGAATTGTTTATGTAATCCTTGGTTAATGGGTCACAATCATAAGATTTCCTTCACGGAAAGATAACCGACCCCGATGAATATAGTTTTGTATAATAATATATTCACTTAGGAATGCGATTGGATCAAGAAATGATCGAACGCGTGACTCCATTCAGAATTTATTAATCACTCACTTTCTGGTTATACATGTTCACCACAATTGACATGTATATAGAAGAAAGAATAAGTGAGACGATAATTAGAATATGGTAGGGTTTTGAGTAATAAATAAAGTTGAAGGTTAAACCACATGGAAGACATAATTTGCAGGTAGCATTCACACCACATGCCCTCCACGTTAAGCATCACCCTCACTTCACCTAAGCCACCATGCCATCTCACATACTCCTTCTCCCATGCAACTCTCCAGGCTAGCAGGGTTAATGTCTCCTCATTATTCTATATAAACTTTCATTCTTCATTCATAAAAACACAAAATCTTAATTTTTTGATAAGGCTAATCTAATAGATTTCACTGTCATGGATCTTGTATTATAAACATGTGTATATACACAAATAACACAAAAGTTTGTTCATATATAGCTCCTCAGGTCTGATGATAGATTATTCTAATGAAGTAATAAAAGTAATGTAATTAATTTCTGTGCTAGGCAAGTTTTAATAATGATAATAATTTTAGTTTAATAAAATCTATGTGGTTAAGTCTATGCATTTTAATTTATGTTTATTTATTCTCTTGATTTTAATTGTTCTCATTTAATCCGTGCAGTTTTCTTTCCAAAATTCGTATCTAGTTACTAGCAAAATATAACATTATATTTAGCATTGTACTTATATTTATACATTATACACATACTGTTACAATTTATATAAATAAATGATTGCCACATCTTTCTTAATTTCAATAATTGAAAAACTATAAAAACTAAATGTAAACAGTTAAATTAGATAAACAAGGAGGGAGAAAACCATGAAACGTAAAAGAAAAAAGATCGTGAGGAAAATATTCAACAGAATGGACGGATTAAACCATGCAAAAAAAATTGAAAAATGATAAGAAAAATTACTCAAATGAATGAGTATGTATGAGAGAGAGAGAAACATAATAAAAAAACACAAAAATTACCAAAAAAATCATTAAAAAGAACAGGGAAAAGCCATGCAAATGGTGAGAAAAAAAAATAATTCATGAAAAAAAAGCCAGCTAAAAATATCATATAGATAGGTAAAAAAAGAAAGAATATAGATTGGTAGGAGAAATATTCGTTATAGAGAATGTAACTTTTACTTTATTATATAAGAATAAACCAAAGTATGATAAAACTATTAAATTTGAGTAATAATTTACGAAAATAAATTGTGTAAATTAATTATATATTAATTAGATATGGTGGGGGAAAAACTAATTAAGTTCATAAATTTAATTTATTGATATGGAAAATGTCGTGACAACAACTAAAAAAATTAACTAAATTATATTAATAAACACTCTTTCGTAAAAATAAAGAATAAAATAACTAAATTATGTTTGATTTAAAATAAACTACACGTCAATGAGAAAATTGAATAAATTTAATTTTTCCAAATTAAACACTCAACATTAACATATAAAGTTTAATCTTGAATTATACGACAATGAATTCTGAACAACTTTTGACGATAAGTATATTTTGATTAAATTATAAAATATGATTAATTATATGGGAATCCCAATTTTCTAAATTTTATCTGTTCTTTTAAATGTGGTTGACATTTTATCTAAATTTTTGATTTTTTTTTTATCAACATTTTAGTTTATATATATGTATATATACAAAGAACCATCCTTGTGATTAGGTTAGGATGGATGTTATTATCAGAGTTGTGACTAAAATGAAATTGTCTTTGCTAAGTACTGGTACTTCTTTTCTAGGGCTTGGCTTCATTCATATTCTTATGATTTATGTCTTCTTTTTGGCTGCCACGAAACTTTAGTAGATTCCTTACCATCATCAATTAATGTTGCATATGCATGCACATTATAGAAGCATAATGCAGGTGGTTCAAAGATAAAATAAAACAAGGGCTAATACATTGAGAGAGAAAAGCCAATGGAAGGGAATAACAAAATAATAATAATATTTGCAACGAAAGCTTTTCTGGTTCGTATTTACAGCGCAGAAAAGAGTCGACAATACGAAACAACCAGCTAACAAATACGCAGAAAATTAACAAAATGCAGATAAAATAAACAAAGAAAATGGGATCTCTCACTCACTCATCATTCATTCACTTTTGAATTATATAAGCATATATAATATATAATTCATCATATACAGCATTACTTTTTACACCGTGTCATCTTGCATCATTTGATAGATGTTTACCTACCTTACTTCTCCCACTCTTCAACATCAAGTACTCACACACTCTTTTTAATTCTAGCTTATCCTTTTACTTTCTCTTTCCCTTTTAAATTCTTTATATCTCTCCTATGAACATATTCTACTGCGGCTCTATAATATTCATAACTTCAAACAAAACTATTATAAAAATAAACAAAGCAAAGAAATTATAATAATGCTTATAAATAATGAATTATTTGGGCCCCACTCTTTGGCATTATATCTTACCTTCATCCATTGTCATCCATTCAATAATTGAGTTCTAATCATTTTTTCCTTCGCGGTTCTTCCTATGCATACGTATATATCGTTTCAACGAAATCAATTTTTTAACCAAAATTCATGTTTTCATGGTCGTCGATAGAGGTAAAAGAGCCTCATTGTTTTGGTTTTGTTGTTTTTTTTTTTTTTTTCCACCCTTAATTAACCAGTAATGCAAAACCCAGATTATTGAAGTTGGTTCAGATTGTGAAAGCATACAATTTTCTTTTCCGGTAAAATGCCAAATAAAATAATATTGGGTCATAAAGTCCACCACGTTGAAGCACGTTGTGGGGTCATTACAAGTTAATGGTGAAGTCTTAGATCCAAAAAATAGAAAATATAAAAATAAAGCTCACTTTATCACCTTCTCCTCTTTTACATCTAATATCTAATTGGATATTTATTCACATTGAAGGAAGAAAAGAGAGAGGGAAGAATTGACTAAATAATTCTATATAGTTAGTGATAACTATTGATCGTACAGTCACCTCATTGTGTGCACCATTGTGGATGGTCCCTAATAAAAATTTTAATAATTGGTGAAACATGTGGAGTTACAAGATTTTTAGTTATCCAAAAATTCATTCTATTTATTGTGTTAGGTCGTAGCTAACTGAATTTGTCACCGGTTACTTCCCTTCATAAATGGTTTTGCCTTCACAAAGTGACCTACTTCTACTATCTATCTAACTAAGACTAATTAATTCATCTCATACAAACAGATAATTAATTCATCACTATCAACTAATTAACTACATCAAAATTAGTAAACCGCTAACGATTGTCCTTTAAATCATACACATAAATAAACAAAAAAACGTTAAATAAATTTTAATTAGTATTCTTAGACCACTTTCTAACAACACCTGATTAGTAAAAAGAAATCCTGCATAAGTAACTCGTTAAACTAAGGAAAGTAAATTTGAAATAAAGTGTTAAAAGATTGATGAAATAGAGAAATATAAATTAAAAGATGTTATTTTGATTGATATAAAATGTAGGTATAGACATATTTAATATTTAATTCGATGAATTTGATAGGCATTATGGGGATGTGGTAGAAGCACCTAATGATAAGTACAAAAACAATTGAAAGCATCCCCCTGAAGGCTAAGGTCATTATACCGTTGTTAAAGGAAACTTGGGATTGAGAGTTGTATGAATGTGATTAATTAAAGGTCAATGATATCCTTCTCAAGGACAATTATGTAAATTCACATTGCCTTTTGCCATGGATCCAAAAGCCCCCAATAACCAAAGCTGACCTACATGGCCCAACTTATCATGTACATCGTCCCTATCTGCAGGCTGTTCCCACTACTACATATATTAAATTTTCATAAATAAATATACATATACTCATACAAACATTATTAGTATTAATATTAATGATAATATTAATATTATTATCTTTTCCATTTTCATCATTATTATTTTTCCCTTTAAAGGATCCATGTTATAATTTATCCCTTAGCTTTTCTTTTGCTTTTTCCAGCACTTACGTATGACACACATAAGAGAACCCAAAGCGAGTCCTCTAATATTGTGTTTCCTTTTTGAATCCATGGCAACACCATGAAAAATACAAATATAAAATGAGCGAAGATTCCACAGCCCTAATCATAAAAATTAAAATAAGAAGAACAATAATAATTATGCACAGATACAGCAAGGAAAAGTTAAGAGAGCTTAATTAAAGGGTAATATTTGCATTTTTCTATGATGAAATTGACAGATCCCACCACCTAAAAATAAACAAATCTATTCACCCCCACAAAAGCATCCTCTCTCCATGCGCACAATAAAACCCCTGAGAGACTATACTATTCCCTTTGTTTTCTGATATATTCCCTTTTTTTCTCAAGCTGTAATTGCTTAGCTAGCTAGCTAGGTAGGGACATCTCTCTCTTTCTCTCTCTCTTTCTCTCTCTCTCTCTCTCTCTCTCTCTCTCTCTCTCTCTATCTATGCAGCTTGGAGACACCACAACCATGGAAACCTCCTCCGGTGACGCTGTGGCGGCTCATGACGGTGGCGAGGTGATTATGATGGATGCAACTTCCTGTGAAGAGAAGGGAAAAGAGGGTGGTTTGGAAGAAGAAGGTGACAAGATCAACAACTCATGCGGTGGAAACAGATGGCCCCGCCAAGAAACTTTGGCTCTCCTGAAGATAAGGTCTGATATGGATGCTGTATTTCGTGATTCAAGTCTTAAGGGTCCACTTTGGGAAGAAGTTGCAAGGTACACACATATATATACACACAAGATATGCATATAGATATAGATATAACTATACATACGATTTAACTGAATTTACTATTCAGGTATGTTTATTTTCTTGCTTTTCTTCTCTTTTTGGTGTATCAGCTTCTCCATCTTTGTCTTTGCAGCTTTTTTCTTCTCTTGTCTTGAAGAAACTATGTATGCTGGAAGCTAGCTAGCTTCTTCAAGATCATGCAAGAAGATTTTATGAATTCTAAATCAATTTCCAAACCAATCAGTTTTTCAAACCCATTTCCTGTCACTGGATTTTTTTTATAAACCAATTGGGAGGGAGGGAGCGGGGACCTTACAATTTATATTTCTATGTTTGCATATAAGATAATAATTAATTAATCACCTTTCTTAGAGTCCGTAGTAATAAGATTACCCTCGTGTCTGAAATTCTTCGAACTCAATCTTGTGTTATATACATATACCGAATCCATAGTTTCAATGAATCATGCAGTGAGTTAAATTTGTAAGTTTATGCAGGATTTGATCAATCAAATTTTGTTGAGTTTGTCTTCTTCATAATTTTTGGTTTCAGCCTTTCATTTGATCTTTTTGCGTCTTATTATTTATTGTTCAGTACTCTTTTAGGTATTAACTACCATCATGTTTTTATTAGTACGGCAAAACCGTGTAAAAATTTTATCCTTCTTTACGTGAAAAGAAGTAGCTTTATTTTTTGTTTTCTTTTCAATGTTTCCAATTTTCAACTGATATATGTATTTCATGATAAAATTTGATCATTCTCTTTCTTTCTCTCTCCTTCTCTCTTTCTATATGTGTAGGAAACTAGCAGAACTGGGTTACAACAGAAGCGCGAAGAAGTGTAAGGAAAAATTCGAGAATGTGTACAAGTACCATAAAAGAACCAAAGAGAGTAGAAGTGGGAAACAGGAGGGAAAAAACTACAAGTTTTTTGATCAATTACAAGCCCTTGAGAACCAATTCACAGTCTCTTACCCGCCAAAACCACAACCCACTTTGGCAACGACAAACGCCGTTACATTGTTACCTCCCCCAACAAGACCTAGTGACACAACAACAATCTCTTATGTCACCACCACTGTTCCCTCCACAAACCCTACAGCAATATCTCCCTCACCACCACTACCACCACCACCTACCAATGCCACCACCACAGCCACTATCACTTCTCCAACAGTACTAACCAATCCTAGAAACCCTCCACAACCCAACAACAATAACCATAACATCCCTTACTCTTTGCCCAACATGAATAACCTTTTCTCCACCACTTCAACCTCTTCTTCCACGGCCTCGGATGAAGACTTGGAAGAGAAGTACAGGAAGAAGAGAAAGTGGAAGGACTACTTCAGGAGGCTCACAAGGCAAGTCCTGGCCAAGCAAGAGGAAATGCAAAAGAGGTTCCTCGAAGCCATAGACAAAAGGGAGAGAGAACACGTGGCACAACAAGAGGCTTGGAGGATCCAAGAAATGGCAAGGATCAATAGAGAACATGAACTTCTTGTCCAAGAAAGATCAACTGCAGCAGCTAAAAATGCAGCAGTCATTGCTTTTTTACAACAGTTATCTGGTCAGAACCAAAACTCCACAACACAAGCCGGTGCTAATTTCCCTCAACAACCACCTTCACAATCACCACCTCCAACCCAAGTACAACCGCCACCACAACAAGCTCCACAACCACAAACACCATTGGTGATGTCAAATATTATTAACAATATTGAAATTCAGAAAATGAATAATGGTCACAGTGCCATTGCTGCTACTCCTACAACTGCTGCTACTGCTATTTCCGTTGTTGCTACTACTCCAACTTCACTGAGCTCTTTATCTTCTTCTAGGTGGCCAAAAGCTGAAGTTCATGCTTTAATAAGGTTGAGGACGAGTCTTGAAACCAAGTACCAAGAAAATGGACCAAAGGCTCCACTATGGGAGGACATATCAGCAGGAATGTTGAGGCTCGGATACAACAGGAGTGCCAAGAGATGCAAAGAGAAGTGGGAGAACATCAACAAGTATTTCAAGAAAGTCAAGGAAAGCAACAAGCATAGGCGCGAGGATAGTAAGACATGTCCTTATTTTCATGAACTGGACGCCATATACAAAGAAAAGAGCAAAAATCAGAACCCCTTTGGAGCTTCGTTCCTGAACATGAAGCCACATGAGATGATGGAGCCCTTGATGGTGCAACCGGAGCAGCAGTGGAGACCTCCATCCCAATACGAACAAGGTGCAGTGAAGGAGAACAGTGAAAGTGAATATGTAAGAAAAGAAAGAGAGGAGGTAGAGGAGGAAGATGACGAAGAAGTAGAAGACGATGATAATGAAGAGGGAGATCTAGAGAGTGTGGAAGATGAAGGAGGTAGCCGTTATGAGAGTGCGACAAATAAACTTTCATCAGTGGACACAGTTGAATGAGACAAGATAAGGAAGTTTCTGATTGGATGGAGAGTTTAATTTAATTTTAATTTTAATTTTAATTGAATTTTTTTGGGGGTTTTAATTATTTAATTTGATTTAATTTGAAATTTCCAATTTGGGGTTAGGAGATGTCAGTGAAAGGATGTCATAGCAGATACACACTAAAGGGCATGCCACAAACACCTGCACTATAAAATTCAATTCTTTAATAATGACCCATCTAAAAGCATGGTGGTGCACAAGGTACCTATCTGACACACTTTCTGATCATGGGCCAGCTTAAAAGCAGATCATTGGAGTTGTGGGTCACATTCCGGCCGCCATGAACTGGGATCAGGGGTAAAGATCGTTAACACTAAGAACAGTTCACATGGGCCAGCAAAGCAGAAGAAGTTATAATGGGTGTACATGTTTTAGCTCTTAAATTTATAATATGTAAAGTGTAAATTGAAGATGACAGAAAGAAAGAGAGAGAATATGAGGTCCCATAGCAGTTTAATAAAATAAAAGAAAAGTCACATGCAACTCTTGTAATTTTCCTTTACTTTCATTATATATCACGGAACCACTGTGTAGTACTGCTTTCACTTTCTTCTTCTTGCAAGTTTTAATTAGTTGTTGTGCGAAACAGTTTAATACGTAGCACCAGAACTTTGTTAATTTTTCACCATTGACTTTACAATCCGTGTATTGCTGTAATACACAAAATTGTTGAGTTTTATGAGAATGGAAAAGTGGTTTAGTTAAAGCAGATTGGGCACATTAAATTTGGATTAGCTTGGTCAGGTGTCCATTCTTCCCCATTAATGTTCCATAACTTTCATTCTTTATATATATATATAAAGCTTTTACAGCCTTATTATCTCAAAGATAGTGATTAAAGAGTTTCATTCACTTTATTATTATCACTTTTAAATAACTATATATTCTAAAACTTTAAGATAATATTAATTATTAATTTTCAATACTAAGTACTATTTTTAATTGACAAAAGAAATAACACCAAGGAAATAAATTTTGTTTTAAAAGGTTTAAATATTGGTTTTAATAGTTTAACAAAACCATTACACGCATATAACAAACAGTTCCATCATTAAAAGCCAATTTTCTTCCATCACAGATGTTTTATATTACATAGAAAATAAGTACTGAATTATTTTATAGACAATAATATTTTTTTAATTTTGACTATTTAAAGTATTCACGAGAATACAGTAAAAACCCTTGTCTAGGGTTTGTAATATATAATGAATAGTTTGCTGCATAAAATTGAAAATGAATACTGCTAAAAGGTAAAAAGAGTGTCAGCAGAACACAACCACTCTATTCTCCTCTTCCCAGCTTCCTATAGCTGCTTGCTGCAACATGACAAGTTTGCAAGAGCGATGTTGTTCAGGTAGCAGAGAGAGGAATCTTATGACTCGTGTGCTCTCCAAATTAATTAAGCTATTCAATTATAATATTCTTTGTCTATGTTAGCCCGTGTTGACTTTCATCTATCTATTTTATATATTGGGATTCTCCAGATCAACAACTTCATTATTGCACTCGTGCGGAGGTTGAAATTGCTCTTCACCGTAAAACACAAGGAATAAACAAAGATAAGTAAATGATCTTAATCATTCATTCATTTCTATTTTTCCTTCATTAACAAGATAAATCTCAGGAGCACAAGGAAATTGCGTGTTTTTTTATACAAGATATATTTTCAACAAATAATTACGACCCATAAAATAATTATTGGAGTCAATATTGTCTATAACTCTCTGCATGACTATATTCGAGTTGAGGTTGGAACTTTTTACTGGTAAATTTGCGTATAATTGAGGGTGATGAACAATTTCAATGTCCCCACACGAAGTGATATAAACAAAGAACATGCAGATGGAGGAATTCCCGACATAATGTTTTGGAAACAATTAATTAATGTTTTTATAAATTAATGGATGAAAATGTTTTCTATTATAACTGGACTTTGGGTGGTGCCTTTTTTCCACTCATGCAATAAAAAACATAAAGTTACATTTTTTTTTATAAATATATTTGTATGTTAATAAATTTTAGTTAAATTCAGCATCATTAACGTGTCATAATTCAGGTTCATTTCATCAATATGTAAGATAAGTGATTTGATGTCCATATTCTAAAAAAATAGTGTGTTGCATTTAAATTGTTGAAAGGACAGTGGTTAAACCGATGGAATTTAACTTAATATTTTTAATATTTTAAGGGATAAAATAATATAAAGTTATAAAAAATTATAAGTCACCCATATATATATATAAATTATAAACTAAAACATTAATAATAATTTTTTAATAATTTACATAGATGTGTAATATTTAAATTTGGTTTTGTTGATCCTAAATATATTTTAAATTTGATTAAAATAAAAGTATTAAAAAATATTTTAAATCAATTAATTTCATTTGTCGTTTTATGATTGGTTTTTAGTAATTGACTTTTTTTTCTTTGTCCTCCCCAATTCTGAAAACATCTTGTGTTTGTGTTTTCTGAAAACATCTTGTGTTTGTGTTTTAAGAGATCTATGGAGTCTGTTAGTTTGGTCCAATTTAAAAATAATGATTAATGATATAAGTGTGAAACAAAATGTGTGGCTGCAAAACAAAATGCTTATTTATACATATTTGGTTTATAGGAATATTGTATCGAGTGGCAGAGCCAAAGCCAAAGGGGACATAGCACCCCAAACACATATATATATATATATATATATAGAGAGAGAGAGAGAGAGAGATATGGAGTATATTAAGGAGATTTTTTTATAAAAGAGTAAAATGTAAAATGTAACGTCATATGATTAATTAAAAATATAATTTTTAATTTAAATTATTATATTTGATTATTTATGATAAAATACAATAATTATGTATGAGGGAAATGTGATGTCATTTGTTATTTTTTTTTTCACTACAATTTTCATTCTAACTTTTTTTAGACTTAAATATATCCCTATTTATCTGAAAAAAACTATTTATAAATCTGGTAAATATTTTAGGTTATGTTACTACTGGAGGTTTGTGAGATTTATTAATTCAGTGCTATCTGTATCACACTTTTTTTTTTCTTATTTATTTAAGATGGCGAATGTGGTTGTTAGGAAAATTATTGGTGTATAAGGTGATTTGTTATGAGGAAGAGAAGAAGAAAGTAGGAAAATAGTTTGGGTATGAAGATGATTATGTATTTTATATGGATGCATTGTTAGGAAAATGTAAATGGGGTCTATTTGATCAAAAGGAATCAAAGTGTGGTGTATGGAGGGATTTGAGAAGGATTTGTGGGGCAGAGAAATAATGAAAATGCATTTTGGTTAGGTGAGGAGAAGGCAACACTATCTGAGCAATGAATGTTAAGGAATTGGGAGCAAACTTCTCTTTACACGTTGAATCAATCGGAAAGTTTGTGGGTCATTTAGAGTGTAACTGTTTGTAACATCTCACTGCATTTTTAGAGGTTCTAACTTTCATAAGGAATCCTTATCACAAGAGATCATAATATTACTTGATCGTAAAATTAAGTAAAAAATAATGACAAGTTGTATGTCATGGCCACGATTAAATTAAATTAAGGAATGCATTAAATGATGTTTAATGTTCACGACTTTGGCTAAAGAAATCGAAAATGGCTGCTATAACGTCGTTGTTGTTGATATTAAAGATTTGTCATGTTTTTACATATAAAAGAAAATGAAGTTACATCAATTTGATAATATTAAAATAAAGACAAGGCAGCATTGATATAATATTAAAAGGCATACATATCTTATGATTATAAAAGTAATATAAAACCAAGTGTCGTTTTCAGATAATGAAGACATACTTTATTAAACATAATCCTTGCTTACTTATAGATCCCAAAGTGTTGATTAGTTTTAGTGCCCCAACCCCCTAAAGTGTGTTCACATTCTCTTTTATTAAGCTTTGAAATTCTCCCATTACTTGATAAAACGACGAATTTTAGACCTTGAAAAAGATAACTTAGTGACTAATGATGATAGCTAAAGTTAATGACAGGGACACGCGTCTTTTCTCCAGTTTTGTCAAGTGATTACCATATTCTGCCAAAGATAAACCTAGACTCATACCTCATTTTGGTCTCTTCAACTTCCACTCTTCTTCTTGGACCACAATATCCTTATAAATTAATTATATACCACACTCCCTCTGCAAGAGCATCTGATTTTCGCTTTGATGCTTCTTCCTTCAATCTTGTCCACTTTCAAAATTAACAACAATAACAATTTTATATCTATTTATGTCAGACTCAAAGTGCTCCGCGTGCTTATCAATATTTTTATACTCTCTTGTTTATCAAACTATTTTATCTGAATTACATCATCTCAGAAAAATGATAGTGTAAATATATAATATGCATCCTTTTCAAACACTCTTTCATGCGTTCTAAGTGTCAACACAAAAATTGTTAATTTCACTTTCTTTTAAAAGTGATTTAAGTCCATAATTTCTGGAACCAATCCAATTTATCCAAGCGCGAATGTGTATAGGTCTTACACGAAACCTATGGATTTGACCTCTTGAGTCTTCTTTTTCTCGTTGAAGCAATTGTCTGCATTTAACATGAGATCAATCCACTGAAATTGATCCAAAATCTTTCGGTTTGAGATCATTACCCTATTTAAAAAAGAAGATTGTTTCGAAACATTGTCCCTCTAAGGTTCTCTTGAGATAGATCGAATTTTATATATGCATTTAAAGTTGCTACTATATGCCAATGAAATATATGACTTGCACGTTTAAATGAAATATGTTTTTAACTATTTTTCCCATCTCAGGCATCAACGTGAATTAATTTATGTTTTGACAAAGTGATTGATTTATTTATTTTGTTGTGGTCCTGAGCACTGTATCCGAAGAAGACCATATAGGCACCTTTGAGGGACTCTTGC